>CM052203.1:7544449-7615702 GCA_028455805.1 Lasioglossum figueresi | reverse complement strand
GTAATTGTAAGAAAGGGAGCCAGGAGGATTGTATTGAATTCTTTCTAACTCCCTTTCGGGTCTCTTGTGCAGCAACCTCCTTGTGGTGAGACCTGGGCAATCGGTATTATCCTCTATTTGTAAGATCTTCTTGTATCTTATGAATAGTGGGTAATATCGAGCTAATAGCTGCACATTTACAATTTACGATAACTATGTGTAGTAGAATTTAAGTCTTGTCAAATATAAAACATGTGTCATTCATTTATATATGAATTTATTTTCAGCTAGCTTGCAGTCGGTCAAGAGTACATCAACCCTTTCTTCGCTTACCCTTGGCCCATCTTTAGTTCGTTATTTCTATGTGCTTTTTCAGTCAACGAACACGACAATTCTTATTTCCGAATTTCAAATTGTTCACTTCGGAACATTCACAAGTTGCTCTTCTCAAAATTTGCATATCTTGTTTAAAATTGGTATTCCTCCGATCGAAGGTCCCTCAGGGGCTCACTCACGGATGGGGACGTGAGTGAGTACGGGGATTCGCGTCCCTGGGGCAACCCGAGGCGCCTAAAGGCCGCACTAGTGTGCGGAGTTAATTTTTCTCTCTCGTGAGCTGGTTTCAGGTTTGCTCTCATGAGCGGGTATTTGGTTTGCAGTCGTGTGGGAAATTTTGTTCTGTTGATGATTTTGTTGTATTCGTACTCGTATAATGAGTAATATATTGTTACGTCTAACTTTTATTAGTATGTTTCAGCTAGCATCCAACAGCCGGCCATCTTTAACGGCGAACGAAGAGGAGACACCAAGAAGAGGATACACTAAGAAGTCTGCGGCGTATTTTTAAAATAGTTTTATTTACCGAGCAATTATTGTCCTAGCGTCAGCCCAGAGTCAGAGCCTTATGCTCTATTCTTCCCTCTTTTGCGATTTAGTCTATTGGTTCACAATAATTGCTCAGCTTGCGTGCGTGCGTGCGTTAACTTTTAAGATTTTATACTTTCGTTAAAATATGTCGTGTAATTATAGCCGTAACTTCACCTTGCTCGTTATTTTTGTCTCCGACACAGCCTTCTACTGTGTCGGAACTTGCTCGCATGTGGTTTGTACCAGATCGGTTGGTACGGGAGTTCGCGGTAGATAATATTAATGGGGGGGGTTGAGAGAGGTTCACCAATGCAGTACCCCAGTATCTTCGTAAATTTGCCACCCACGTCCGTCCCTGGCGGCAGGCGGTTGGGAGAAAAGGTATTGTAGTGTGGACTTCTCTTGGCCATTGCTCACGTCACCCACGAAACAGAGCCTTCTGCTCTGGTTCGCTTCAGTTTTTCTCATTAAAAGAATCAGAGCCTTCTGCCTGATTTTACTTTGGACCCCCGTGGATCGGCGACTTCTTCTCCGATTCACATCTTTTGCTCCGCAATAATTACTCGACATGCGTAATTTACTATAAGTTCGTCATTGTAAGAAAGGAAGCCATAAGGAATATTGCATTCGTTCTGAGTCCCTTTCCGGGTCTCTTGTGCAGCAACCTCCTCGTGGTGAGACCTGGGCAATCGGTATTATCCTCTATTTGTAAGAACTTCTAATATCTTACAAGTAGTGGATACTATCGAGCTAATAGCTGCAGTTTTAATAAATATGTTGATTTTCAATAAATTGTATTCCTATTCCTATTCTCTTCCATAATATTTCTGTGCCCACTTGCTGGTATCGCTGAATAGCACAGGGGCTGGCAGTGGCAGTCTTTAATAGTATCGTCAATAATATTATTTTTCCATTTTATTGACAAACTTATCAAATAAACTTTTAAGTTATTACTATGTTAGTATACTATGCATATATCCATATATCGGCATAGCATATATGTATGTATAGTTGGTCAAGCTTTAGGGTTGAATAATTAAAGCTGTCTACATCGTAATCAACAAGTATTATACAAAAAATGATACATATACAGAGCTACTTTTATCTTATGTATCTATAACCAAATATTATGAGTCCATTATAATTAACAGAAAAGGTATCTTTACAACGAATCTGTTCGCGTAAAACATTTTATTAGATCCTTGTATTTACGGAACACTATTTAAGCTACGGACACTATTCTAAATCTCAGCAAGGTGTTTCGGTTTCATATCAGAGAATTGTTGTTCCATTTGCTCGAGCTGTTGCAGTCGTTTTTTACCATTGAAATCGTCTATAAATTTCAAAAAATCTTTGTGACTTTTTTCGTCCACGGGTAAAATTTTGTCTTTCTTGCCAAGTACCCACTCGTCTATATTCTCCGTACGATTGGTATAATGAAAAATACCGACTGGAAATAAAATATACAATATCATTCTTCCAATCTCCATTTGCCAGTTTGCCATTGTTTACGAATCTGTAAACAGAATACTATCATGTAATAATAGGTCCCATAGATCGACTGTCTCCTATTTATCGTGATCGACTATGGAGAATATATTGTTTACATCTTTAAAAGGTATATTCAAACAGATATATCTTAAAATACATACTATTAATAGAGACTTGTCGCGTAGAAAAGTTTTAAGCCGAAACTAAACACCTTTACACTAACAAAACACAATTCTACGGACATACACGTCTAACCGGTAGTTTATCAAAAATTCTATCTTACTATTCAAAGGAAAAGTTGATTTTTAATATTATTGATAGATCAAAATAACCGGAATACCATACACTAATAAACTGTATAAACTCGATAGATGCGAAACTACAATAAACTAGAATTACGTTGTATCAGAGTCGCCAGTACATGTGTACCCGCCAATAGGCTAATGGTACCCACTTTACGTTTTCTTTCTACAATGCTATTCGCCGCGTCCCGCACACGTGAAAAATCCGGTACTAATAGATTGAGAAACTTTTCCTCTCAATTCTACATTTTGCAAGTACCAGACAAGTACATACTTACTTTGTCTTTGGATATATTGTCAAAGGGGATATATCCTCTCTGGTATTGTCAGGTATTGTAATGCCATGCGCTTACGTCACGAACGACAAATCACTAGTAAAAGCATAGGGTAATACGTATAGGGAATTTTCAATGTTGGTGAAACTGCTTCGCAGGAGCGGGAGGTGCACCAGAGCGTTCAAGATACACTTGATAATATTTTTGAAAGCGTCTATTTTCACCGTTTGAATGGTTAAAAATTCTTTCAATTGTTCAGGAACGATACTGAACTTTGAAGTGAGCTAGCATGGAAACATTATTGCCGTCGGAAATAGCGCGACTTGTCCTTGGTAAAAACTTTATGCAACAATGTTTTAAAAGGTTTTGTTACGATAACCTGCTTTGCGGCGGAAACATAAATATTATAATCTTCCGAGTGCATCACAACGAAAAAACTCGGCCAGATAAATGTGTCAATCGTGACTCGCGTGTGATATTTAAAATATCTACTGGTATCAACGACGTGTCAGATAAGTTTCAATATATCATTTCTTTCGTGACATTTAAAAATTCTGTTGATTCCAGGGTACCTCGAAGATCAAAAATGCATCGAAGCTGGCAAAATATTTTTAGAGACGTCGCCGCATTTACAAGAATGTCGTACCGTAGTATCCAAGGGAAGACGATTTAGTACTAGGGTGGGTGGAATGACATTGGTAGATGTCATTGAAAAATTTGTTGCAATCACCTCGGCAAGTAAGTCGATCGGATTTCAGTGCTACCATGATATTTACCAAAGCAACCATGTATTTGTTTGCTCAGCATTCGCATGGTTTGAAAATCTTCTTACGTTTACGCAGTTCAAGAACGTCTCAGCAAAATTGCAGATTGCGAACAACTGAGACATTGCGGGGATACGGTGGAGCAATTAAAGTTTCTTGTCGAAGAAACACGTAGTCAACGATTTGTTGTAAATATTAATGTTCCTTCTCAGGTAGATAAACTTTGATTGTTCCTTGCGATAATGATAAAATGATAACGATACTGATATTACAATGAATTCATTTACAGGCTAATGCCCAGATAAGTAATGGATCTCCGATTATATCCAATAACGTTCGCAAAAGACGTCACAGCAACAGCGATCGTGAACGATGCAAGCGTCTGAAAATAATATCCAACTCGTTCCCACAATCGGAATTTTTAGCTTCTACAGGTTTGTTTGTCCATTGTTGATAACTTTTCATAGTTAGAGAGTTACTGTTCGTGCGAACTCATTCAAAGATTGTTGCTCTCTATCCTATCATAGCGACAAGTCCTAACAGTGTAGAGGCAACACCGTTAGAAAGTTTACCAGGTCATGGGGAGACGCCATGTCGATCCAACTACAATGCTTGTGCGATAGAGGAGGACCACAATACATGCCGACAAAAGCACAGAGGTAGTCAAACATTCCCAGTGATTAAAACTGTGCAGGCTGATAGCTCCATACGTATACAGTCATTATTATTATTTGTAGCGAAGAATGTTTATATAACGTTGAATGGTTTCGAGAGATGCATAGATTGGTGCTGCGAGTTTTTTTGTAGGTGGACGTGTAGAAGAGATATGAAGGTTATCAGTATTTTTTTAAATGGGATCGTTGTTTTTTCCTGCATCAATCGATGAAGCTTCATATTCTCTACAAAAAAGTGTTAATCTATTGATACCGAAAAACCATTAGTTAAGGACATATTTTAATTTTAGTGTTGTTATGAAATTTGTTATAGCCAATGATAAAACATCCATGTTCATGCTTATCATACTGTACCAGGGTTCCGTTGATGTGAACACTCTATTTCATTCGTAGGTGGCGATCAAGATGATAGAATTGGTGAAACGGATGTTGTCGATGACAATACGACAACATCCAAAGCCGACTACACAAGGAATTTTTCCCAATTCGAGAAATGTAGCGCGGCTACAAGCACGGAAAAACTATTGAGTTATACGTGCGCAGAAGTGCAGACTAATCTGTACGATACACCTGAATCCGAGTCAGAAACCAATGACGAGCCTATAGAAAATCTCAGTGTAAGTACAGTATCGAGACGCAAGCAACTGATTCGAACTCGTTGTGATCGATTGTGAAATAATTGTTAACTGAACAATTTCTCGCTGTTCGCAGTTACTGACCAAAGAGCTTTTAAATCGTACCGAGTTACAAGAACGTATCGCTGAGAATATTAATAAAGCTATACTGCCAACGGATGCATCTGCAAAAGACGATTCCCTGAACGATTCGACGAACAACGAAGCGAACTCCTCTATCATGATCGAGTTGACAAACGCTATTAAATCCATAGTGGAAGCAACGGAAGCTGACCCAATATTCGAGAAATTTCTCGATGAAATAATCGGACCGCACGTGGAAACAGATACAAGTCCAGACGAAGATATGGAAATTAAACCAAAAGCGAAACTTTCGAGCGACTCCCGAGAAAAGCAACCAGAAACCAACACGGTGGAACACGGGACGACTTCGATAGATGAGAAATCATCGAACGAAACGGAAGGTATTGTCGAAATACCTTTGAAACATAGACTTCGTAGTTCGTCGAGGCAACAGAACGTTCGCGTCGAAGACGAGCAACGCGACCAAGAGAAAGAGTACAATGCTCTGGAGGATCAGAATGCTGCGGCGATCATGAGTATAATCAACGCGAACATTACCGGTAGCATATCGTCGAACGACAAGAGAATCTCGGATAGTGTGAAAGACGTTGTACATTTGGAAAATGAAAGCGAGAAGAAGTGTCCTGTTTTCGAACGGTCACCGAACAAGGATAAGCTGACCGATGTGAGATTGACGAGCGTCGTCAACAACGAAAAAGACTGCGACAATGGCAATAGCAAAGGCAATGGTAATGATGCAATCATTCAATGTAACGATGCCGAGTCGAAAATGAGAAAATCGTCTGTGAAACGACCGCGCGTCTTAAAGCCGAAAAAGCTTGAGCAGGATATAATGACGATGCCGATGTTGATCATGTGCTCGAAAGAGGAGACGGCCGATATACTCGCCGCAAATGTCGGCATATCGCCCGTCTCCAATTCGCGTTTTATTCCCATCCTGCCCAACGTTCCGATGGTTGGTAACGGGAAAGATTTCGTAGAGACGTTGTATTTAAAGACTGTAAACGTAGCGCAGAAGGTACCAATACCGCCGGTCCCCAATATTTCGAACGAGCCAAAAAATGTAATTGTTGGCGCGAACGCGGCTTTACAAGCGTGTCCGAAAGGATTTATCAAAATGAACTGTACGTCGAAAAGTGCAGCTGGTGCGATCGTGAGTATCGATGTACCGAGTACCACCAGCAACAACGCCGACGTAGCAGTTACTAATAAATTTCCCAGTGAAGAATCGATTACTCTTTACGGGAATGAGCACAGCGCGAAAACGTTACTGGACAGTTCGAACTTGCCTACGATAAACGTAGAAGACAGCATCAGCCTGTCGGGTACGGAGTTGTCCCCGTACATAAAGTTCAATTGCAACAAGAGTGAACAGAATCAAAGCTTGTCGGACATCGACTTGACTCCCGTCGACCAGAACGTGCAGATTGTCGACGCGACGCATAAAATCGTCGCCATAGACGATCAGCAACCTTCTGCCTCCACTTCTGCTTCTCCTTCGAAAACAGCCGAACACAATCTCATCGACAAACGAACGCCGAGATCTTTGCTAAGAAGAAGATCGAAGAATCACAGATTGAGCTTATCGACGCCCAGGAGAAGAAGCAGCCACGTCAGAGCATTGGACTTTAATACCCCGTCAAAGATGATGATCCCGTCGAACAAATTGATCGGGCAAAATCAGAACCAGGACGAAAACGAAAATGCTCGGCCCTCTTCCAGGCTCGGAGCGACGCAACACCGTAAACCCGTGCGCAGAACGTCTCTGTTCCGAGCCTCGCAGTTTTCCAGTCACGTTACAAGGGCCACTCATAGGTTGAAGAGTCCGTTGAAACATTGTCGAACACCGTCGAAGCCTCCCACCGCGACGAGAAGTGTTGTTGAGTCGAAACTCAGCGGCGGTTGGGACAAATGTAACGGGGTGGGCGTAATAATCGAAAGCAAGGAAGACACGTCGAAAGAAAATGTGACCACAATCGCATGTTCTGGAACCGAGACCAAACCACAACCCGAGACGTCAAAACCCAGCAGGAAAGACAGTTGGGATGCAGATTTGCGGAAGGCTTTGCAAATCACTACGAACGAGGAGTGTCAGAAGACGGGGAAAGCCTCAAAAATACCGAAACTGCCGAAGACCAAAAATATCGAGTCCACGAAAAAGAAAACGGTTACGCGAAAAGATAGACGAAAGAGAAAAGACGCGGTACAGATTCTTAAGGAGACAAGTCAAAGCAGCAAGACTGTGGTTGTCTCGTCGATGGAAAATAATAACGACACCGATGTCAACGTTGTCGCAAAAAGCGAGATCGGTGCATTGAAGTTGGCCGACGGCAGCGACAGTAACTGTAACCGGGAACAGAATCGCAACGACAATTCTGACAAGCCTGTCCACAAACAAACGGAAGAGTCGTCGAAAGCCGCAGTTGCAACCGTTGAACAGAAAACTGTGAAGAAATGTAACGCCGACAAGAAGAAACAGAACTCGAACAGAAGCAACGCGACAACGTCTTCGGACGCGTTGCAACAATGTTCGGAACTGGTAAAGATTTCCGTGGACATCGCGCAACAGATGCTGCAACAGCAAATACCGAACTTGATTGCTCTGGAAACGCCGAGAAAATTTCAGAGCTCCGAATTGCCACCGACGCCTAGATTACTCAGCCCTAGCAGTACGACTACCCCGTTTCCAAAGATTAACGAAGACATCAGCAAGATACGTAGTTTCATAAGCACTCCGGAATTTCCGAAAACGCCTGGTATAGCATTAACTCCAAAACTCTCAAACGAGGGTACCACCGCAGACAGCGCGAAGAAAGAAGCATTCCACAACTGTTCGCCGTACTATAAGCCCACATCCGAGCCAGACGAGTGCTCGGACAAACCGTTGAGGATACTCGAACTAGGTAAAAACGTCGAGAACTCGTCCACGCCGGTGTCACAGGTTTCCATGCAAGCCGTATCGTCGCCCCACGACATCAAGAAATCGACCAACGCCTTGCAAACCTGCGTGTCAGCGAAATTAGAGATCACGCAGTTCGAAGTGATCAATGAAAATCCGCGGAAAGAAGAAGCAGCGAAAGAGCTTAAAATGTCTCGTGCCGATTCGCCGACTCGTTACGCGAAGTTCAAATCCGACTGTGTCAAGGATAACGTCGCAGACGCAGACGTTGCTTCGCATGACAATAACGACAACGAAAACGACGCTGCCTCCTCGTCATCTTGCTCTTCCTGTTCCTCGTCGTCGTCGTCGTCGTCGTCGTCTTCAACTTCCACCTTCTCTTCTTCTTCCTCCTCTTCGTCCTCGTCATCGCCATCGCCATCGCCAGCGTTCACTGCCAACTCGAATCAGTCGAAAGACACGAGTTCACCGGATAAATCATCTACCAGCAAAAAGTGCAATAAACCTAGCCAAACTCTACAGCCAGAGGGCTCGGAGACATTGACCTCGGAAAACGATTTATCCAAACTGAAGATCAAAATTACAGGTGCACCGTGTACGAGTCATACAAAAGAAGTGACGGTCGTCTTAAGGAAGAGCGAATCATCGCCGACGAAGGTATTCTCGATATTCAAGAGCGACCAAGACTTGAAGGCCAGTACAAAGGAAACTCCTGTGAAAGACGAGCTTCTATTAAACGAAGCACACATCTCGGAAACTCCTGTGAAAGACGACCTTCTGTTAAACGAAGCACACATCTCGGAAACTCCCAGCAGTTCGAAAGCAGGCTTTGAACATCTAACTAATCTGTCCTCGAAGATCTCGGCGTTAATCAGCTCGGAGGAATTGCCAACGTCGAAGTCGAATCAAGATGTTACCGCGGAAACGGTTCCTACCTGTAAAAACGTGTCGGCTGTATCGGCTGTAGCAGCTGCGTCGACAGAATCAACGGCTCCGTCAACAGCGTTGTCCGAATTCAGGTGTAAAAACAATCGCGAGGACACAGACCTTAACGTGCTCGTTCCTAATTCGGTCGAGTATCATTTCCTTTACGAGGACAATGTTCCAGTGAAAAAGAGGAGGCGCAGGTATAGTAGTCAAGAATTGGAAGTTCAAATCAACATGAACGATCAAGGTGTCAAAGCGATGACTGCTACACAATTTGAAGAGATATTCAATTTGCCCCCGAAATGGAGGAAACGATCGGGAAATAGAAAGTCGCCGGTTAAAACCGACACATGTTCAATTCAAATCCAGGAATCGTTTGACAAACCACCCTTTACGTTAACAACAATAGCAATCACCCATGGCAAGCCTTTGGCTACGTCGTCTCCTTTGGACAAGATGCCGACGCCCAAGGTGAAAAAGCTCTCGGTAAAAACTGTTCACGCGACGATCGAGCAAAATCATGACAAACTTCCCGACCAACCGAATAACAGAAAAAAAACGAAGTTTGATAAAAATCGTGAATCTGGTGTGTAAAACGATACTTACCGTTTACATTGCTACTCTCAACTATAATATAATGATCAACGTACCGATTTCAGATGACAACTCTACCGCGAAAATTCTCCGAAGAAAATTGCCGGAGTCGAGAGAAAACAAACAGGTAGAAAACAAATTATATTCCGCATTTCTCTTTTATAATATTTGCTCGTAACACAGGGACAAAACGCAAACAATTATTTTAGATCGATAAACGACAGTACACAACGGACCCGCAAACGTTATTGAGCAATGTGGACTTGGAAAAATTTTTAACATCTGTGCATGGGCCAGCGTAATCCGACGAGGAGAAAGCATTATCAGTCTCCGAAAGTCTATCATTCTAATCGTGTGTACAGTGGGCATTTGATACTATATCCTAATTCTTTCTTTCCTTCCGTCCTCCCACCTCCAGCGTTTTCAGCTCCTCCAGTTTCATCTTTTCCTTTTTGCAGGCTTCGTAGTTAAGTTCGTTTTTCTTGGCTCTTTCAAGTACATATGTGCCCATAATTATGAAAGTGGTCTAAGTCAAAATTTTAAAAAATTGAGTTTATCAGTTATTTCTAAACAGCGGATCTTTATGCGAAATAAAAATGTTTTACCTGAATTGCAACAGACTGGAGTGAAATGGAAATTTATTTTTCGAAATAATATAACAATATTTTCAAGTTCATCTACTCATTTTTATCATAAATGCATAAAATCCGCTGTCTAGTTATTTCACGTCATATTATTTTAAACTAAATGAATTCAATGTAATCAATATTTATTATAGTGCTTGTTATTTCAACATTATATGGAATTATCATTTAGTGTTAATATCTTTTTTCGTTAAATATCTCGAAACAAGAAATATATGACACTTTTATAATTATGGGCACATATCGTTTCCAAGGATGTAAGAAAATTTCAATTGTTATTAAAACAAATTATTATATGCTATTATAATAATCTATAATGAAAAGTTGAAAACTTTGTTACAGCAATACATAACTAATAATACATGTATGTATAGGAAATAAGAGAGGCTGCAGAATTAATAGATGTACGGAATTATAATTTTTTTATTAAAAATATTGAACCTTAACAGATCCGGACTCACTTTACCGTATAGCTGTGCGAGTGAGAAACTGTATTAACCCCTTGCAGTATTTTGACTGGATCCAAATCAAATTAAATTTGATTCGTTTTTAATCAATATTTAAGCATTAAAATAAATGTAGCCATAGAAAAAATATAAATTTTCTTTTCTGATTTACTACATTTTTGAGGATAAAAATCGCTGTCGATGTAACTATAAAGAAAATGGTACGGCAAGGGGTTAACGTGTTTTGTCTCTGTCTAACATTGACATGGCACACCGTTTAAGATTTAGATTTCACAGCTTTGTCAACATCTTCTATCACCGATAGTAATTTCCGCCACTGCGTCATATTCAAACAAATACCTACAAAAAAAAAATTGACATTAATTTTATGTGACAATTGTTAATCAAATTAACAATAGACCACGGTCGTGTACCTTTCTTCCCAGGTTTCATATTTGCATCCTTGTCAAAGTACATTTCTCTAATATCAACGTATAATTTCCCTTTGAAGTCTCGCACGCTAACCTGACGATTACTTCCAAGATCCCAAGCTGTGTCTTCGCTTTGCTGCGCTTCTTTTTCTGGTTTCTTTGATACCTTCGCCTCTTTATCCTCGGATTCTCTCTTCTTCTGCTTCTTCTTTGGCCTTACTTCCTAACGATCGAAACAATGCATCACATTAATTATTCACATAACAAATATATGAGACAGAATTTTTTTGTGTTATTTTAGAAAAATACCTCTTCGCTGCTGTCATCGTCGGATGACAGGTATTCTTTTGACTTCGGCATTTTCTCAAAATCTGCCTACCTAAAACAAAATAAGAATGACAAAAATACTCGCACAAGTGTACAGCATGCTATCGGTGACACAAAAGTGTTGGGACAAATGTTCTTTTGCTCATAAACAGTCTCTATTAAAACTTTGCACTAGAATGGTGACTACGAGGCGCCAGTCAAGGAACTGTCTTTCGAAGTAAATTTCAAATGAATAGTAGAGAGTTGTTGGCAAGAAAATTGAAAAATAATTCAGAGTACAAAGGGTTAAAGTCTGTATTCCATAAATTGCTAAAATTTCAAATACCATATGAGAAAACAGGTTCAATTTCATGAACCTAGCGTAAAAAAGATTATATAGAATAAAAATCTGCTAGGTTGAGAGATATATCTTAATTGCGGAATTAAAATTGCTTAGAGTCCAAAGGGTTAAGCGATGCGTTCATATTCGAAGTGAAGCTTTCATCGAAGAGATATGTATGTATTTATTTTTCGCTGGTTTATAACCTTCTAACGGTCGTACCGAAAGCACTGTTACTACTATAGTACATACGTGTATGCACATACCAAAAAATTGTTCGACGAGCAAAGATTAGTACGCGAACGATAAATTGAACACGCTAAAAGATCCAAGTAAAAATAGCAATAAATCAAACAATTTGGTCCGTCGAGCAATTTTAAATAGCTGTTATTAGCATCGCCATGTTTGATTGGCATTCAGTTACACGGTTACATAGTGCAAATAAATATGCTACGTTTGTCGCATTTTTAGAAGCAATAACAGCGATTCGCTGTAACCGACATTCTATTGTACAATATTGTTCACCTCACCTGATCCTTATAATGTGGAAATCACCGGTTTATACCAGAGAAATATCATTCGCACTAATCTTCAATGACATACATGCGTACTTACCTATATATATATATGAATACGCGCGTGGCACGTAAATACACGGGCACAGAATATGCCGCGAAATACGATTCAATTTCTTGTTCGAATAACGTGAGTTATGTGACGAAATCTTATGCGTACGAATCCAGAAAATACTGGAACAACATTTACTGTTTCGGTTGTGATCTTTTGAAATTGAAATCGAGTCTTCACGTGAATATGCACCTAAACGGATATGTATTCGTGGATACAGTTGCACAGTTATGATACATTACCAAACTGAAATTACATACAGTCTGAGATTATATAAGTGAGTAAGTTGCGCATCGCATAATAGAAAGTTGCGAAGTATCTGTGGCGCCATTCACGTAAAATCATGTAAGCTAACAGTCGATTTTCAACACGGGTGTATCTTTAGCACGAACTCTTACGTGACTCTGCATGATTCTGCGGGGATGAACCAAAAGACGGAAGGGGCCCCGAAAAGTGAGCCGCAAAAAAGGATTGTAATGGGGTTACGAAACCCCCGAAAAGTGGGCCGCAAAAATAAATTGGATTGTAATGGGGTTACGTAGCCCCCGAAAAGTGAGCCGCAAAAAAAGGATTGTATTGGGGTTACGAAGCCCCCGAATAGTGGGCAGCAAAAGTACATTGAATTGTAATGGGGTTACGTAGCCTCCGAAAAGGGGGCCGCAAAAATCACTGATATATATACTGCGTATCAACCACTGATATATATACTATCAGCTGATACTATATATATATATATATATCAGTGTTATCAACTTGTCGGCCATCTTGCGTCGGAAACACTGTGGTGCGCTCTATAGGCGACTTAAAATACTAGTTAACGTCTACAGCACGTGGTCTGCGTGGTCCACGCACTATATATGTGCCTGAAACATTTGCGGCAACGGTGCTAGCAGATTCATCCATCGGCTTTCGCAGTACCATCGAGATTGATCGAGATATAGCAGTGGACTGATGATCATCTAATATAATTGTCTACACCTCCCTGTACTGCAGTATTACATTACAAGTCCGACGGTGTGCCGAGTCTCTCCGAGCTAGTCAACATTCTTGTTATACATGTTTAGAATATAAGTTATGTACACGCACAATACAAACATTTCATGTATGAATCCACAATGAATAAATAAAGACAGTGTAATAACAAAGAGTATCTGCGTATATATTTATTGAACCACCAATTTTTCCCGATTCCGACTTGTCGTTGAGTTATGCTATTGAACTTTCGAAAAATTTTCGGCTTTCTGGCCTGACGTTGAGTTGTACTACTGAAATCCGGATATTTCCTTCGATATCATGTTCTCCTAATGCTTCTGATAATTTTCGAGATTTTCGACCATTTTCGGCCGTCTGACTTGTCGTTGAGTTGTACTACTGAAATCCGGATACTTCATTCGATATCATGTTCTCCTGATACTTTTGATAATTTTCGAGATTTTCGAAAATTTTCGGCCGTCTGACTTGTCGTTGAGTTGTACTACTGAAATCCGGATACTTCATTCGATATCATGTTCTCCTGATACTTTTGATAATTTTCGAGATTTTCGAAAATTTTCGCCAATTTTCGGCCCTCTGACTTGTCGTTGAGAAGTACCACTTAATTTTCGAAATTTTTCGGGCGTCAGACTTGCCGTTGAGTTGTACTACTGAATTTTCGGATACCTCCTTCGATATCATGTTCTCCTAATACAAAGCCAACAATTTGCTATAATTTTCGAAAATGTCGAAAATTGAACTTCGTATTAGGAGAACATGATATAGAAGAAGGTGGCACTAAATTCAGTAGTACAAGTCAAAGACAAGCTAGACGCTCGAAAATTTTTCTTCAAAACTTAATTTTTGTCTAATTTGAAACAGTTTTCTCTATCCAAAATTATCGAAGTTGTTGAACTAATTTTACTATCGAATAGTCATGTAAGGGTGGGGCAAAAAGAACACATTACAACTGTGGTAAGTAATATTCTTTATTTTTCACCAAGAAAATTGCAATTTCGTTTAATAAGACGTGTATCGTGTCCTGATGAGAAGGCTCCGAGCAGAAATGCCGTGACGTAGGTACGAATTTGCAGCCGATTGGATCACAGTGGTCCACGGGCATTTTCGTCTCTAATCGAAATATTGGCTAGAGCGCTCACACATGGTATGTAGCATGTGACGACAAACGTGAACATTGGGTGTATAGAAGCGTTAGAATTATGGTGGACTATCAACTATCGATAGTTATCGATAATTATCATACTAATGGTATTATTATGAGCAAAAAATAGATTTGTAATTTTACAAAAATATATCTGTTTCAATTTTATATATTATTACAATACATTACAATCTACATATTATACATTACATCATATTATACATTACAATCTACTAACCATGAATTTTTGTTGAGAAAATGAAAATTTAACATTATCTTCTTTAATTATATACGATTTGATATGTGCATTACAATGTAAAACAATTTGAAATATTGAATTTCAAACATTTACAATGATATTTGAATGTGAATTTCGAGATGACAAATCAATAGTCATCGATAGTTTTCGATAGTGAGAACTATCGATAACCATCGATAGTACCTTGATAGCTCTCCACCACTATCTCATATCCCCTCTGACTCTAGTTAGTCTATGGTCTATAGTCCATAGCGAATGGCGACGTTGATATTGATATCGATAGTGACAGCGGCGCAGGGAAGAATATTTCCACTGTTTTGCCTCTCGAGTCAAATTCACTTGAATTATTTCCTTTCGAAAAAAAAACTATTCGAAAGACATGACGTCGATTCAAGATCCGTTGAAAGAGGACACGCAAATAGAGCCTTCACCCAGTGCAGACAATGCAGCGGATCGCAATTCGAGATGCGATTCACCGAAACGTGGAACTACACTGTCAACCAGCACAAGTAGTTTCGAAGCTTTGGATCCACACGATCCGAATCTGAGTCGTTTAGCGAATACGATGTTCCAGAAAACTGGCGAATATTTGCAAGAGGAGTTGACAGCCACTCACGCCGATTATCGTTTACTTGAACGATTAAATAAAGAGACGATCGCCAAGTATACCGAATTAAAAACCATATCATCGAACGTAGCACAATCGTTGGACTCGTTGAACGAGAAATATAAAAAGTTACAACCTATTCTTGACAATATCAACGAGATCGATGACAGTGTGACGAAGTTAGAACAAGCTGCGTACAAATTAGCATCGTACTCGAAACGGCTAGAGGCGAAGTTTAAAGATATCGAAAAAGACACGAGGAACAAGTGAACCAAAATCTGTGATATGTACATATTATTTGCGTTTGTTGAGTACTGTGCATGTAAACAAACACGTCGATTAGATAAAAATACATGTATATAATAAATACGTACACGATAGACGATTTTAATCGTACGATCAATCTACTTTATCGTGTAGATATGTTAAGTTTGTCTGTATATGTAAAAAGTGTGCAATCAATTCGTACGTATTATCGTAACATCATTTAATTACATAGAAAATCTAATTCACATGTTTCTTTCATACGAGTATGTTAAATCAAGGTTTAAAATAACAGCAATAGGTTGTTGTATTTATAACAAACGTATTTTCGTATTATAATGATACTGTAAAAAATTAATGCGTTACAATGCTGCCTTACGATATATCACATACGATTTTCTTTTATTATTTTCATTCTGTAATTATTACTTTAGTTGTATTGTAATCTACTTATTAATTTACTATATACTTGAAAAATATATATAAGGTTTTGTTACAGAAGTTGTTAAACAATAAATGTACAGGAAGTAATTTATACTATGCGCGTAAGCCAATAAATAATTGTTCTTAAATATAATGGAAACTTATCGCTACAAAACCGTATCCTTGTTGTGTGTGTATATACATATACATATGGTAGCTGCTGACTCGGATTTCTCTGAATGCGATATTTTATTGTGTCACCGATATATGCGATAAAACCGATTGAGTACAGTCTACTGCCCCTTGCAAGAAAGAAGGCAACCGGAACGAATGCAGGTCCGATTTTTAATTAGTTATACTACTGGTCGTAATGATAAGTCGACCAATCAAATAGATAGGATCTCTTCTCGCCTCTTGTCTCTGTGCCATCCATGCTAGCTGCCTTCTTTTACACGAGCGGACAGTACTTTCTCTATATGAAAGCAGTAAGGTACCGCCAACTCTTTCTCTAAGGTTTACAATTGTTTTGTTATTGTTGGAGTACTCCCAACGCGCGTTGATAAATTTTTCTCTCGACGCTTGATCGACTTTAATCATCTGGTCTAAGGATTGCAATTATACTACACCGAATGTTCTAGAGTTACAAGCGTAAATTGAAGAACACCAGGTGTGTACATTCTTCAAGAAAGTGTCATGGTAATTTGGCAAATCTTGAAGTACAAATAGTAACAAAAAATTTTTGTTAGAATCCAGATAGAAATTCCATCTAATCGCTAGAACCGTTCGACTTAACAGTCTAAGAAATTTCCAGCCATCAATAACTCCAACGCGATCTCTGGTGCGATCGGGAACTCTGGTATTTCTGTGCTGCTATGCGTATAGCGTACTTTGTAGGTAAAATACATGCAGACTTTTTGTAATACGTGAGACCTGCAAGCAGATATACGTATGTAGACAATTCTGGAAGCTGTTTTTTCAAAAGAATCCGTAGGACTTACGGGATTTCACGGAAGTTGACTTCGTTGGCTTCGTTTTCGGCAAACTGGCCAGGACCACTTAACATGGCCTTTATCGTTCCACTGGTTAAAGCATATTCCCGCCTTATAAAGAATTCGTGTCCATCGCTGCTAACCAGTTTAACGTACATTGCATGCGGCCCCTCATAGCCGCCATAAATCGGTTTCCCTTCCTAAAATTTCAAGTATCAACTTACTATTGGTCGATTCCAAGAAATACCTAAATATAGTATCATTAATTCCAACTACCATACAACAGAATCTATCGTTAATTAACAGAAGACAGGATAAATAATCGAAGAAAAAAAAAAAATAAAATCAAAAGATTAAGCAGCAAAACTTTAATTTGCAGAAATAGGTACCGCATGCAGGTCACTAGATGAACTGTCTTCTTCTTCTTCGCTGTTATTGACAGTTTCTTCCGCATTGGGCTTGATCCAAAGAAAAATAAACATTAATTAATCAATGAACTTTTTACCATGACTTTCCTGCTTTCCGATAGAGGAATCAATCAATTAGCAGCCCGATTGTGTACGTTTCTTTTTAAATTATATATTTTAACATACCCCAATAGTCATGCGAGTGTTAGACATGCATTAGATTTTAAGTGAATACATACCTTCTCAGCTTGCGTGTTCATACCGTTTGACATTGTTTTATCAGAAGATGAGTATATCTGCAGAAGCAACGAGTCAATTATTGGTCAATACTTATTCGATCGTCGTGTCATTTTAAGATATACAGTCAGGGACAACGATAAGTGAACAGTTCGTAGAAATAGATAGAACTGAAATATAGTCGAATTAATATGACTGTTATAGACTGGAGTTTTATTTATTATTAAACTGCAGATTTTATGCATTTATGAGAAAAATGAGTACGCACAATTTAAAGCAGTGGACATACTAAAAGTATTTAAGGACATTACTGCATTAGTTTCAGCTTAATAGGATAATTAAAAGAAGAATACAATTTTTATTTGGTTCCTGTGTCCTGCAATCAATGCAAACATTCTTCATTTTGCATAAAAAGATCCACAGTCTATTTATTATATATCCTTATTATTTAGTGACTTAGAGAGTGAATTAGAGATATATAACAAATAAAACTCAAGTTTATAACAGTCATATCCATTCGACTAAATTTCATATTTTTACCTATTTCTACAAACTGTCCACTTACTTTTGTCCTTGACTGTATAATACATATGACGATTCGTGTATACGTCAACCTAATCAATTATAGTTCAACAATCAAATAAAAAGCCGTGATATGTATATCTCTGTTTAAGAATGAACCGTTTTTTAAATAACATTTAGTTCTATCCACATACAATAATATCCTTGTTCACGAGAAGCTCGGTCTTTCACTCCGTTTCGTGACGATGGAAAGGTTAATTTCAACTTTAGAACGTATTACGAAGGATATTGGCAGAGGAAGAAATACGAGCAAGAAGTCATACGTTGACAGGAAAATAACTGGACATTGTTGCATCTATATAGTCTAAATTTTGCGGTTCGAGTGAAAATCGACGAAATCGAGGAAATCGTTTCGACCGATGGGAAAAGAAAGAACTTCAACGGCACAATTGTTCGTCGCGTATGATTCACATAATAACAAACCGTGCGTACCTCGGTAAAGCGAGAGATTCTTATAAAATTCAGACTTTTCGAATCACACTAAAGTTTCCTAACAAGTGCAGTGGCAATTAATATGGCTACTAAGAATGTCGGACGGATTTCGATAAGTCGAATCACGTTCCTCCATCTTCAGCAGCGCTACTCGCTGGTAGATTGAAATTGGCGCGCGAACTTCTGTCGTTTCGTTTTCTTGAAAATCATAAGATACATGTGCATATTTGTTTAATAGAATTCTTTTAGCTTTGATGATTAATTTAGCTGGCTTAGTAGCTGGCTTTTAAACTCGTCCGAGCACGGAGAGTAACAATTCTATAACTGAATAATAATCGATAAGATCGTTTTAACCTGTTCAATATCGAAAGTTTTGTATACATGATGTCAACGTCAACAGTAAATAATCGGTAAGTATTCATTGTACAGGTTTTGTACTCTATATTCACCCTTTTGCAAATCAACTTCAACCTTTAGCAAATCAATTTCAACCTTTTACAGGTTTTGTACTCCAAATTCACTCTTTTTTCTTGTATTACTAAAAACAATGGAGACTTTTTCGGTGTAAGGCTTGGGTGTCTCACCCTGTATGTACATCTTCAATTTTGAAAATTTTCCTATAACTTTGAATTTCATCTACTCAGTTTTGTTATAAACGCATAAAGATCCGTGGTCTAGTAATAGGAAGCCTCATTACCTGATACGATAATAGATAAAATACTTTGTATAATTATTTTGTTAGAAAAGATCGAACAATGGACGAGATACGTGAAACTCTGGAGCTAGCTGTAATTAAAGAGTCAGATTTGCAAAATCTAACACAAATATTATATTCTGCGACCGATAGTAATATAAAGAATCACACAAAGTTGTTGGAACTGGATCAACACCTGCTGGAGACTATCAAAGTGGGAGACAGGTATACTATCATTTATATTTAATAACTTCTTACTATATATAACAGTTTAGTTTAACGTTTCAGGGGAATAAAGAAGACTGTGTGGTAATATGCACAAAATGTAGAACGTACGACATCAAAGAAGCAGAAACTTCCAATTCTTGTTTGCTAGTACCAAATTTAAACTTGTTCAAACAGACCAATGTACTAGGAACAAACGATAGAGTAACGAGGGACTATAACATCTCTGGAGTTTTTCATACATACTACGAAGTACAAGACATTAATTCTATTATAAATGTTTGTGATTCATCGATTATATGCTTGAAAAACAATATAGGTAAGGGAATGCAAACCTAAATTGGGGAAATTGCTTAGCATACTGGAGCCCACCACTTTCAAAGGAATAGAGTACGAGTCTGCAATGTCTCAAGAACTTCTGTACAATTGGGATAAATTAAGAAGCGAAGTACAAGCCAGTGAAGATGAATTGAATAAAGCATTAAACGATTATCTCATAGCTAATATCGATGGTATGCAACTATATCGATGTTTCTTTAGTTTGAAGTTTTGACTATGTTAAAAGACCCTATATCTTTTCCGATCCAAAGGTTATTATCGCCTGATATCGTTTGAAGCAGAAGTACGAAGTTTAACTTTAATGTTGGATCTCTTCGATGAAAATAGTTGGGAACTGGACCAAGTAGATAAAGAAGTTACATACGAGACCTTGAAGGAATTTATTCCAAAGTCAGTATTCGAGATCTTGTTTGTCAAGTATGCAGAGGCGAGTAGTAAATCGAAGCAGGATGGAACACCTCTGCATAGGTATTGAGTTTTTCGTTAGAACAACAATTGTTAGTACGCATCTAATTTCTGGCATTCTTACGAAATGCAATATTACAGGTACATAGAAGAAAAATGCTGTAAATGTTTAGCGCAGGTTCTTCTGGCTGCTTCACCGGTTACAGAGCACAAGCAATTTATGGAGTCGTGGCATATCGGTACTCCGGAAAGTAAGCAAAGCTTCGTTAGGATTGAAATTGTAAACACAGCGTAGGCTTATTGCATTTCGTTTCTCGTTTATGCAGAAATGGAACCGAAAGAGGAATATTTAAGCGGTGTAGCTCTAGTTACATGGAACGGTTCAACATTGAAAAAAGAAGTAGTATCATTCCCAGAAGCAGATTTATCAAAGAACATCAACGAAAGGTTCAATGAACTTTTTAAAGCGAAAGATAAATGGACGATGCAGGAAATAGCACCTTACGTGTTGTAAGTAGAGAAAAATCAACTACGATAGAATATAGGTTTTGCATTCCAAATTTACCCTTTTGCAAATAAATATTCTTTTAATTATTTAAACTAACTTATATAAATATTCTTAATAGTATTACTTAATAATATTCTTAAAGGTTGAATTTGACTTGTATAAGGTTGAATTTGACTTGCAAAAGGGTGAATTTGGAGTGCAAAACCTAAAGATGTTTCTCTTTTTTTATTGCAAAAGTTCATTTTGCTTTCCAGGATCTTCACAACGGATAAAATGAACGCTAATGCTCTGCTGACTAAGTATGCTAGATGCTCGATGGTAAATGGCGTGAAATATTACAGCTCGAAGCACGGTAAATAGTCGATTGAAAATTGTTCATGATACTGAAATCATTCGCGCTGTTTATTTCGCTCGTGATCATGATACATAGTTACATTTACACAATTTTATAAATGTCTTTGAAATATTATTACGCACTGTGCTTACTTTTATCATTCGTCGTCTGGCCGATAACAGTAGCATGATCGATCGTCGTATAGAGACTGCCGTCGCTCCAATATTTGCATCCTTTTCAAAGGATTGCGAGATTGTAGTTCAAAGAACAAACTACCTGCATGAACAATTACAAATGGCTCGTACGTTTATCGTTTTGTTGTCGTCGATTATAAAATTTGTATCTCGTGTGACATGATTGCAGAACTTTAGCCGCGAAGCTAAAATGAAAAAGCCTTTTAATATAGTCTTCCATAGTCGAGTCGATTCATTTGGTACAAGTAGGTCGAATAAATCCACAAAAACTCGAATCACCGATCATTCGATAATAGGATGAGTAAATTGAATTTATATACCGAAGATATGCAGTTTGATCGCAACAATTTCGTTATCATTGTGAATTTCACATTTCACGAACAGCAAATTTTGTTAATTTACATCGTCGCATGTCACGATATGCGACGCGACACAGTTGCGATAATTACATGTAATAGAAAAGAATCGAATCGAAGTTAGACTGTACTGTACAGTAGAGTGTGAGAATCTACGTGACCGCGTGAATGCAGTTTTTGTCAAACAGAACTTAATTTTGTAATGTTGTAATTATATAGCACGAAGAATAAAACATGTCCAAACAAGAAAGACAACGCTATTAAATGATTAAATGATTCCTGTTAGCGTGTCATGTTTCTTTAAGAAAAAAAAAATAGTATCCTGTGCTTGCGATCCTGTAACAACATCGAACGTCGTACTTCGTAAGTGTATAAATACTTGATAAAATGATTAATAAATATTAGTACACAAGCACACACGCCTTGGCACATTACTATTTAGAATCTTCATTGTCGTAGGATGATGCAGCATACGAAAGTGCAGTTTTAGCAATCGGTGTGTAGAAGTATTGATAAAAAAAGAAAAACGTAGTGGCAAAATCTCATTTCGAGTAAAAGTAAATTTTTTTCCGAGGATCGAGTGGAATAACAAATTCTATAAAAATGGAATACTTTACATCTATGGAATATCGAATAGATTCGTAAATGCATCGCACACATAGGCGCATCGCGTTGATAAACCGTCGATACGATTTTTACGCAAGGATGAAATTTTCTATAAATATCTCGTAGGAACTGACTTGCCGTTGAAGAATGATTCGCTTTTTTTTTCTTTTATAAAACATTCTGTATAAATTTCGCAAATCGGTATGAATCGCTAAATAATTACTTAATAGAAATAACACTCAGTCCCATTCTTTTTTTTTTACAATGTATAATCACTCCCCGTAGTAGGAAATAGACTATTAAATTATGAATTTGTAAAACAACACTTGTAAGATTTTCTGTCTTACATGAAATAAAATTTTTTTCGCGAGTTATTACCGTTTGAACTAGTTGTTTAAATATATATATATATTTTTTATAAATAAAGAAAAAATATATATATATGTATAGAATTATTCAACTACCTACAGGGTGATGCAACAAGCCACTCTATGGGATGATGGGTCACATACGCGATAACGTTTCAACGGTAAACATTCCTATAATTTATAAATTTCTGTTAATCTGTGTGGACCGAGAGAAAGCATTGTCTGTCTCGTTGGCATGGGATTTTACGATGATCAATGATCGATGGTCTATGGGTCGAGAGTACCTCTTGCTTCACCCTATATACTCGGTTGTTATACAATAACAAATTAACAATAATTCTAAAGCTTTGGAGTGATTTCCTTATTAGCTGTGACTTACTTTTAATGATACTTTCTCTACTGCTACGTCTAACGAATACTGTCCTATCTATAAGTACGTTTAGACAAAGGTCTGTGTTTAGGTAAATGTTAAAAAGAGGCTGTAAAGCACAAATACTAAATCTCCTGCTGCCGAGTTATGCGCGAGATGTAGACGGGGGTAACTTGTACGATGTCGTTTACGTATGTACATACGAACCTAATATGTATTTCCACGAAGTTCTCCTGAAACACGAACACCATCGATAAGTCGGGAGAGAGGAAGGGATTGCGGAAAACTCTTGGTCGACGTAGGGCCGGCGTGACGAGTAATTTTTCTAGGCACAGTAATGTCCCATTCTAAGTCCATTCTCGGTTCTCTGTTGTGACACAGATCGGAACAGGGCAGTATTTTTTTTTGGCTTCGTCGACCGCGCTGAACGTACAAAAGGACTTCCTCTAAAAGGACGTAGATTGGGACATTACTGTACATATCTTTCATACGAGACAAGGCCCCGCTTCAATATTTTGCACAGGGCCCCGCACATTCGCAGAGGTGAGTTGAGTAATTTTTCCAAGTACATATCTTTCATATGAGAGAAGACGCTGTTTTAATTTTTTTTCACAGGAGCCCGCAAATTATAGTGCCGGCCCTAGGTGGACGAATCAATATATTTGTGTTACCTTAATGCAAGGCACCTCGTTGTTAGCTATCACTTGTCGCGGTCTCGTTCACCGTTTTGTTGTTCGGCGAAAACTGCTGACTAATGCCTGTCGAGATGGTTTGACTGGGATGAATCACGGGTCCTACCGTTTGGACTAAATTACAGGTAACCGGTACCATCGGCGGCAGATTCACGGAATTATTCATAGGGCTGATATTACAAGATAACGATGGTCTTTTCCTCTCTAAGCTATTCGTCGCCATTTGTCGTCGGGTCGTCGAATTACGTTCAAGACTGTTGGTGACGATGTGGTGCCTTCTCTCTAAACTCGAGCCGGTACTAACATCGGTCTGACTACCCTGAATCAAATAAAGTTTCAACGATTACGATCGTTTCACGATCGAGATCACCTGGATCCAGATTCAACTATCTTTACCTGCAAAGACCGGTCTACCGATTGACCCATCCTGTGCAGGAGATCACCGCTTTGGCTCTGTCTGAACGTTGTCGTGCCTTGCCGTTCGGTCGACTGGCTTCTCCTTAAAAATTGTTCCCCGGACTGACTCGAACGGATACGAACCTCGGCCGTAGACTCCTGCGGAGCGCCGATATCGTTTTGCTTATCGCAAATCTGGTTGTCCACGTAGGGATAGCGTATGCGTATCGAGTCGATCACGTCCAGCAGATTCTTAGCGTTCATCGCCAAGATATGAGCAGCTGAGAGCATGTCTCTGAAATTGACGGAAGTCCCGTTAATCTTGTTCTTACCCTACCCTAACCTATCATATCATATCATATCTGTGCGCCGCATGTCACATACATTCACTTTATTGAAACTTCACATTTTTTTAGTGAAAAATCTAAATAAATTCAGTCTTGTAACTTTTATAAAACAATATATATCCGACGCATTTTGTACCCGGTACGGTTAGTGTTAAATTGCATTATCTTTTTCAGCCTATCGATTTTGTTTTCATGACATTCTTTCCGGCAAATCCTATACTCTAAAGCTCAATGAATGCATAAACTGACATTTGTTGAACTTGTGACATGCGGCGTTTTTCGTTACAACCACAGACATGTCGTATCACGCTAGGAAATCGGCTGTTTACTTTCTAGAGTCCGCGTCCAGAGTGGTGGCACTGTACTGCTGAGCCCGTCTCATAGCAAGCACTAACTCGGACATGTTCTTGCTGAGTACTTTGTGCGCCATTTCCACTTCTCGGTGAGTGGAAATCGGTAATATGTTCATCAAAGCGTCCACGGATGAGAGGAGTGCTCTCAATTCGGTACCGACCTTGCAAACCAATTCTAGATACTGTTCCGCCTTGCTTTGCTGCACGCCTACAATCACATTCGACTCAACGTAATCTCTAGAAATTGTTAAACAATCGGCAAAGTTGAGAGTTTCGCGAGTATACCTTGAGAGAGAGACATTACGGCGCGAACGACGCTGGTGGTGCAGTCGTACACTTTGTCGTTGGTTCGATCCAAGTCCGCCGTAGGCGTAGGTTCCATTTTCTACGATCAAAACGATATTAAAGTTTTTTGGTCGTTGAGGGACCGAGCTAGCGATTGGTAAAGAATGGTACTACCTTTAGAACGATCACTTTCTCCGAACCCTTATCGGAGCCGAGCGAACCAGTGTTGGCGCTGTGTTGATCGTGATTAGGCGACTGAGTGACCGAGCGAGGAACCGGAGGACTGGCGCTTTCGTCTCCGCTCGTCGCGATGGATAATCGTTTCTAAAACAGAAAATATACAGTAACGTTTTCTCGTATTGTTCGAAATAACCAAGATACAATTCAAGTGGACAGAGCTCGTGGGACACACTGTATATTAGATTGAAGAACTAAATCCTTAGTCCCGCGAAATTGAAAATGTGTCACGGTATTACAAACTCTATTCCTTTACTTTTTACATTTTACATTACGAAGAAGGCCGTTGTTTACCTCTTCTCTGGCCAACCAGCGACTATCCTCTTCCGACTGGCGTTGCTGCTCCAAGAGTCGTTGCTCCAACAACTTTTGCTCGTCGTCGACGCCGCTGCCGAAATACTCTGCGACGTTGTCGAAGAACTGCGACTGTACGGCTCTCTGAAATAAAACGATCCTGTCACAATGATCCATCGTCGACGGTACGAGTTCGTTCGTTCTTACGTAGGTATCGATGAACATACATATGTACACAGTAAAATTAAAGAGATGCATAATTCTCGATGCAAGGTAAAAACCATCTCAGAACGAGAGCAGTGCAGTCATACTGGTCGCGCATGCAGCTCAAATTGTTACAACGTCCACGTTATATTGCGTTATCATATCCATTCGTCATGCAAAACAAAATGAAAAGAGAACAACAAGTATTAGCCTACCAAAAACTGCATAATAATCGTGATAATAATCAAAATAATAATAACAACAACAACAACGATCGGACCGTCCTATGTTTCAGGCTTTTGCGTGAACGGAAGTAGAGTGGCCCATCGTAAAACAGTGTTCTGTGAGCTCGGAACGAGAGTGTGAACGCGTCTGCATCAACCAAAAAGCATGTTTTGCGCCCGGGTTCTATGTACACTTGTGTACGATTGTGCAGCAAGAAAAAAAAAAGAAAAAGAAACATACTGGGTGTCTCGTAATCGGTAGAACAAGATGAAGATTCGACGCGAGTAAAATACAAGAGATACATCGAAAGTATTATCCGTTATTGGTATACGGCTTGCGCCACCGGATGTACTAGACACCGAGTTCGAGTGCGCACAGGTCACGGCAGGATCGGGTCACCTGGGGAGAAGGGAAACACGTGGCATCGTTTCTTCGTGGAGATATACGTCCGTTGTATTGAACGAGTTAAACAAAAACGAAAAAATGCAGAATAGAATAGACAACCCGTCCCGCCTTAGCCTGTTGTACACGGTATTAAGAAGAGCTATTATAAATATGTATAAACGATATGCTGTTGCAGAATAGGGGATGCGATCGTTCATTCCTAGGAGGCTTAGCCAAACCTGGTCTTGGTGTGCCTCCTCTGTCATCGAGCTGCTCGACGACATGGTGCTGTCGCTGACAGCGGAGGATATCAGAGATCCGGAGAGTGTACCGTCGGTGGAGCTAGTCAGCTGTTCGTCCGGTTTTTGCGCGACGAACGTGGTGATCTTTGCGACTCCGGTGGCTAGCTGGAGCCCGACGGTCTTAACGATCGTAGGCTGACAGAGCACCGGTTGCGGCAAGTAAGCCAGGTTCGCTGTGCTCGTTACTAGATTGCTAACGTTGCACTGGGACGTGGCGGAGGATTGTTGGCCGACGACGTAGCTCGAGGTGCTCGGATGAACGATTTGTTGGCTGGCAGCAGGCTGTCCCGTCGCGACACCTGCCACCGCGAACTGCGCTTGAACCGGATGACTTTGCGCAACGGCACCGTACGACAATTGCTGTGTCACGCCTTCTTGAGCGCATGCTTGAGAGCTGGCCATGTGACATTGTATCATCCCGGGTTGCTGGATTTGTTGCTGAATTTGTTGCGGGTACGACGCGGCTCCCTGCAGAACCTTGTGAGCTTGGACGACCGTGACGGAAGTCGCGTGTGCCGTGTAAATCGGATTGGCTCCACCTCCCTGGCCCCCTTGACCCCCTTGACCCCCTTGGCTATGCTGAGCGGCCTGCTGCTGCTGCGTCGGGATATAAGAAACCGGTTGTTGGTTGCCGTGTCTCTGGAGATTCTGCACGTGTTGCGATTGCGACAAGTAGATCGGCTGCGCTCCCATCATCGCTTGCTGGCCGATGTTCGAATAAATTTGCTGTTGCTGTTGGTAATTTTGCGAGTGCATCATCATCGGCTGAGACTGCAGATTCTGCGACTGCGACGACGATGACGGCGTCACCGGCAAATTGGTTCTCGCCGCTTGGACGCAGGTGGCCAGCGAGGCGTTCATCGGCTTCAACTCGGTCACGGTTTGACTCTGCGCGTTCTGCGCCCGGAACTTGAGAACCGGTCCGTAGAGACACTCGCCGGTGGACGTGGGAACGGCATCGTTGGACGAGGAGCTAACGGCCACGCGAGGATACGCGCCCACTGCTACCGATGGATTTTGCGCAGAATTGCTCTGTGCTACGACGAACATGTTCGCGGGTTGAGCCGCACCGCCGGCACCGGGGAACTGACCAAAACTCGCGGATTGTGTCGGATTGCAGGGCCCTACCGCGGTGTTCAAGCTACCGGGCCCGAAGTTACCGGGATTCTCGCCGAAATTACCGCCCACGCTCGGGCTCTGGCTCAGATTGCCAACAATGGCAGAGCTCTGGGTGAAATTGGCTACCGGGCCGTATATCTCGCCGCAGCTAGACGACACCGCCGGCGCGGCGGTGGTCACCGGCGGCGCTGCGTTCGACGCGGTGAACTTTTGCACGGGCGAATAGAGGTCCCCGGTGATGCTACCGACCACTTTCGAGCTGACCGCGTACAAATTTTGCATCTCTTTAACCTTTTGCTGGTGGTGTTGCTTTCTGTTCGCAGCGGGTGATTGGGCTTGTGACGTCTCTGAAATTTGCAGGCTGGACATGAGGGGAGCGGCGTCCGAGGACTCCAGGGAGTCGAGATTTGTGGTGTCGGAGAGGGTGGAGTCGGCCGATTGGGTGGTGTCGTGGGAAGCGGACGGTTCCGAGACGGCCGGATCGAAAAACGGCAGGTCCGAGACCACCGCGGTGGTCAGGACTTGGTCCTCGTCTTGGAACTGCACCGCGAGGGTGTTGAAGGGTGAAGCGGGCGTTGTGTACACGGAGGGACATACCCCCCTGGCTTGATTATCCTTGAGCAGCTGCGCGAGAACCTCGGGGCTTTGCGCCACGATATAGGTGGAGACCGGAGCCGCAGCGGTCAGCTGAGATTGATCCGTCGTGTTTTGCGGTTGCCTCGATGGTTTCGGTGGCGGTACATCGTCTGCACCTAAATCACCGCACAGATTATCTCCGACGTGTCCTCTAGAGCATCTTTCTTTACCGTGTGTCTCGATATTCTACAGTCTACAAGCTTTGCCACAGGTCCTCTACGTACCCCAAGACATGGCTTGCACCCTCCTGTTCTCACGCTTCATCGTCTCCTGCTGCTGATGTTTCTCTTCCAACAGAATCTCGCTGAAACGCGAGAGAATTTCAGATTCCACGCGTACCAACCGGGCGATCATCTATAACACTTACTGTAAAGTTTCTCTGATCTCCCTGAACGTTGGCCGCTTGCTAGGCTCGTAGCTCCAGCACTGCGACATCAGAGAGTATAAACGCGGGGGGCAGTGGTTCGGCAAGGCTAGTCTTTCCCCGTTCTCCAGCTTATGGATCACGTCGTGGTTCTTCACGCCCTGGAACGGCTTCACTCCGAGCATCAGGATCTCCCACATGCACACGCCTGGAACAACAGGATTGTCCTGTTATCCAAGGAAACCTATCGTGGCGAGATGACAAGGTGAGCCCCGGGACGGCACAGAGGCAAGAGGGGTCTATCGTTCTGCATAGTAGTAATAGTAGGTTGTGTGTGTGTGTGATCTAACCAATCGGCCGAGCATTCTTGCCTATGTCATCGCATTCCTGTCAGGAACCTTCTTTGTCATCTTACCACGGTACGAGACCGTATAACCAGCTATGACCGAATATCAGCAACGAAACCAACCGAACATCCAGACGTCCGAGGAGGTGGTGAATCTTCGGAAATTGATGCTCTCCGGCGCCATCCATTTGATCGGCAGCTTGCATCTGCTCGCGGTGTAGTAGCTCTGGTCCTCCACCCATCTGCTCAGCCCGAAATCCGCCAGCTTCACGCAATTGTGCGTCGAGACTAGGACATTTCTCGCGGCGATGTCTCTGCAAAATACGAATAATAATGTTCTGTACTTATCGCACCCCGGCAAGAACAGTGACACAACTCAAAAAATAACGATTTTGAAGTTGGAATAGCGATCGATGCTTTTAATTGTCCTTCCAGTGCTACAAAAACTACGCGCTAGAGGGCAGTTATGTCAGTTTTCTTTTTGAGCTAGTTCATATTTGTAGCGGCAAGAACAGTGCATACTACAATAGCAACAAGAACTGATTGAAACATCCATATCATTTTATAAAGCCTAATCGAATTTTTCTTTTAAAAATATTTTCCTGAAAGATTAAAGACGTCCGCACTATTTCGACGGAAATTTTATAATTTTCTTAAAATTGTTGTTGTGAGAATACAGCGTTTTTTGGTTACGTCACTATTCTTGCCGGATTGCGATATTTACATATTGATACAAGTATCGTTGGAGTGGGGTTGGGAAGACGATACCTGTGCACAAACTTCTTGCTCTCGAGGTACGATAAGGCAGTGCTCAGTTGAAAGGTATAAAGCAAAAGTGTGGCTAGGTCCAGTCGCTGCTTGTTCGACTGGAGATAAGCTCGCATCTCTCCTAGCCTGGCGAGCTCCATCACCAGCCAGATCGGCGCTTCCGAACAGACCCCGATCAATCGTATGATATGAGGATGCTCGAATTGTTGCATGATGTCTGCAACACACATACACACCGTTGATACTCGTCGATTAGTACTAAACCTACCGCCGATGATCAAACGATGGATTTCTGGTTTATTATTTTACAATTATTGAAATTATTAGGTAACCAGAAAATTTATATTCTTTTGAGACCCGAATGTTAATGATACTTTTACTGGAAATGATTATACACATTTTTCTATCCAAGCACATATAACAAAAATCACAGAAAATCTATAAGACGATTGCATAAGTTCGTGCCCGATTTAAAAATCAAATTCAATGATTCTACAATTAGAAAAGAATGGTGACTATATAATTTTTTTACACTCCTCCGTGCAGTACAGTTTGACATCTAAGAAAATCGGGCACGAACTTATGCAATCATCTAATATATAAATTCCACAATGTCGTTCTTATAAGGCAACACGTGCCAGCCATTTTTACACCTCGATAGGTTCAGTGTTAGACGGGTGGGAGATGGACCGACAGTTGCCTGGACGGTTGTAGCAAAAAGATATTCTTACAGGCTTCCTCGAGGAACTTCTCGGATGTGGCGAGGTCCACGTCCACCTTGCATGTCTTCACCGCGACGGCTATCACCTGATTGTCCCTCCCTTTGTACGAACCCTTATGTACATTGCCAAACTGACCGTTGCCTATGATCTCGCCCAGTTCCACTTGGTTCCTGACTATCTCATAGTCTCGGGCTGAAACGAGGATCATCGATGATTGTCGATCGAAAAATCTGTTCAATTCTTGATCTATACAGTGGTCGGCAAACTGCGGCTACTCCAGTGTGGCTCTTCCACGAATGACGTGTTTAAAATTAATGTATTTTATTTCAATTTAATAGCGTTTTAATGCAATTTTCAATCAGAGAGTGTGTTATATCGAAATTCAAATAAAGAGCAATTTCTACTCGATTTTTATCAATAGGCTGCGGATCTTTGTGCAAGATCAAAATTTGTCTGCATCGTTTGCAAGAAATAGAAACCAAATTGGATGTTATTTCTTACCTTAATGATTTTAATAGAGGTATTTTTAATAGAGGCATTATTCCCTGCATCGATTGCAAGAAATAGAAACCAAATTGGATGTTATTTCTTACCTTAATGATTTTAATAGAGGTATTTTTAATAGAGGCGTTATTCCCTGCATCGATTGCAAGAAATAGAAACCAAATTCGATGTTATTTCTTCCCTCAATGATTTGAATAGAGGTATTTTAAAAATTTGCCAACAATTTTGAATTTCATCTATTTAATTTTCCTATAAATGCATAAAAATCCGCAGTCTACTAACGAGTTTGCCGGCCACTGATCTAATATAAAACGATTCCTGATTCTTACTGGCTGGCGTCGAGTAGTCGCCCTCCTCGTCGACGATTTCCGCGTAGTCCTCCGATAGAATGGTCCCTGTCTTGCTGACGTTCTTCTCCGGACTGTTGGACCCGTCTTGTCTGTACTTCGGCGGATGGGCATCTGAACCGAGAGCATGGATGTTAATAACGGTCGATCGAGCCGCGCTAGGGGCTCGTGCAGCATGTCTGTGATCTAGACGACCAGACACGTCGAGTCTACAGGATCATACGGAAACTACAAACCTTTGCATGGACAGGGATAGTTTTTCCACGATGCAGCTTGCAAGTATAAACGATTAGAAACTTAGAGTAGTACCTATCGTTCGTCGATGCAAAAAAGGGGACGGTGTTCGTGCGAGATACTCGGTGGATTCGTCGGTCCGTCTTATTAGTCCGTGTGTATACGATACACCTAGGGTAAAGGTACCAGTTACCGGATATTTACGGACGACTTAGAAGTCTTTAATTAATTTCAAATCATTCTTTTAATTTATTTTGCAATATTATCAACCCTTTTTCTTGTATCCTCAAATTTTTCTGAACGATTTCGTTGAAAGGCAAAAGAAATATTAACACATTACCGACCGACGATTATTGCATAATTTTGAAAAATCTATGGTACATGGCTAAACACTTTTCAATGGAGCCTTATCATCATTTAAGATTTATCGTATCATTTAAGATTGCAATGTAAAAGAAAATTTCTATGCTTTCTTTTGGTACAGCACAATTATTGAAAATCCCGTTAATAGGCTTCCGGTAGGTAAAGTGTTAAGAAAATTATAAAATTTCGGTCGAATTAGTGCGGACGTCTTTAACCTCTTAACTGCGGAATTTAGTTTTAAGAATCCCCGACTGAGTGCGGAATTAAAATCAAGCAATAACAAGTATACACGTCGAACGCAGAGCAAATGGTGCTATTATAAATTTTACGAAAAACGAGGAAGGATTACATTTTTACTTGATAAAAAATTAACAATTCATTCTTGAAAAGGTTATTGTTATTGCACCGCAATAGAGATTTGAATTTACGTGTATACACGTTGAACGCAGTTAACTGGTTAATAGGCTTCCGGTAGGTAAAATGTTAAGGAAGCTTCGGTCCTATTTACCGGAGGTGCCTTTACCCTATGCAGATCTACGAAATCTGTTAACAGTTGATATTGAAAAGCTACTACACAGGGATCGCGCAGAAATGACTCGAGAGTCTCGTCGGGTTTAGTTTTTAGTTTCTTTCTCGGAGCATGCTGTTACAGTAATATTCTCGGGGTTGTTTCGGAACTCGTGTAGGAGTACCTTTTCTATTCCACAGCGAGGTGTTGCTCCCCGTGACGAGCCTGCAGTACCCGTCGATCAAGTCCGCGAGACTCTCCGCCTGGTCCAGGCTCGAGCAAGTTATGCTGAGAGTCTCCGCAGCTCCGGCTACCCTCAGCTTGATGCACGCCTTCGCGTGGTCCTTGCAGTCCGACACCAGCGTTTGGATCGATTGTATCTGGGAGAACTCGGCCATCCTCGTTGGCTGCGATCATGAAACAATGGTTATTCGAATCGATCCCTCGAAACGAGATTCGAATATGAGCCATAAATAGACTGCGGATATCTTTATGCAAAAGAAAAATTCAGTTCAGTTCAATATACAAATTCATTTCATCCCCTAACAGGTTCTACACCTGAAAAGAATATTACACTATTTCTAGATTTTTTGAAGAACATACAATTTCTAGATTTTTTGAAGAACATAACGCTATTTCTAGATTTTTTAAAGAACATAACACTATTTCTAGATTTTTTGAAGAATATGAGATTATTTCTAGATTTTTTGAAGAACATAACACAATTTCTAGATTTTTTTAAGAATATAAGACTATTTCTAGATTGTTTGAAGAACATAAGACTATTTCTAGATTTTTTGAAGAACATAACGCTATTTCTAGATTTTTTGAAGAACATTACACAATTCCTACAGCTTACGGCATGTCCCTTTATAAGTAATTTTAGGTTAAGACCTTCATTTTTGTATTGTAAACATTTGTATAAATGGATTTCGGTCCGTACATAATAATAATAATAATAATTTCTAGATTTTTTGAAAAACATAACACAATTTCATCGTAAACGCATCAAAATCCGCAGTGTAGTTATGAATAATATCGAAACGAGATGCTGATACAGTAAATGTCCCATTCTAAGTCAACTCTCGGTTCTGGATTGTGACATAGATCGGAACAGGACAGTTTGTGGCTCCATTACTGTAGAGATCCCTTTGTTGGTACCTACCACGGTTCCACCTCTGTGAGCCATGTAAGAAATGCCTAAATCTGGCCCGATGACTAGTTCCACAGGTATAGACCAGCCCGACTGCGAACAGAGCAAGCGACGTATCGTTTCGACGTATCGTTTCGACGTATCGTTTCGACGTATCGTCGTGAGGCTGATGGGGGCTGAAGTGGCTAGGGGTTAAAAGGAATGGCTCTACTCACCCCGAGTGCGCACGAGAACCTCTCCTGGTCGAATCTGTAGTGTGCCCTCAGCAGGTCGAAGAACTTGTACCTGCATTCCAGCTCCGTCAGTACGGAAACCTTCTTGAAATGCTGCTGTATCAGCTTGCGCAGCGCCTTTGGTTTCATTCCGTTGAGCACGGACCGCGGTAGAAACTTGTGCAGACCGACCTGAAAGCGAGAACACCGCCGAAAATAAAATAGCCAGTCCTTGTAATCCGCGTGTTCCGATTGGTTCCGATTCTTGCCTCTCTCTCCAGGTACTCGAGGTTGATCTTCTTGTCGAGGGCCATCTGGGGCATGTCCCTGAAGAAGTTGCGGATCTCCAGACAACATAGCTGTACCGCCACGTCGTGGTCCAGAGCGGCGTGGTTCGCGCACAAGTAATCGTTCCGAACCTGAAGAAGAAAACGGGTTCAGATTTCAAGCTCGCGACGCACCACCTCTCCCAACGTCACCCAGATACGTTCAAGTACCTGATCGTAGTAATAGGAGAAGGTCACCATGTCCTTTTCGTACAGGTCGTTCAGATTCTGCGGCAGATATCTGACCCTCAGCTCGTACCTCCACTCGGAGTGCGGATGCTTCTTCTCGTACTTCTCTTGAACCTGATACATGGTGGTGTCTTGGTGCAACCAGTAACTCTCCCCGGACCCTGGGTGATGCAGCCTCATGGCGTAGAGGTTTCGGTAGTGTCTCGTGCCGGCCGCCAATCGACTAGTCACCAGAGATATGATCCCTCGGACGTCGATCGCGTCGCCGAACTTCACCACGTTGAAACCACCTGAGAATCGATCCGATGTTAACCCTTGCGCAAAGTAACGATATTTGGTCCCCTCAGGGTTTCAAATCCATTTACCACTCTATCCCCTTCTTCCACTCTCTCACTGTCGCCTAATTTCAGCCTATTTCAGTTTACCATTACTGTTTATTAAGGCGGGTTTCGAACCACCTTTCGCCAACAACACGCGGCGTGTACCCAGGGGGTCACCCCTGGTGTTTTATACCCAGACAATCACCCATCCGAGTACCAACCGCGCCCAACGCTGTTTCACTTCGGTGATCGGACGAGAACCATTCATTCGAAAACTCTTTATTCGCATACAGTGCCGGACAAAATGATGTATTTGTATATTTCATGTAACACGATAGGATATACAGTAGCGGACAAAAGTTTAAGACGCTCTAAAAAAGACGATAACTGTTTTAATATTGTACTGTACGATTCGAACTTTTTTGGGAAGCCAGAGCAATTAGTTTACTACAGGATGTGAAAAGAAATTGTTTCAAAAATTGCGATTGATCGAAATTGTTGAAAAAATACTAAAAATCGCATTTTCAACTTTTTTATGTGGGCCTATATTGAAAATTTAAAAAATACGTTTTGTCGATCCGCGTCAATTAAACGTATTCTGAAAATTTCGTCAGAATCGGTCGACGTTGCAATGAGCTACAAACGTTTACAGACGGTAAAAATGGCAGATTTTCACGATTTTCGACCTCCGACTGCAATAAACCTAAGGATTCTTACATCTTTAGATGCCAGTCGTTTTTTCCCGAATCAACCGATTTCGATGAAACTTTCACGGTGCATACAATTCACACAGATCGACAAAACGTATTCTTTAAATTTCCAATATAGACCCTCATAAAAAATTTGAACGTGCACAAGATATCGTCGAAATAATTTTCATTCTTCTTTGGATAATATCTCGTTAACTATTAGGTTTAGGGCATACGAAGGTGAATACATTTTCACTCGGAACTCGATAAACTATCGATTCATGATACAGAAAGTAGGTGTTTCGATTTAAAAAAATCAAGGTGACCTTGAAATCTCCTCTATGCATCCACCCACGCAGAAAACTGTCGCGATATGTCCCCCTCTGTATTGTGTAAGTTTTGTATACAACATTTTCTCATATTATTACAAATAACGGCAATATTTAAAGTGGTCATAGTTATTGCCCCACCCTGTATATCCTATTGTTATATGAAATATACAAATACATCGAATGTCCTATCATTTTGTCCGGCACCGTAACAGTAATGTTTTATAAAAATATAGATAACAACTGGCTTATGCTATATTTTATAATTCAACGCTTGCAGTCTTTCGTAGTCCCTATCTCTAATGATTAACCTTCTTGCTATAGTATTTACATTCCTTATTTATATTATAGTGGTATAATATCAGTTATACATATTATTAATCAGTATTTGAAAACTCTACCGAAAGTTTACATTGTACTTAACCCGGCGTTGATAAAGTGGGGTCTCACAGACCCACCGAAATAATATATTGTATTATAGAAATAAATACCTTTTTCATGAATATAAGATTAGGTTGTCATTTTTCAGAGTAAAAACGCAGATCCACGAAATTAAATTTTTAATACACTCAGGCCCGACTCGCTGTCACGCGTTGTTACAATGTTACAATCAATCTAAAATCTCTGGGGTGTGTGAGACCCCACCTAACGAACGGAGGGTTAACTTTGTATCCTTCGTATATTGATTGAAACTTGAAACACGCTTACATTACCATTAAATGACTGAAATATACCTTCTCAAGCATATGAGAATATAGCACAAATGATCATTTCAGCATCGTGTAGGGAATAGTTAACCCTCAGCACTCGAGTGGCGACTCTGAGGCGCCACTAAAAATTGCTGTACCATTATTCAAAATATTGTTTGCATTACTATACATGTTGGTATCTAACGAATTACAAACATTTAAGTATTGTGCGAAGTATTATATCAATTTCATATTCATACAGAGAAAAGAATTAATATAGAATGGAATTATTCTAGGTCGATAGAAATGTTTTATTTTCCATTTAGAATAGGTCCGAGTGCAAAGGGTTAAACTATTTAGGTGTACCTCCTGTTTCATAGTTTTTCACCTCAAACGTTATACATGTCTGCTCGGAGAGTTCTCTGAAAGATCTGATATTTTGAATTTCGAGGTTTCAAGAGAGAAAAAGAAGATTTTGTTGAAATTTGAAAGTTGAAAAATCGAATTTTGCGCTGGTTTCTTGGTATGAGATATTGTTGGACGAGGAACTCACCTTTGGGCAGATGGACTTTCAGCGTGGTCTTGTTCATGGGGGTGGGCGATCCATGGGGCGGCGTGTTTCTTCCGCCGCCGGAGCCCTGGACGCCGCCAACTCCGCCTCCACCACCATCTCCCACGCCAGTGCTCATCCCCTCATGGCTGACATGGAGAACAGAAAGAAACGTCGAGTATAAGAAGTATGACGACGAAGACCGGCTCACAAAGGAGATGCGACGATACGGAGAGACAGCCTTGCCTTGCCACCAACGATCGCGTCAATTATGCATTATCCGGTAAAACCTCGCCTCCGCATTGGCCCGACTCAACGTGGAAGCTTGCCGAGAGGATTAATTATTCACCAATACACAGAGGAAAAGGATTTCATTAGAAAGCACCGAGCCTCTACTTTGCGCCGATATCTCGGACCTTAGCACAGCGAGGTAAACCGACGAATTTTACGTCAACCCAAAGAACTTTCGATATAAAAGAGATAGATCGATGATTTTTTTTTAAATGATAGCTGAAATATTGTAATATCAGTGGTGCAGTATTGTTAGTAACTCGAAACGTTCAAATAGTTCATTATTTTTATTTTTATCGTGCTCCATACTGAGCGGTGTACGATAAAAATAAAACTGAAAGCTGAAATATTGTAATATCAGTGGTGTAGTATTGTTAGGAACCAGAAACGTTCAAATAGTTCATTATTTTTATTTTTATCGTGCTCTATACTGAGCGGTGTACGATAAAAATAAAACTGAAAGCTGAAATATTGTAATATCAGTGGTGTAGTATTGTTAGCAACTCGAAACGTTCAAATACTTCATTATTTTTACTTTTATCGTGCTCCATACCGAGTGGTGTACCAAGTTTCTTTCAGAAAAATCGATGTTTCGCAAAATCCTCAGGTGGCAGACAAATTATGCGACCGGATTCGAACTTTTTCCGACTACAGAAGAATTACTGTATTTTTTATTCCAAGCTCGGTGTTCAGGAAAAGTTGCCGGATATCCTCGTCGCGGTCCAACGATCGCGACACTCGAAACTTTCGCGCTTTATTGGATCCGTTTAGGGCCATCGAGAGGATTAATCCTCGGTGTACCCTCTCGAGATCGCTCGACGAGTCTCGGAGTGCAAGCTCGCGGTGCAGTCGCCGGTCGCCATTGTGTACGGAGCTTTCGAGATTCTTTAAAACGCGCGATTAGTTTCAGCTCGGAGCGCCCTTCTGTGTAAAACTGTCGGCGAGTCGGCCGTGATTCGAATGACGAATCATTTCATACACCGGTGAACCCATTTATTCGGGAACAACATTTTACAATTCAGGGGGTAGACTCGTTTCAATATTCTTCTTCAATATTTTCTTTTTAAACACTTGTCACATTAAAACAGCGACACCTCTTTCCCTTCCCAGCGTCGTCTATATCTAATAATACAGATATTACAGCCAAATCTTTTACGGTTAAATGAGAAAACATTTTTATTCTCTTCGCACGTCTTTACGAGTCGTTGTTTTGAATACTACCGCCTGTGTCGGAACGGTGTCGATACGGAAACGGTCCGTGTCCGTGCGAACAGTATAAATCGACCTTGAGGCGATTTACTCGTTTCCAGGATTGCAAGGGTGCGGATTCGTGTTCTCATTTCTCGATAATCCAAATTGGAGTATTTCAGTAGTCGTAAACGCTAGATAAAAGATCGATCTAGGGCGCTATCGCCCTCAAAAGTCTTATTTTTACGTTTACGAGGTGTAATTTGCATTATTAAAATATTATGAAAAAATTCTATAAGAAAGATCGAAACGATCACAGCTTCCGGAACGGTTTGGAAGAATCAGCTTGACCGGAGAACAACGAGATAGATAGACGGATAAAGAGAGAGATTACGCGCTCTTCGGCCATGACCCGTCGTCGCGAGCAAAACCACCACGCACCTGCGACCGTCGCCCACGCAGTTTACCTTTCACTATTACTTTCTCTATTGCGCTTTTGCATAATAGTAACGCGTCGGCACGATGTCTCGCGAAGCGATGGTCGAGCGTACCTAGCTCGGGACACCTTGTGGAACTTCCAGGTGCCGAGGGTGTCGGGGCTGTAGGACTCTGAACAGCCCAGTTGTCCCAGAGAGCATAGCAATCCTCCGTTCTCCTTTCTCCATCGTTTCTCCCTGGGATAGCCTTTGCCCCTCTTCAACAGCAACACCCCTTTCGCGTCCTTGGCGAACGACTCCAGATTTTGGCCGCGACAAGTCGGCCAGGAGATTCCGCTCGCTTTGCGCTCCAGTAGCTCCAGCATCGCTCCCTTCGACCACTTTCTTCGACTAGCGATGGGCATACGATACTCTGTCTTGCATGTTTTCGAACAAATCCATCACCACAAAGTTTCGAATCAATTCCATATTTATTCGAAATCAGAAATTCTTGAAACTCTTGAAAATTGTTCAATTCTCGATAAAGGTCTTCAAAGTCTCGATATAAAAGTCTTCAAAGTCTCGATATAAAAGTCTTCAAAGTCTCGATATAAAAGTCTTCAAAGTCTTCAAAGTCTTCAAAGTCTCGATAAAAGTCTTAAGTCTTCAAAGTCTCGTTAAAAGTCTTCGAAGTCTCGATAAAAGTCTTCGAAGTCTCGATAAAAGTCTTCAAAGTCTCGATAAAAGTTTTCAAAGTCTCGATAAAAGTCTTCAAAGTCTCGATAAAAGTCTTCGAAGTCTCGATAAAAGTCTTCGAAGTCTCGATAAAAGTCTTCAAAGTCTCGATAAAAGTCTTCAAAGTCTCGATAAAAGTCTTCAAAGTCTCGATAATCTTAATAAATGTTATTCTTTTTATAATATTGGTACGTTCATACTGTAACATTTAATAAGTTTCAATTCTTAAAAACCTCCCAAAGGTTCAATGCTTCCAAGATTTCCAAAACAATGAAGAGGTTCAAGACTTCCAAGATTTCCAAAACAATGAAGAGGTTCAAGGCTTCCAAGATTTCCAGAACAATGAAGAGGTTCAAGGCATCCAAGATTTCCAGAACAATGAAGAGGTTCAAGGCTTCCAAGATTTCCAAAACAATGAAGACTTTCAAGACGTCGTCCAAGAGTTTCGAGAGTTCTAAGCATCGAATTACAAAACATCGAATCGAAGCGATTCGAAGCGATTCATATCCCATCGCTACTTTCGACCAACAATCACCGTACGAAAGCGAGGAGACGCGAGGGAACAGCTGCGCAGGGGATAGATCCATCGGTCGTCATCAACGTCCAAACTTTGGCTCCGTCGAGACTTCTCCGGGAGTCGGAGGAAGATCGTCTGCGGCCGAAGATCCACAAAGATCCAGCTGGAGTCGTCCCATCGTGGTCGCAGGAATTCCTCGTCTCGATATCGTTCTTTCCCTCTCTTCTGCGAAACGCGAGAACGCTATCGATCCGAGGCTCCGTCGATCGCTCCGCCGGAACGTTCGCACGGATCTTGGCTTGCAACGTGGAGCCGCATCTCCGTTGATCAGTGTCGCCAGAATCAACCGAAACTAGTGGATTTGTTCCTCTCCTTCTTTCCCCCTCCACTATCCCATTACTGCACCATGAGCATACTCCAACATCTCCCACTAAATCCGTAAACTGTATTCTCTTCGATCTTCTTGATCTGGCGACAGTGTTCCCCACTGGCGCTTCAGGATTCCCACTACCGGTGTAATGGTTCCCCAATATCAATTATTTCAGGCCCGGGCAAGTTCTTCCCCACCAGTGTAGCTAGAATCGATCCAAATTAGTCAATTTTTGCTCTCCTTCTTTGCCCCTTCCACTATCCCATTACAGCACCATACGTCAACATCCTCCACTAAACTGTATTCCCCTCGATCTCCTCGATCTGGCGATACTGTTCCCCACTGACACTTCACGATTCCCACTGCTAGCGTAATGGTTCCCCACTATCAACTATTTCAAGCCAGAGCAACTTCTTCTTCACCAGTGTAGTTAGAATCGATCGAAAGTAGTCGATTTTTCTTCTTCTCATTTCCCCTTCCACTATCCCATTTCAGCACCATATTCTAACATCCCCCACTAAGACCATAGACTGGTTACGTATTAATCTGGTTATCAGAGAGGGGGTAAACTGTATTCCCCTCGAACTCCTCGATCTGGCGACACTGTTCTCATTGGCGTTTCACGATTCCCGCAACTGGTGTAATGGTTCTCCCACTACTAGTGTAATGGTTCTCCCACTGCTAGTGTAATGGTTCTCCCACTGCTAGTGTAATGGTTCTCCCACTGCTAGTGAAATGGTTCTACAACTGCTAGTGAAATGGTTCTCCAACTGCTAGTGAAATGGTTCTCCAACTACTAGTGTAATTGTTCTCCAACTACTAGTGTAATTGTTCTCCCACTATCAGTGTACCGGTTCCCCCACTATCAACTATTTCAGGCCCGGGCAACTTCTTCCCCACCAGTGTCGCTAGTATCACCCAAAACTAATCGATTTTTCCTCTCCTCCTTTTCCCCTTCCACTGGTCACGTATTAATCTGGTTATCAGAGAAGGGGTAAACTGTATTCCCCTCGATCTTCTTGATCTGGCGATACTGTTCCCCACTGGCGCTTCACGATTCCCACTATCAGTGTACCGATTCCCCCACTATCAATTATTTAAGGCCCGGGTAACTTCTTCCCCACCAGTGTCGCTAGAATCGACCAAAACTAGTCGATTTTTCCTCGCCTCCTTTTCTCCTTCCACTATCCCATTCCAGCACCATACTTCACTTCAACATCCCCCACTAAGACCGTAGACAGTTCACGTATTAATCTGGTTATCATAGAGGGGGTAAACTGTATTCCCCTCGATCTCCTTGATCTTGCGATACTGTTCCCCACTGGCGCTTCACGATTCCCACTACTAGTGTAATGGTTCCCCCACTATCAGTGTACCGGTTCCCCCACTATCAACTATTTCAGGCCGGGGTAACTTCTTCCCCACCAGTATCGCTGGTATCACCCAAAACTAGTCGATTTTTCCTCTCCTCCTCTCCTCCTTCCACTGTTCACGTATTAATGTGGTTATCAGAGAGGGGTTAAACTGTATTCCCCTCGATTTCCTAGATCTGGCGACACTGCCGTCGATGGTCCCGGTCGGCGCGACGAGGATCGGTTGAATTTTAATTCGCCGCTGCGACGCGACGGTTCAACGTCCCCGTTCAACGGCCTCGTTATTCTAGCTTTCCGGCTCGAATGTAATGAGATGGAGAGAAGAGAGATAGAGAGATAGAGACAGAGAGAGAGAAAGAGAGAGAGAGAGAGAGAGAGAAAGAGAGGATAGATCGTCGCGCGTCGACGCTTCGATCCGAAGTTGCACCGAAAATTCACCGGGAATGAAACGAGTCTCCCGGGTCTGTTACGATATCTTCCGAGAATGTTCTCCTCGGATCGATCTCGTCGATCTCGTCGATCTTGCACCGCTGATCGCGAACGCGCGCGGGCTGTTCCGCCGTTCAATGGGAACTGATCAATGCGTCGTCGATCGGACAACCTGCCGTTCTCTTCTTCTCTCCCGCTCGCTCTCTCCGATTCTTTCTTGCCTCGCCGTTCTTCTCTGTCGGAGCTGGCTCGCGTAGATACGCGTGGGACGATCGCGCGAAAAATCGCGCTGCTAGATATATCGTAATTCCTACGGCGCAAATGAACGGGGGCCGATCCAGGTCGGCGATCGAGCGATCGTGCGCGGACAGACTGCCTGGAGACGCCGGTCAACCGATCGCTCTTTCGCAACCGAAAGGAACCGCTTGTTGCTGGTGTCGATGTTGATATTGTTGTTGCTGTTCTCCTCTTACACGCGTATGGAAACATCGGTTTATGCGAGATCGCGGATCGGCGTGAAAGGTTGCCGATCAAACCGTCCACTGACATTTAGGCGACCAACCAGACGGTAACAATAGCCTAAGCGATGCTTCGATCATCCGTCAGATTCTGTCGAAAGGCTCCGACTTGTACAGGGTGTCGCGAAATCGTATGTCGCGGACACCTTGGCGCGATTCTACACCCCCGATTTAGTCGAAAATTATATAAGGAATCCCCCGAAAAATTGATCTTGTGTTTCACATTGAAGTTCAATTTTTGATTTTCATGTTGAAGTTCAATTTGTTTTTCACGTTGAAGTTCAATTTTTTATTTTCATGTTGAAGTTCAATTTGTTTCTCACGTTGAAGTTGAATTTGTTTTTCACGTTGAAGTTGAATTTGTTTTTCACGTTGAAGTTGAATTTGTTTTTCACGTTGAAGTTCAATTTGCTTTTCACGTTGAGGTTTAATTTGTTTCTCAGTTTCATTGTTCGGAAGGAGACCCTGTACCCCGAAAAATTGACCTTGTTTTTCACGTTGAAGTTCAATTTGTTTCCCAGTTTCATTGTTCAGAAGGAGACTCTGTACTCCGAAATTGTTATCGCGGTATGTGCATAGTCGGTTTGCTGTATCAGACAGTTATTTATGAATTGAAGCGAAGAAGAACCAAGAAGAACCAAGAAATATGTAAAAATAAATATATAATTGTTTAACGTTGAACCTACCCTCGCCAGTCTAAAGACCGGTTATAGATCTGTTATTTTACAATTATTGCATCGTATAATCCAGTATATACATGGTGTATCACGAATCAGTAGAGATTACTCCGTTATCAGCAGTCCGATCGAAAATGTATTTATCAGGTACAGAGCATGGTTTCAAGAGAGCTATCACTCGATTATAACAAATTTATCGTTAACTCTATTTTTATGATTTTTCATGGTTACCTTCAATTTGTTGGAAATACACCTGTTTGTTAGAGGACTTCTAGGCGAATTCGAAAACGTGTCTCGTAACATTTACAAAATTGCAAAAACTTGCTTTTCTAATTCTTTTTACAAAAAATTTGCTTTAATCAAAAGAAAGTTCTTTTGAAATCATGTATATGTGATAAAAACATTTTCGATCGGACAACTGATAATCTCTACTGATAATAGAGTAATCTCTACTGATAACGATTCGTGATTCTTCCTGTGTTATAGAAAAAATTGCACAAGGTATAAATAAATTTAATCATGTTATTTTGATAATACAATACGCAACAGTCAGTTTCGATGGTCGGTGGTTTAGTGTTTAAAAAGAGATTGTGAGGCGGTGCATCTTAGATGAAAAAAATATTATTTTGATTGGCTCGAGCACTGTCACGTTAGCCAACACACATCAATTTTTAGTTGCACCCAAAATATTTTTAGTTGGAACTAAAATATTTTTGTTGGTTGGACCTAAAATATTTTTGTTGGTTGTACATCAAATATTTTTAATTGGACCTAAAATATTTTTTATTGGACCTAAAATATTTTTAGTTGGACCTAAAATATTTTTGTTGGTTGGACCTGAAATATTTTTAATTGGACCTAAAATATTTTTGTTGGTTGGACCTAAAATAGTTTTGTTGGTTGGACCTAAAATAGTTTTGTTGGTTGGACCTAAAATATTTTTAGTTGGATCTAAAATATTTTTGTTGGTTGGACCTAAAATATTTCTAGTTGGAACTAAAATATTTCTAATTGGACCTAAAATATTTTTAGTTGGACCTAAAATATTTTTGATCCGGAGAGATCCAAATTGGTTTGCAACGTACGACGTAGCTACGGAAGATCGCGGCTTAAATCCTGGTAGGTCAGACGCGAGAGCGACGGTGGTCCTTCCAGCTTCTAAAATTACGACCAGCGCGCGGCTCGAAAAGCTCGTTGAACCACGACCGCCCACGAAAAGCCCGCGACCGACTGGTCCGACTTTCCAACCGACTCGCGACCCAAAGGGCAATGGGGCAACGTGCGCGATAAAAGCGGTTTCCGAGACCACGTGGACTCTCGCTGCTGCTCTCGATTCCCATTACCCCCTGCTCTACAATATCCCCGAAATCATCAGTGTCTACGGTGTATTTATACACTCCTCAAAAGAATTAAGGGATCGCCTCTGCGAACCCGAAAAATTGCTACCAGCTTACACGATCGTAAGTCCGGCCTAAATTGCTATACAGCAATTAATATCGTTAAACAACGGCTTGAAAGCGTTAAACAACGATTTGAAAGCGTTAAACAACGGTTTGAAAGCGTTAAACAAACAAACAAAAATGTTGTGCAACTTTGCCACATCGCACGGGGTGAAACAAATTTTTTTTGATAAATCGCGTTAATATCATTCGGAAGGGTTATCTTTCCTGTGTAAAATGTGTTGTTGTTGATTAATGTACGATTTTTTTTATTCGAGTTATTCAACATTGAAGTAAATGTTGGCTTTTTAACTTTAACTGGCTACAGAAAGCGAAAAAATTATCGTAGAATCTTGTGCAACAAAGCAATAGAAAGAGCGTTTCTTTTTTAAGGCGTTTGTTTTGTTTTTTTTTCAATTTCACCATAGCCACCATATTCACCGGATCTGACCCCCCGCGACTTTTTCCTGTTCCCAAAACTGAAGGGACCCACGAAAGGACGGAGATTCGCAACGATCGAGGAGATAAAGACTGCATCGCTGGAAGAGCTCAAAGCTATATCAAAAAGTGCTTGGCACAAGTGTATTATATCCGACGGGGATTACTTTGAACGGGACAACATAAAAATTGATGAATAAATAGATATTTTTTGATAAAAATAAAAAGTCACCTTAGTTTCTGATCAATTCCCAACCGTTGATCAACCATAAATGCTACTAGGGAGGGCCTGCATCAATCGAAATGTTTCTCTTCTCTCAGGAATTTATCAGGATCGATGGCAACGCGTTTGCTTCCGGTCGCAGAGAGATCAACGAAACGAGTAGTCGATTGCTTTACACTTGCCTTCCGGATTGAAATTGAAATCGTTTGCGCCGAGGATCGCTTGTCCCGTCTGGCTTCTCGGCATTCTAATTTTCCTCTCGAAAGCATCCGAACGATCTAGACGAGACGTATCGCCGAGGGGCGATATCGGTGTTTAAATAGTTTTTGCGCTGGAAAAAGCGACTCGGGAGTCCCGAAACCGAGTGAAACCGAGTGAAACCGAGTGAAATCGAGGAAAACGGCACGGTGGTCGTCTTTCGAGAGTTTTCCCGGTGATTCGACCGGGCAATTCACCGAAAACTTTTCTCATTTGCAGCGCGCCTTCTTGCCCAGGCTATCTCACAGCCAGATTTCCCGCTGTAATTCGAGCCCCCGTGTTTCTTCTTCTTTTTACATGTCCGCGGGGAAAACGAGCGAACGCGCTTCCAATCGGCGAGCGCGCAAAGACGAACCGGTGAACGCGGATTTTGTATTAAAAATATTCGAGATCGATCTTTTATCCAGCGTTTCTGACTACCGAGAAACCCCATTGTTGTATCGCCGAGAAACGAGAAATCCAGGAAGAAGGAGTCTACTCCCTCAAAATAGCTCTGAGTACGAAGGGTTAATAGGTGAGAATTTAGGGAGATTCGACCAAAAAGTCGACTTTTCGAAATTGAAAACCGTTTGTACTGCTTTGTAAGTGTCTATAGACCTCGAAAATGAAGAAATTTATGAAATTGAATAAATATTTTAGTTATTATGATCATTTAAAGTTTAGCGTTCCGAAAGTAGTATATTTCACCAGGCAAAGTTGCTTCAAGTCCACATCTATTTATCCCATATTTTCTCTTAGTTCTTTTTGTACGATATAGAGCATCACTTCTCAATAAAAAATCATATATATGTTTTTAATAATAACTAATTATAATATATTTAAAAAATAATGCTGACTGATACATGACAGATTAAAAAAATTTGAAATATTTGTCAAAGGATATATCTTTTTTTTTCCCAAAACTTCCCAGGCTCTAACAAGCAGGAACATTTTCGGTACATCCTCCTTCAAATAACCGTTGTACTTTGCTTATAGTTTACGGTTTTACTTGTATAGATTATGTGCGTTCAGTTATAGCGTATTTGTTATACGTATATTCGCGCGTTTAATTAAGTTTATTAGTGAAGTTTCCATTTAAGTTTCTGTTTTATATTTACATTTATAATGGAGGTTTTCCGAACAAATCAAGACACGTTCTACATTTTAAGAAACTCGGATAAAGACCTATAATTTATAAAACGTTACATATTTAGATTCTACAGGAAGAAACAAGTCAATTTTGTCTGAAACATTTTTTCGTCAGATATTTCCATGATACGTTAATTTCCGTGAGCTGTTAAGAGTTATGTGGGCTACCCTGTATATAAGAAAACTATAAGATTTGAATTTCCAATGATTATACAATGGTATTGATCAGGAAAGCAACTGATTCAACAGCTACGTAAAAATTTATAAAATAATTAACTAACAAATTAAACGAAAAATGTATTCTAACATGTATTATTCGAGAGAGATTATTTTATAATATTTTTTAGTTTAAACCTCGTTTCGATATCTCAAACGGTTCAAAAGTTACGCACAAAAGTCCCTAAATTCTTCGATCCGGCCCACTGTGTGCAGCGAGCTTTCTTCCCTTGCTATTGTTCCAGTGAAACCGAGAGGAAACAATGATTCAACGCCTTCTTCCCTCCCTCGATACCCTAAGCGCTCGCTAAACGCGAAGAGAGGATTGTGCATACATTCTCGTTCTAATAGTTGGGCTACTTACTCGGTGGTTTCGAGGTACTGGAAGACCCGGTAGACGGGACGTCGATACATGAAGAGATGGTCCTCGACACGCTCCACCATCATCCTAAAACCACTTCATTCGAAATGGTGGGTTCACTGATCATCACCCACCACCGATCACTGTTCTCATCGGCACTTGACGCGACACTGTTGCAAAATCCCGTTTCCTCGAAACTCGAAGAGGATCGAGTAGCTTCACGATTCGTCGAAGAGATTCACCGCGATCCGAACGTGTAACGTCTTTCGAGGGAACGGCGCGGAAAGCTCTTCCTTCTCCTTCCGGCGCTGGATTTAAGAGCTGGCTTGCTGGATGACGCGCGAGGCTACGAATTCAATGGGATTTCGATGGCTATAGCACTCGATGCACCGCTGCCGGCCGGCTCTTCCTTTTCCGGTGCATTCGCTGCGTGTATCGCCGCTTTCGAATCAATACGTCGAGCGGAAAACGCGACGGACGCAGCGGAAAAGAGGACTCTATCGTCCGGCCTCTCCGCTACCGTTGTGATCAACCCTCGAGAGGGACACGTTCTTCATGTTTCCGCGACGACAACTTCGACTTTTCCTCAACCCTCTGCCTTGCGACTGTTAAACACGTTCGAGCGATCATTAAAGACGGAGAGACACCACTTTTGCACCAATTTTTGACGATATTTTTGAATTTATCTCAAAATATAAGGGCCCAGCGGAAAATCGAACTATACCACGCGATAGAGCAGACTTTTATCTTGAGAAACCACCCTTTCAAGTTTGCAAGAGAGCAAAATAGTACACGTCGAACGCAGTTAACTGGTTAAACATGTTCAAGCGATCATTATAGACGGAAAGACAACACTTTTGCACCAATTTTCGAGGATATTTTTGAATTTATCTCGAAAAATAAGGACCCAGCGGTAAATCGAACTATACCACGCGATACAGCAGACTTTTATCTTGAGAAACCACCCTTTCAAGCTTGCAACGTCGACGTCTTTTTGGAACCGGAGAGCAAAATAGTACACGTCGAACGCAGTTAACTGATTATACATGTTCAAGCGATCATTAAAGACGGAGAGACACCACTTTTGCTCCAATTTTCGAGAATATTTTTGAATTTATTTTTAAAAAATAAGGGCCCAGCTGGACCACGCGATATAGCACACTTTTATCTTGAGAAACCACCCTTTCAAGCTTGCAACGTCGACGTCTTTTTCGAACCGGAGAGCAAAATAGTACACGTCGAACGCAGTTAACTGGTTAAACATGTTCAAGCGATCAATAAATGCGAAGAGACACCATTTTTGCACCAATTTTCGAGGATATTTCTGAATTTATCTCGAAAAATAAGGGTCCATCGGTAAATCGAACGACACCACGCGATACAGCAGACTTTTATCTTGAGAAACCACCTTTTCAAGCTTGCAACGTCGACGTCTTTTCCGAACCAGACAGCAAAATATCTTGACACGAGTTGCCGCCTGTGGCGCTCTCGAAACGTCAAAAAAAGTGTTGAAATTTGTTGAACCGTGTTGGTAGTCGGCGATGCGTTAAAAATCGAAGAAACGAGACACTTATCGCCGAGATCTCGAGAGGTGGCTATACAAAAATACGGAAGACAGCTTCGTGGCGTGCGACGCGCCAATGGATATCGTTTCCACGGACAAAGGAAATGCGGGTGGCTTCTTTCGCACGTGTCCATGCGCGATATTTAGGAGCAATGGCGCGCGGCTTGCAGCCTCCCGAGCTTGCAACGATAACATTGCGAGGCAGAGGGTCAACGAACTTCCGAGCGTTTCGTTGAAGTTTAAAAGTCCGAGTTTGAATAGGGTTCGCCGGTTGGTATCGCGAAGCGTGACGGGAATTCCCTCCTGTCCCTTATCGCACGGTTCTCTCCGTCTTCTCGCACGTTCGCGTTCGCGTTGCACGGTGAACCGGCGGCGATAGGAACAGCGATAGCGATCTCGCGTGCAGTTGTCTCTATGTACGTGCCGCCAAACGGTGGCCTGACCTAACCTACCCCAAACGAAGCAAGCGCAGGGGCACCGCCTAAGCCGGCTGCCATGCCGGTTGCAGGCGATTGCAGGCGGCTGCAGTTCCTGCAGTTCCTGCAGCACGGCAGACCGGCCGACTGCAAGCCACTGCGCCGCGCCGCAGTGCAACGCGTCCGCCCCCTTTCACCCCTTTCGCCCCTTTCGTTCCGTCCATCCTCCACCCCCCGAATCGCCTGGCCGTCAACCCCTGTCTGCCACGTAAATTCCCTCGGATGGAACGTAAACACGAAGCATTTCCGGCCCGCGTTGATCGCCGCACCGGTGAATGGCCTCGGGATACCGTTCCCCGATGCGTCCGTCTCGCAACGATACACCCCGCGCGGACCTTTATCGCTCCCGAAACAAAGACCGACCGACCGCTAAATCTCTTCTCGAAGATTAAACAACCTGCCCGGGATCCAATTTGCTAATGCGACGAAGCAACATACGAGAAACTCCGCAAGAATCGACAGAAATCCACGAGGAGAATGATGAAACTTCATTTCCCGCATCGAATGGATCCATTACGTTTAATCGATACACAGTGAAATTGTATCGCTGAACTTCGCAGAGACTCCCGGCAAGGTGTACAGCCTATTTCAAGATGGACACCACCCGCGTCTGCCTGCAGTCTCCGCAAGGCCGACCACCGCAGCGTTGCTCCCGCCTCCCGAGGTAATTAACCTCCGCGAACCTTCGGCGACATCGTGGAGAAATGACAGAGATACGCGTTCGGGGAACACGGAGAAAATCCTGAACGCAACAGCCGAGCTCTGGATCGTTCGATCGACGCTATCGAGCGGATAGATGGACACCTATGTTCCCAGAACGCTTGAAGCATCGGATCTAGAGTTAGGGGATTGAACGATCGGAGATCCTTCGGAGCTGAGAAAACGTTGCGGTAATTTTTCAAGAGTACCTCGTTCGAGGGGCTTAGCAAGGGCTGTAAGCCGTGGGAGATTCGAGGGGCTGAAGCACCAGCAGGGTGCGTGCTAGCAATTGCTTCAGCGATCCGATTTTGGAGAGATTTTTCTGTGGATGGCCATCGGCCAGCGACGCCGACGCCGACGCTAACGCTAACGCGTTTACCGCCATTCGACGCGGAGCGCGGGCAACACTGTCAACCTCTGCCCGCAATCCTAGAACTCGTCGAGCCGTTTTCCGCTTCGCGCGCGTCGAGAACAGCTCTTCCGAATCGAGCGCGAGAAGCCGGAGAGAGTATGTAGAGACACGCGGGACGATTTTGCGGAAACGCAGCCGGAGTGTCGCGGTGTCGCGGTGTCGACGACCGAATCAAGGTCGTGCAACCTTGACACGGCGCTTCGAAATCTTCCTCCACTCCTCGTCGCCCGCCCACGGGTCTCCGTACTTCACCTTCGCAGCGATTCGGCGGTTCAGCACGGAACGGGGCGTCGCGTCGATCTCCTCGAGAGCTCTCCCAACTTTCGGAAAAGCCGGGGCGCGAATCACAGGGGTTGTTCACCCCTCGTAGAACCTTTGTCCTCGATCTTCGTTCCCCGCGCTCGTTAAAAGATCACCCGGAACGACTGAGGAGAAGCCTGGCGGTTGGAACACGACACCGTCGAAGCACACGAGGAGCAGCGCGTAGCACAGTTTTAGGGTCGCGGAAACGCGGCTTCTCCGTGACCTTGCGGTTTCACACTCGGGAAAGACAAACGAAACCGGCGACCGTGAACCGCGAACCACAGTCGGCGAGGTCGCCGAACACGAACAGAGTACCGGACGGGAAATCGAAACGAGGTGCCTAGCAACAGCGTGTCGCGAGAACGACGCGCGTTCGTCTCCTCGGGGTTGCGTCAGGTATACGTTTTGCCGGTTCAAGGGGAGCAGGCGCTTTGCTGGGTGCGGCAGGCTGCGCCGCGACGCCCGGCGTCCCTCCCCACGTCCCGGTACCACTCTCTCCCGCCGAGCCCTGTCTCTACTTCTCTTACTCTCTCTCTCGCTATAGGTTTCTCTCTGTTTCCGTCTCTCCCTTTCGCTCTCGCCCCTGCCGTGTCTGTCTATCACCCTATCCTTCCCCTGCGTCCTCGGCTGCCGGCGTCCACCCTCGTTTCCGAGGCCGATTCTACCCTCCTGACACGGCGGAGCAGCCCCCGCGCGCGCCGGCAAACGCGAGAGCTAGCAAACCCACGAGCGCCCCATGAACGCCAACGTCCCTGTTCGTAGTCCAATTCGTACACTCCGCGACAAAATGTTGCCACGCTATCGAATTTTCTCTTCATTTTCGGAATTACAGTGGCCGAAATTTCTCTAAAGTCGTAGCGGCCAGCTGTGTTACACGTCAACCGTCGTTTCCTTCGATAAGGCAATGCGAACACCCCCCTCGTCGCACAGTGGCCCCAAATCCCGAAAAGCGGCCGAAACCTACAAAAATGAACTTCCTCCTAGGAGTTTGTAATTTTAGGGTTGGGTACAGTGACCACTGAATGCCAGCAAGGAAAAAGGTAAAAAGTTTATTGTACGGTTCAGTAGTCAGTTGAAAGTTAGCCTTCGTTCGATGAGCATTTGTCGCGCGCATTACAGTAAAGTTCCAATCTAAGTCAATTCACGGTTCTGTGCTATGACATAGATCGGGACACTATTTTTTGTGGCTTCGTTGAGCGCGCCGAACGTAGAAAAGGACAGCGAAGCTCGAGCTTCTTGCCCCCTCCCCCGCGGGTATACCCCCCAGTGGAAGGAGTAGGCGAACTGACTTGGAACGATTACCTTCGCCGGACTTAGAATGGGACTTTACTATAGTAGGAAATTGAACGCCCCCTTCTAAAGTGCATAACTTTCAAAATAGTGCATCAATTTCAATTCTACAAATTGGATGCTGTTCCTGGATGTAAGTAGAATGTTCATCGGTTTTTTTATCTCCAAAATTGTTAGTCATTACGTTACACGATGGCAATATTCTTTGGAGAACGTAGAAGGTAAAACTTGATGCGCGTAATGTAGAAACGTAGACACAAGTTAAAAGTTCCACGTCGTGCCATTCAAATTCCTTTTCTGACGTGTTGCTAATACATTTATCTTTCAAAATTTATAAAAACCAACTGCCGGTAGCTGCCTGTCTGCTCGTGCGAGGGTGAACTTTCAGATCCGTATATTTCAAGTATAAGGAAACTGTCGACAAAAAGAATGAAAAGTTTGTCTCCGGAATCAGTAAAATTGTTGCTTTCGCCATTTGCACCTTATAAGGAAAGGCAAATGGTTACACAAGAAGAAGATGGTTCCGAAGAAGGATCTGATATCGAAGACGATTCGGATGAAAAATATTACGTACATATTTTACAATTATACTAATTACTGATATACAAAGTGCAATTTTGTTTGTCATTTATACATTTTTACCTATCAACCACTCAAAACACATCTAATGTGTTGTCTAAATTTTAATCGGCCATTTTGTTTTTCAAATTCTCAACTTCATATTCGTAATCAGCGACCCCAAAGACCCCAAAAAGATCATTTTCCAAGCAGGCCCAACCATTTTTTAATGTACATGTCCGCCAAATTGGATCCGCCATTTTGCTCTTTGGAATTTCAACTTCATATTCGTAATCAACGACCCTGAAAACCCCTGAGTACGAATTTTTAGAGGTTGTCCCGACAGTATCGCGGCGACTAGATACAGTAAACTCGCGTTTACTATCCGATAGCATGTATTCTGCACGGACAGTGATCGCATACCGATATTATATTTTTATGACTGTCTACCGCGCCGATCGCGCCGAAAGTTCAAAAGAAAGCCGAACGTAGAGAAGGACAGCGTGACAGTGGAGGGGGTTACACGATCGCGGACAGTAACCGCGACTTTACTGTACTTATGTTTTGAAATCGGTGTGTATGCTTTCTTTATGCAATCCCGAAATGCTACGAAATACAAATTTTTCATCGGTATGGTATGATAATAAGAATTCATTACAAAACACAGTGACTTTATAGAAATTTCGACGAGTGTACAGTATATTCTAATAATGAATACATTGTCCGAAAGCATGATACATTGAAACATAATCATGCTCCTGAGGTATCACGTTGCGATATTTTAAAATCTTGCAATAAAATGAAAGAAATGGCAACTAAAACTAATGAAAAACCTATGAATAAAACTCAATGAGATAGTACATTCTTGTTAGTAAACATCACATGCGTATCGTGTTACTGTTGGTTATTAGTGTGGCCGTCACAAGTCGTTGTCGGTCAAAATCTTTATCGGTCAAAATCGTTGTCGATCAAAATCGTTGTCGATCAAAATCGTTGTCGATCAAAATCGTTGTCGGTCAAAATCGTTGTCGGTCAAATTCGTTGTCGGTCAAAATCGTTGTCGATCAAATTCGTAGTCGGTCAAAATCGTTGTCTATCAAAATCGTTGTCGGTCAAAATCGTTGTCGATCAAAATCGTTGTCGGTCAAATTCGTTGTCGATCAAAATCGTTGTCGGTCAAAATCGTTGTCGATCAAAATCGTTATCGGTCAAAATCGTTGTCGATCAAAATCGTTGTCGGTCAAAATCGTTGTCGATCAAAATCGTTGTCGGTCAAAATCGTTGTCGATCAAAATCGTTGTCGGTCAAAATCGTTGTCGGTCAAAATCGTTGTCGGTCAAATTCGTTGTCGGTCAAAATCGTTGTCGATCAAAATCGTTGTCGATCAAAATCGTTGTCGGTCAAATTCGTTGTCGGTCAAAATCGTTGTTCGGTCAAATTCGTTGTCGGTGAAAACCGTGACGTGGAAATTTGTGTCGGTGATTTTCATGGGACCCATAGGTTTACGGTTAAGGCGGTAGACTCGTTTCCACGATCATAAGGGTGCGGGATATCCGCTCAAGAAGCTCCGCGCAAGAAGCGTCGCTTTTTCGCCGGGGGTTGCACTTCCTGACACAAACTTTGCCGAGAGACTGACTGCTCTATTTATGCGCTTCCGCGAGCGTGCTCGAATGTGGGGCGGCGTTTCCGCGATTCGTGCCAACTTCCACGTTAGGGTTGTGTATTTCACGCGCAGAAAGGGATCAAATGGAAAACCGTCGCGGCGGTCTAGAGCCTCCGCGAGTCAGGCTTGCCACCTCTTCCGTTTTCGAGACTCCGGGGTTTGAAACAAATCAGACTACAATTTATTAAAAAAATCTTCGGGCGATGTATAAAAGAAAAGAGATACTAATTAATTATTAATGCTGTGTATTTTTCAATTTTGTAAGTGTTTCGTCGCAAACGGACAGCGGATTTAATGCATTTATTTAGTGCATTTATGCACATTAGAAGAGTTTAGAAATACTGTTTCATTGTTTTCAAATAATTAAACATATTACGGAAGAAATCTAATTTCTATTTCGCTCCAGTTTGTTGCAATTCGGGTAGAAAATTGTTATTTTGATAAACAAAATAAATAATTTGGAAATTTTGGCAGAATCGAGAAGAATCCTCGAAGCTATGAAATTCTGTAAACTCTAGCTTGAACTCCAACCGCATTGTTTTTGTATAGAATGAAAGTTATTAGCTTTGAAAAGTGACATTTTAATATTTTCAATTGTTTACGCTTAAAAGATTTCCACACGAAAGTGTTCCTTGAAGGGAGCGGTTCCTGAAGTCATTTGAATCGATATTTTCATTTGCAAAAATGTTCGCCGTGGTTTACTTAAGGAGTTATTAACGAAAAATACTCGTCTGACTCGGCGGCAGGTTTTACTGAGCGTAGCGTTGGTTGTGCACCGCGGCGAAGCAGTGAACAAGAGAAGAAGCAGAAATTAATTTAATTAGTCCTCACATGTATATCCGTGAATGCAGTTGCTGCTTCGAAATATGCGTTACTCGACCATTGGTAGACGAACTGCACAGCTAGTGATAGATCCGGACTTTCACTTTCACTTCAAACACACTATTAAAACTACCGACTATTGAAAACGCAAATATTCGCAAACGTGAGTTTCGAATTGACACATCTTTAGAGATGTTCTCTCTACCGCGGATCGAACGACACTGATTTATTACGCAAGATTTTTCCGAAGAGTTTAGGGAGGGGATTATACATGTCAAACAACAGTCAGACAAAAAATATGACACCAGAAAGACCGCTTGGAAGACGAGAATTTATGGCAATCATATATTCCGGTTTTCAGGTAATTGTTCGAAAAAAAAGGTCTGTCCTTTTATGAACAATAGGTAGAAAAGACAGGTACGCGTGGCGTTCATGAGTTTCTACTGTCCTACACCGTCCTTAAGAAATTTCTAAAAGGACAGACGATGTTTTGCCATATGACTGCCATCAATTCTTACAACGGTCCCTCTCGTGTTTCCGTAGTTTGACACGCATAATCCCCTCCCTAACGAACCGCGGTAGAGAGAAGATCTTTAAAGATGTGTCAATTCGAAGCTCACGCTTGCTAATATTTGTGTTTTCAATAGTAAACAGTTCTAATAGTGTGTTTAAAGTGAAAGTGAAAGTCTGGATCTACCACTAGCTGTGCAGTTCGTCTCCCAATGGTCCAGTAACGCACACTTCGAAGCAGCAACTGCATTTACGGATACACATGTGAGTTCTAATTATATTAAATCTGCTTCTTCTCTTGTTCATTGCTTGACCGTAGCGCGACACCAACGCTACGCTCGGTGGAAACTGCCGCCGAGGCTGTGCTCTGATTAGACCGGGTTTTTCGTTCGTAACTGCTTAACAAAGCCGCGGCGGACATTTTCGCAAAGGAAAATGTCGATTCAAATGACCTCGGGGACCGCCCCTTTTCAAGAAATTCGAACATTTTCGGGATATTCCGGTATTTACACGGTGACAAGTGAACTGCGGATCTTTATTCAAAATAAAAATCGTTCGTATCGGTTGTACGAAGCACAAGTCGAGTAAAATGGTAATTCTTCTTTTAATAATTTCAACAGAGTAGAAATAACACATAAACATTTTTATATTCATTTAACCTTTTACTGGTTTGAATTGCGTCTACCGATTTTCGTAATAAATGCATAAAATCCGCGGTCTAGTGGTAAGATTCTTTCGTTTTTGCTGGTTTTGTACTGCAACCGAGAAATCGCGCACGATCGATCCCTTTCGTTAGCCGGCGATCGTTGGCCGATGCTCGAATTTCGAGCCGAACGTCTCTGCGGCCGCGGAGGAGTCATCTGAGCGTAATACGAGTGCCGGAAAAATATTCGAGTAGCCAAGAAACTTCAAACGACAGCCTGGCCGGCACTCGACGCTCGACGCGGTGGCCGTAAGTTCATTTGCAGCCTGGACCACCGAATGGCGGATCTCGTGCCATTTGCAAAATTAGTTTCCCAGTTGGCCAAACTATCGGAATCGATTCTCGCCAGGTCCGTACGACCTCGAACGCGTTTCCGGTTAATCGTCGCGACGCACAGTGTTAGATGCAATACTAAAAATTCAAATTTTCTTCTTGCTTGCAACCCTCATCCATAAAGGAGCCCCTAGACGACCAATAATATTGTCGATACGCTTATTGTCATATTGTTACCTTCAATATTCAATATTTCAATATTATCACTACATTGACAATATTATTGATCGTCTAGGGGCCCCTTAAAAAATGTTTTCTCTACCCCTAATAATTTGCTGACAATTATGAAATAAATATATTGGGTTGGCAAGAAATAAATGTCAATTTTTTTATTATAGCAATGAACTTTCACTTATGACGATGATCTGAAATCGCACTTGAATCAGTTTTTTGCCGATAAGGATCGGAAGTTTTATGAGCGCGGTATCGTGAAGAAAAGAACATCGAACAAAACAAAAATTGGGTTTCATTTCACCCTTAGAATACCGAAATTAAAAAGAAAAAATGCATACACACTGTAGAAAGAATATTTTAACCTTTCGCACTCGAGTGGTGACTCGGAGGTGCCACTAATAATTCTTATACCGTTATTTATACTATTATTATTATTCTTAAGGGGCCCCTAGGCGATCAATAATATTGTCAATGTAGGACGACAATAATATTGAAGGTAACAATATGACAGTGCATTGAACCCCTGCTAAACGGTCAACGTGCCCTTTCAATGCGCCTCGACAATATTATTTTACTTTACACCAATATTTAATATTTTAATAAACTACTGAAAGTATCGTGTGACGTATTATATCAGTTTTATATCGGTGAAATTAAGAAAATCATATAGATTGGAAATACTTCAGGCCGGAATAAAAACTCGGTTTTCGAGTTAGAATATCCACTACGAAAATGTTACAAATAAATGATCGTAGCTGATGATAATTGGACCGCGAGAATTTGGTTCGGGGAATGAAAACGAAGGCTGAATAAAAAATCAAACGGGAGCGAAGATCGACGTCCGATCGTTCGATTCCCTTTCATTCGATCGACGCGCCTCGTCATAGATCGTGGATAACGTCGAATGTCGGGGGATGTTTCTCTAACCAACCGGTCCAGCGATTTCCAATGAGATCGATGCGTATCTGGTAGTCGGCGGATCTCGATGCGTTGTCGGGACCCGAAAACTTTCGAGGGGTTGCGGATAGGGGTAGGAACATGGGTATAGGGATGGATGTTCGCTGGCCGTTGCGGCGCAGCCACGGAATATTCCGTGCTTACAGGAAGCACATCGGCTCGTCAGGGTTTATGTATAGAGTATAGAGGGTTGCAGCACTCGAGGGTCGTTGAGCGAAGTCAGGGGTGGGAGCCGAGAGCCGAAGTCCGCTCCACTTTGATGGACCAGCCTCTTTGTTATTCCGTTAATCGTGAAAATAGTCGGACGAATCGACTCGTCCCGAACCTGGACGAAGCCTCGCGTACGATTGTTTTCTCAGCCCGTCCGCGAACGTCGTTTAAACCTTTCGGTGCTATTCTAATTTTTGAAAACGGAAACTTTCTTCTGGCCTAAAATATTTCCATTTTATATGATTTTCTTAGTTTCATCGATATAAAACTGATATAATGCATCGTACAATACTTTCAATTATACCACAATTTATTCAAATATTAAGTACAAATTTAATAATGCAACAAATATTTTGAATAATGGTATCAGAATTATTAGTGGCGCCTCAGAGTCGCCATTCGAGTGCTAAGGGTTAAACATGCCGCCTCGCAGCGGCGTATTTGACCCGGAAAGTTAAAGTAGATCTCGAAATTTTCCGTAAATCGTGTAATTTTTGCTGTCCGACGCAGCTGAAGGTCTAAAGAAGTGACTCCGAGGCGTCACTAAAAAATGCTGTGTACGTATTCAGAATATTCGAATATTCGAACAATATTCAAAATATCGTTTACATTATTGAATATGTTGTTATCTAATCAATTGCACTGCCCGACACCAAATTTGTTTCGCTATAACCGTTGGGTGTCTCTTATTGAGTTTTTTGCGACGATTCCGAATCAGCATTTATTTGTTTCCTACGCGCACGGTTCTTGAGAAACATGACTTTGAAACAAAGAACATATTTTTCAAATTTACGCAAATATTGTGATGTTATTATAGAAGATATTTAATTGTTCTTTGCAGCAAAAGATTCTGTGGACTTTCCCGAATACAATGATATCCAATATTAATACGTTATGAATGGTTAAACGTGTTAAAATAATCATTATAGACGGAGAGACACCACTTCTGCACCAATTTTTGAGGATATTTTTTAATTTATCTCAAAAAGTAAGGGCTCAACGGAAAATTGAATTGTACCACACGATAGAGCAGACTTTTATCTTGAGAAACCACCCTTTCAAGCATGCAACGTCGACGTCTTTTTCGAACCGGAGAGCAAAATAGTACACGTCGAACGCAGTTAACTGGTTAAACATGTTCAAGCGATCGTTAAAGATGGCGAGACATCACTTTTGCACCAATTTTCGAGGATATTTTTGAATCTATCTCAAAAAATAAGGGCCCAGCGGAAAATCGCACTACACCACGCGATACAGCAGACTTTTATCTTGAGAAACCACCCTTTCAAGTTTTCAATGTCCACTTTCTAGTTATGTCACGAGGGTGAGCGTTTCCCCTCAATGGAGGACGCTGGAGTGTGCTCATGGTAGTGGAATGAGCTACTGGAAGGGGAAAAGGAGAAGAGTAAATGAGATTCGTTCGGATATCATCTGGCCACAGTGATTCCGACGGAGTCTATCGACTTCCGATCGATTTCGACGAGCTCGCCGCTCGCAAGCCAGAAGCGTTCCGCGATCCATGGATCGGGAAGCGATCGACAAGCATCCGCGGCACGTGACCCGTGTAAAGCGCGCGTGAAAGTGCACGCGCCAGCATGCGAACGGTCGTCGATTCATCGCGCATTCCCGATGAAGCGCGTCGCACCACGCTCGTCTTCTGTTTTCTGTCTTTTGTCTTCTCTTCTGTTGTCTGTTGCGCGTTGATCGCGTGTTCCGGTGTGGTCGCGCGCCGTCGCCTGGTTCGATGAACTTGTAGATACTTTTGTCCGTGGATCGTTAGGCGTGTTACGAGCGCGGATCCTCCGACCGTTCTCGTTTTATTTACGCCGCATCGCGCGGCGCAGCGACGGAAACAACGGAGCCGCTTTGGTTCTTACGCGATGCACGCGACGCAACCAGCTTTATCATCTGTGCTATCGTGGCGGACCAGTCCGAGGTCCCCGCAGCTGTACACGGTGTGCCACGATAAATGGCAGAACATTTATGGAACGATGCAACACCGTAATCCACCGTTCGTCCGACGTACCCTGTTCGCGACGATCGTTTTTCTTCTTCTCCATTCGAATCGATTTTCGTTTTACCACGGTGGCATTCTTAAATTATTTCGACATTTTTCCATCTTTAAATTGTACTTGCTCGTTTTTCCCAAAAATCCATGAAATACGCGGTTTAGATGTTATAACCATTGATTGAGGGTTCAAAGTAAACGAGTAAATACAAGTGGTTCAAACCCATAATTATGTAGTTCAAAGTCAAATTAATCCTTAGCATTCGAGTGGCGACTCTGAGGCGCAAAATATTGTTTACATTGCTAAATATGTTGGTATCGAATGAATTACTAAACATTTAAGTATTGTGTGAGGTATCATATCAATTTCATATTCATACAAAGAAAAGAATTAACATAGAATGGAATTATTCTAGATCAAAAGAAATGTTTAATTTTCCAGTTAAAATAGGTCCGAGTGCAAAGGGTTAAACGTTTCCTTGTGATTATAGAATATCAATCTCCAATTAGAAACAGAATGCAATAGAGGGACGTTGGCATTGCTAAATTGTTTCTACATTTTTCCTCCTTTAAATCGTACTTGCTCGTTTTTGCCAAAAATCCATGAAATACGCGGTTTAGATATTATAACCCTTGATTATGGGTTCAAAGTAAATAAGTAAAGGGTTCAACCCCATAATTATGTTGTTCAAAGTAACATTAAATGTTCCATTGTGATTATAGAATGTCAGTCCCCAGTTAGGAACGGAATGCAATAGAGGAACGTTGGCATTGTTAAATGGTTTCTACACTTTTCCTCCTTTAAATCGTACTTGCTCGTTTTTGCCAAAAACCATGAAATCCGCAGTCTAGATGTTGCAATCCTTGACTAACGGTTCAAAGTAAATAAGTAAAGGGTTCAAACCCATAATTATGTTGTTCAAAGTAAAATTAAACGTTCCATTGTGATTATAGAATGTCAGTCCCCAATTAGGAACGAAATGCAATAGAGGGACGTTGGCATTCTTAAATTGTTTCTAGATTTTTCCTCTTTTAAATCGTACTTGCTCGTTTTTGCCAAAAATCCACAAAATTCGCAGTCTAGATGTTACAACCCTTGTTTAAGGGTTCAAAGTAAATAAGTAAAGGGTTCAAACTCATAATTATGTTGTTCAAAGTAAAATTAAATGTTCCATTGAGATTATAGAATATCAGTCCCTAATTAGGAACGAAATGCAATAGAGGGACGTTGGCATTCTTAAATGGTTTCTACATTTTTCCTCCTTTAAATCGTACTTGTTCGTTTTTGCCAAAAATCCATGAAATCCGCAGTCTAGATGTTATAATCCTCGATTAAGGGTTCAAAGTAAATAAGTAAAGGGTTCAACCCCATAATTATGTTGTTCATAGAAAAATTAAACGTTTCATTGAGATTATAGAATATCAGTCCCTAATTAGGAACGAAATGCAATAGAGGAACGTTGGCATTGTTAAATGGTTTCTACACTTTTCCTCCCTTAAATCGTACTTGCTCGTTTTTGCCAAAAATTCATGAAATCCGTAGTCTAGATGTTATAACCCTTGATTAAGAGTTCAAAGTAAATAAGTAAATACAAGTGAAGGGTTAAAACCCATAATTATATTGCTCAAAGTAAAATTAAACGTTCCATTATGATTATAGAATATCAGTCCCCAATTTAACGGAATGCAATAGAGGGTTAATACTTGACCAGTCTTCTACGGTCTTAGAGGGGGATGTTGTATGCTTATGGTCGGCCAGTTTTGGTCGGATATTTTGATAGGATGTGATTTGATTAGCTAGAATCGCGTGGAAAAATATCTTGAGTGGGTTTTCGAGGTCGAGGGAAACTCTTTGAAAATCCAGAGACAATTAGGTTCGTTCCCAGGGCCTCGTTCATGTTAATTAGCCTATGGTATAATAAAATGAGCAAGGCAGGAAAGGCTGGCGCGCGATAAGGAACGCGTGGCACCGTGACAGCAGAAGCGAAGGATCGCTGGTTGCCCATTGCCGGTCGCGGACCGGATGCCGACTGCGCAGGTCCGACCATGCGTGTTCTCGTGCACGTCGCACGTCACGTCGGTTCGAAGTTCAAGGCCGCACCGTGCATCCGCTCGTGTAATTACCGGGGAAACTCTACCGTGGAAAAATCACGGCGCGTTACCCGTCGCCTGAAACCCCTGGAACGTAACGACGATCGTTTCCCAAAGCACCCCTATGAACACGAAGCTGCGCGAAGGATTGCCTGTGACCACTATCTACATTAAAGTCGCGTTATTCTGCAAACGGCTGTGTTCTGCACGGAGAATATCGTGTAGGAACACTATTTTTTTTATGACTGAGTCTACCGCGCCGAATGTACAAAGGAAGCCGAACGTAGAAAAGGACAGCATGCTTGCGCCCGAAACTTTCAACCTCAATTAAACCACTAAACACAGTTGAAATTACATCGTGTTTAGGGTCGTTTTAATCGGAAAAATGCCACAAATAAATTGACGAAAGTCCCATAAAAAAATAATAATGAAAACTAAAGAAGTTTTGTCATTTTTTGTCATTGGATCAGTAGTGATTTTGACGAAATTTGCAGAATATGTTTAATTGACACAGATCTTTGAATCTTTGAATGATAAAGATCGTTGAACGAAAACTTCTCGCATCCTGTAGTAAACTGATTGCTCTAGCTTCTCAAAAAAGTTCGAATCGTATAGTACAATATTAAAAAAAAGTTGAAGAAACATTGTCACGTCCACATTAATTTGCACAAGGATAGCGTATATTCGTCTAATAATCTCTAATCGTCTTGCGGCTGTGGTTTAGAGGGTGCGAGTAAACCACAGCGGCCGTGGGACCGCCTAATATTTAATATACGAGTTAAACGATGGATGTGGAGTTTGGAGGCAGGCTTTCGAGCCACGCATTATCGTTACCCTCGCCGTTTCGACCCTCGTTCGCCGTTAGATACCCCTGTTGATACGTGCTCCAGCAGAAAGGGATCCACTCTTTCTCTCTCCTCTCTCCTGGTGTGCACGTATTCCCGATGCAAATTAGCATGAGAGAGGGCACGCTTTTTTCCCTGCTTCTCTCAGTCTCCCTTTTTCCACGCGTACGCGCCGCGAGGAGGACGAGTGTGCTTGCAGCTTCTCTCTTCATCTACCATCCCGGCCCCGTGTCCATTCGTCGTTTCCTTCTCTTTGAATCGGGCTCGTGAGAACGTTGAATTATCGATCCGTGGTTGGTCGGAGGTCTCGTCGCTGACAGCTGCCGCGAGCACCGACGCGACGAGAGAAAAGAATTCGCGTTCCAAACGAACACCGAGACCCTGTCGACGCGGTCCGATGCGGAGGATTCCTCCGTCTCGCCGACGCGCAGCGGGGTATTTCGCCGAAGAACCGGAAAGAAGTCGATTTCTAAAGTTTTGCGTTTGTCATAATAATTTTTATGAAAATGAAGAATAAGGATTCATTATTGGTTTTTCTATTTGTACGCTCGTGAAGTAGTAAACTTCGTCGAAAGTCAAAATGGAAAAGGCGACAGGCATTGAAAGATGTAAGAATCCTTAAATTTATTGCAGTCAGAGGCCGAAAATCGCGAAGATCTGCAATTTTTACCATCCTTAAACGTTTGTAACTCACTGCGACGCCGACCGATTTTGAAAAAATTTTCAGAATTTGTTTAATTCGCACAGATCTACAAAACGTATATTTTAAATTTTCAATATAAGTCCACATAAAAAAAGTTAAAGGTCTGAAGAATAAGGTTTGAATATTGTTTTTTCTATTTGTACACTCGTAAAGTAGTAAACTTCATCGAAAGTCAAAAGGAAAAGGCGACAGGCATTGAAAGATGTAAGAATCCTTAAATTTATTGCAGTTAGAGTCCGAAAATCGTGAAAATCTGCAATTTTTACCATCTTTAAACGTTTGTAACTCACTGCAACGCCGACCGAATTTGACGAAATTTTCAGAATTTGTTTAATTCGTACAGGTCTACAAATAGTATTTTCTAAATTTTTAATATAGGCCCACATAAAACAGTTAAAGGTCTGAAGAATGAGGTTTGAATTTTTTCTATTTATTTCTATTTATTTTTTCTATCATGAATCGATAGATTATCCAATTCTGAGTAAAAATGTATTGACCTTCGTATGCCCTAAACCTAATAGTTAACGAGATATTATCCAAAGAAGAATGAAAATGATTTCGACGATATTTCGTTAACTATTAGATTTAGGACATACGGAGGTCAATACATTTTTACTCAGAATTCGATAATCTATCGATTCATGATACAGAAAGTAGATCTTTCTATCTAAAAAACTAAAGGTGGCCTTGGAATCTCCTCTATGCATCCACCCACCTAGAAAATGTTTGTGTCGCAATATGTCCCCTTCTATACCGTGTATGTTTTGTATACAACATTTTTTCATATTACTACAAATAACGGCAATATTTAAAGTGGTCATAGTTATTGCCCCACCCTGTATGGACTGTATGTTTTCCCTTACAATCACAGATATGAGAACGCCACGATCGAAAGGGTTAGTTTTACCGTAGCAACACAAATCTTTTCAAAATATCGAACTTGAAAAATTAGCTTCCGAGCTTCTGTGGATGCCACGGATGTCGTTGTCCGTGGTCTGCGGCTTCTTCATTTCCCCTTCAGCGTCTGCACCCGATGAAACTCGCCGATATCGGACACGTTCCGCCCTCGCGGCGAACGTTGTTCGGCCGACGACGACGTCGACGAACAACCCCGACGACGGGATTCCGATTTCTCGTGCGAGGAAAAATCATCGAGGCGATTCACCGAAGAATTTAATATCGTCCCGATTACGTCGACCGTGCTCCCTTTCGCCGGGAAATTGTATTTGCGGAACAGATTCGCGCCGTCCGCGTCCCACTCGATTTCCGCCGCGATTCGATGCTCCGCGCAACTTCTCGGTTTCTCGGCTCCTCCGAGGGCCGAGCCCCGCTGGCAGGGATAATTAAATTGCCTGCGAAAAGGATTAATTACACCTGGCCGCTGTTCGCGCGATAATCTCGTAACGCTTGTACGATCGTTAACCCTCCGTATGCCGGAGTCATCCGTGACTCTTCTAGATGACGCGCAGGCACCCTCATCCGAAATACGAAGGAAGCCGGTCCTCCTTGGGCGTCGTCTTATATCGGAATAAAACTGTATCAATAAAATATAGATGTGGGTCAGAAATAACCCCGGCAGAGGGTCACTGGAACTATGACGGAGGAAACTAGAACGGCTAGAACTCGCAGGAGTTCGAGGGGTAAATGCGGGTGGTACCTTTGATGTCGGTAATTATTCGACTGTCTCTTTAACCGTTTGAGTCCCAAGCAGCGCGATCGCGATCTTCAGATTTTGTGGCGAAAAATCCCAGTACATTTCGAGCGCTGTGGAAAACTGACGGTGCAGTCACCGACTGTTGAAGTAGCGCGCTCAGATTTACTGACGCACGTAAATCACATAGCTCCCCTCTTTTTAATGTAAATAATACATTTTACAATAGGTACAATACTACAATAATAGTACAATTAAAAAAAAAGAAGCGCTGTCGCGCTGATTGGGATTTATCGACAAAGAAAAGAAGCGCTATCGAGCCGCTTGAATTCTTTCGTACTCATTTAGAGAAAGCGCGGTCCCGCTGTTTCGGATTTTTCGACAGTGTTTTTTCAATACCTCTTGCGACTCAAACCGTTAAAGGGACGTTCTCGTTTCCAAAGACCCCAAAAATCAATCTTACTTCATTCTATTCGAGTGTAAGTGTTCTCAGCAAAGTTAAAAATTGAACCTGTGAAACTGCTTAACACTTTATCTACCTGTTAATAGGCTTCTCAATAATTGTGCTGCACCAAATGGAACTGAAACGTAAAAAAATTAATTTTGTAATAGCCTAATTCTTTCGTAAGCGAGGCCCGTTTTCGCCGAAGTGAGCAAACATTACAAACTTCGAAGGCCTGCCATTTCTAGAAAAATTCGAAACCGGCAAAGTGATGACTAAAACCCCCCCTAATTTCACATGGACTACAATATATTTCATTTAGAACAAAATCGACGATGGTGCCTGTAAATAGTGATCGATTTGACGATTGAAAAATGATAAAATGATAAAATTTCCATTCAACTCTCTTTGAACTTTTCGATCGACAAAGTCTCCGACCGCAGAGTATTTCGAGGAAGAATTTCGAACGATCGCGATGCGTATCGTTCTGTTCGGACCCGTTTAATTTTGCCGTTCGCCAATCCCTGGATCCGACATTTCGAGCGTATCAATCGGAGCACGACGCTGGTCGATTATAATCGATCGCCGTACGCGACGGAAAGCCGTGCGAGGACGGACGCGTCGTATCGCGGCACTTCCGGTCCCGGTGCACACCGGTGCTTTTGGAACCAGGTGTACGTGCCACCTCGCAGCCGAGCCCTGATAATTAATTATGCGGCGAGCATATTCGACGAGTGACGACGGTGGTCCGCCTCGCGTCGCATCCTGCTCCCTTTCCTTTTCCGACGTTCTTCGCCGACGCGACACGCTCGAGGAATCGTTTATCCTTTGTCGGACCATCTTCCTCGCTACAGTCAATTCGCGAACTAGCTCCCGTCACCTGTTCCGAGTAGGGCTGCTACTTTTCTGAGGCTTCGACTCGCCGAAGATTCGAAGGATTCGAAGGAACCGATGGGAACTTCGAGGTGCACGAAGGATTCGAAGGGAACTTCGAGGTGCACGAAGCTTCGAAGGATTCGAAGGAACCGAAGTTTCGAAGGATTTGAAGTTTCGAAGGATTCGAAGGAACCAATGGAACCGAAGGAACCGAAGTTTCGAAGGATTCGAAGGAACCGAAGCTTCGAAGGATTCGAAGGAACCAATGGAACCGAAGGAACCGAAGTTTCGAAGGATTCGAAGGAACCGAAGCTTCGAAGGATTCGAAGGAACCGAAGCTTCGAAGGAACCGAAGCTTCGAAGGATTCGAAGGAACCGAAGGGAACTTCGAGGTGCACGAAGGATTCGAAGGATTCGAAGGAACCGATGGGAACTTCGAGGTGCACGAAGATTCGAAGGATTCGAAGGGAACTTCGAGGTGCACGAAGCTTCGAAGGATTCGAAGGAACCGAAGTTTCGAAGGATTCGAAGGAACCGAAGTTTCGAAGGATTCGAAGGAACCGAAGTTTCGAAGGATTCGCAGGAACCGAAGCTTCGAAGGATTCGAAGGAACCGAAGGGAACTTCGAGGTGCACGAAGTTTCGAATTCTTCGAATCGCGTGAAGTTATAACTCAATCAATCTTTTGGCTGTGTTAGCGTATTTTTTTTCGAAAATGTAGCGGTGTCTGTAATTGTATCAAATATAACTTAGCAGCGAAATTTCGACGTTTCACCTTCGTGACACCTTCGATGTTTCTGAAATTCGAAGCTCTGAAATTCGAAGCTCTGAAATTCGAAGCTCTGAAATTCGAAGCTCCGAAATTCGAAGCTCCGAAATTCGAAGCTTCGAAGCTTCAAAATCTTCGACCTCCGAAGGAAAGTAACAGCCCTAGTTCCGAGCAGGGACAGAGATCGAATAAGAAAACTATATTCTTATGACTGCATCGACCGCGCCGAGAGTACAAAGAATGCCGAACGTAGAAAAGGACAGCATGTAAACACGGGCCGCGCGGCAGCTGAAGCTTCTCGACTCCTCGCGGGGATGGCCCCCAGTGGAAGGGGTAGACAAAGGGACAATGATCGTGACTTTACCGTAGTTTCAATTTCGCAAACGAATCTGACGAACGCGTTCGAAACGCATCGAACAGAACCGTAGCCTAATTTAGACGTCGACCGCTATCGAGGCATCGAAGTCGAAAGGAAGATCGAGGAGTGATTCCCCGAGGAAAACAGCGAACCGGTGGCCCGACGGACTCGTAATTGGGCGAGCCCGAACGGAGAACACTCGTCGACGCACGGAATACGAGAGAATACGAGCGAATACGAGCGAATACGCGCCACACGGTGCACAGAGAGCTCGTGTATCTCGTCGACGTAGATACGCAGAAGCCACGACCACAGAGACAAGAGACTCGTGTATATAAATAGCTAGTTAGGGTCGATGGACAGGCTAAAGAGGCGAACGCGAATCGTGAGAGCGAGGATTCGTTCACCTGCCCGCGACGCGCGTCTTTTCGAAAACGTCCTCGCGGAATCAGGATCGTCTTTTCGGTTACCCAAATTCTGGCCCATCGATTCTCGGAGAATCGTCTTAAAACCCGAATCATTTCCCAATGTCGCCGGACAAGGATTTTCTGTTCGGTAAAGACCTTTTCCCAGCAGACCACGCGCTTCGCGTCACGCGTATCGAAGTCTACAGCTGATCGCGATGTCTCACGCGTCGTTTTATCAACTCCGCATCGAAATTTCCGATTGCTCACCGTCGTTGTCTCAAGACGAACTTATCTCGTTCGATGTTTTTGAAGATTGTTACAGTGAAACTTTGTACATGTATACAACTTATTGTTAGTATTGTTAGATTTACGAGATACATGTTTTAAATTTTCTTTACTCTTTCCTTCGCAATTGCGACTAATAACAGTGCCTCATGCCTTACAATATCGTGTCAGATTCGTGACGAAGATTCTGAACAGAGTTTAATAAATATGTGTGCCATTAATTTCCTTCAAATGGAAATCAAATTCTATTTTGATTTTGTTGATGTACAGCTATTGCGGAACGTATAGGCGTTTTTATTTTTTAAGGAAATTAAGGATTACAACAAATGTTTTGATAAAAGTAACTGGTACATGTTCCCTTGTAAAAATGACAAGATTGATTTTATTTAGACTTTGTGCGACTCCTATTATAATACGTGCTGTACTAAAGATATTTATAAAATCAATTCTTATAAAATCATTCGTATTACGTCAATAATTGTAAAATATTATTTACTCGTTTGTAAAAGGTGTACGAAGACATTGTACACCCACTAAATATTGAAAGAGAACTGTAGCTCTTACAGTTCTCGGTTCTAGAGTGCCCCATGGGGCAATTTTGCCAAGAGCCATCGTCTCGTCCGCAGCGGCGCGAACCGACTCGATTCAAAGTGAAAAATGCGAACGATGCGCGACGATGAAGCGTTGCGCTTCGCGTCGCTTCGTCTCGCCACGCTCTCGAGCGTTTATCGCCGGGAAGAATATTTTCGACCGAACTAGCTGCGCCTCTACCTGGAACCTTCCGTGAATCATCGTTCACGGAGCGGATGAGCCATCATGCGCGGCGGAGTCCATTCAAATTGCACCACTTTCGAAATACCTCCGCGTTCGGACGTTCGTGTCCTCCGGGTAGAGCTCTGTTCGTTTCTTCGACGCGTTCGAATCTTCAAAAATATTCCAAAATACGCCCCCATTCGACTACCGAATGGTTAGTTAGTTTCTCCTGGCATATCCGCGCGTTTCCCGTGGGATGCGGAACGATCCTCGACGCGTCTACTCGCGGAAGACTACGCCGACGCACGCGGACGTAGCGCGAGAGAATCGACAAGCACCGTTGCGTCGCATCGAGGGAACGTCTGCGAAAGTTCGCAGCGTCGGAGCTTGGCGATAAGGCGACGAGGAAGCGGCGTTATCGAAAATAGGCGACGCACAGTCCCGGACAGGCTGTCTGCGGCACGCGAGGCAGTCGAGAGTCGGTCTTTCATCGAAGAAATTCGTACAAATAGAGAGCGGAACGTTTCCTGTTCCCTCGAAATTGAATAGACTGCTTTACGACCAGATCCTAGTCTCAGGAATATCCCAGAAGACAAGAACAGGAGTGGACGAGATCCAAAGGAAGAGTACTGGAGTACCGAGTAACGCGAATAGCGGGTCGCAGTACTCGTATCCTTGGCGATGAGAAAAGAATAGGCCCGAAATCGTCTTCTTCAGGAGTTAATGCGGAAAGTGGGTCCCTGGAGAAGCCGTATTTCGGGCCAATTAGATAGCAGAGGGGCAGTCCATTGATTGTCCCTGGGTGTTAACGGGTTCGCTCGGGTTTAACCAACCCCTTAACAAAAAAATACAGTACTCATATCTTTCGTTTAACGTAATTACGTTTGTTACGTTTAACAAAAAAAGAAAGTACTCATATCCTTGGAACCGCAGGAAATGGAAAAGGTCTCGTTAGAATCCTGAACTGTTAGGTTCTTTTAGTTAGTATGGTCCCGGTAAGATTCAGAGATACCGCGTCGAGCCCCACACTTTCCCTCCGACCGTCATCTTTGGAGCGGAAGATTTTTCCCTAACTGTCCTTAAACTTTGAAAAGAAAGTCTCGGGAATACTCCGGAAAATTCTCGCCGATGAAACGCCGCGAAGGAGGAAGCGAGAATTCCCGAGGAGTTGACGAATAGTCGCCGAGGAGGCAATTGTCGCGAGGAGGCGTGACATCCTCGGGGCGCAGCACCGCGGCGAATTAACGCCACTTTGCGCGGCCTCCGGCGAGCAAAGAGACCAAGTGGGCACAAACGACGTAAAAATACGACGATTATTTTCGGAGCAACTCGTGGAAGCCCGGCTGCACTCGTCGCGAACCCCCGGCTCGCTCTTGGGCGTTCCTTTTCAATGGGCCCCCATGTCCCGCCACGCTTTGCTCCTACAACTTTTCTCGCGAGATCCCATCTTACAGCTCACCTCTGCTCTTCTGAGGTCGAAAACGATCTACTATCTATTTTCCAGCTCAACTCTGATCCTCTCGACCGGCAAGATCTACCACGATCTCTTCTATCCTACCGAACTTTCGATTTTCCAGCTCACCTCTGCTGTTCTGAGATCGAAGACGATCTTCTATCTATTTTCCAGCTCAACTCTGATCTTTTCGACCGGCAAGATCGACGGCGATCTCTTCTATCCTACCGAACTTTCGATTTTACAACTCATCTCTG
>CM052203.1:7491243-7544349 GCA_028455805.1 Lasioglossum figueresi | reverse complement strand
ACGCTTCCAACGATATCAGCGTTTAAAGGGTGCACTCTCGTGTCCAGGATTGCAAGGGTACGCTGCGCCTTCGCATTTCTAAATGATGCAAAGATGGGGTTTCTCAGCAGTCAAAAGCGTTAGATAAAAGATCGATCTAGTTTGAGAGAACGCTTTTCCGCGATATCAGCGTTTAAAGGGTGGACTCTCGTGTACAGAATTGCAAGGGTTGCATGCGTCTTCGCATTTCTAGATTATGCAAAGATGGAGTTTCTCAGTAGACAAAAGCGCTAGATAAAAAATCGATCTAGGCCGCAATCTCCCTCGATAGTCCTATATCTATATTTACGTGGCGTAATTTGCATTATTCGGAAGCATACAACTGCGCGTGTAGTTATGAAAATAATGCCGAATAATGCAAATTACGCGTCTAAAAAAATAGGACTTTTGAGGGAGATGGCGTCCTAGATCGATCTTTTGTCTAGCGTTTTTGAATACTGAAACGCTCCGTGTTTGTATGATCGAGAAATGAGAACGCGAAACCTGCACCCTTGCAATTCTTGAAACGAGTCTACCGCCTTAAGGGAGTCTCGTGGAATAACTGTATTCCATACGATTCTTTTAATTTGATGGATATGAAATTGATATAATACCTCGTACAATATTTAAATGTTTAATAATTTATTCGATAGAAACAAATTTAACCCCTTGCCCTACGATTTATTTTACCGTTTCAGTGGTTAGAACCTTCTCGCAGTATCACCACAAAAAGGAGAAAATTTATATAATGTTCATTAACAAAACCAAAATATAATTTCACCTCGGTTTACAGTAAATTAATAACATACATATACAGGTTAAGAGCATAACTGATCGCGCACATTTTAAATCAGAATAACATTTTTATGAATGGACCAAACGACTTAAATTTCTCTGCCGTTTTTTTCTGCCGTTTGTCCTGGTTTCACGATTTTATAGATGGCAACTGTAGTAGCAGCTAACCTGGTTCGAAAGAACAGTAGGAAATCGGAGAAGAACGATACCGCTCGAGAACGATTAACGTATCGGTGATTAGACCGTGGAAACGAGCTTTGCGTCGATTAAAGCGAGGCCGGGAATTAATCGGTCGGTTCTATCTCGCGAACACGGCCGAAAGCAGAGACGCGAACCGCGGATCCTTGCGCCAGAACCAACGAGCGTCTATCGGGTAGCGGCGTTAATTACCGTGGTAAAATCGCTGATATCATCACGGTAATCCGGTCGAGAAACTCGCGGATTGCTCCGCCGGCAAATTATTTCCACCGGAAGCTCGTCGCGCATCCGACGTTCCATCGCATCGGGAAAGAACGCTTAAAAAGGAGTAGACTCCTTTTTCCAGGACTGCAAGGGTTCGGAATTCGCGTTCTCATTTCTCGATAAGACAAAAATGAGGTTTCTCTGTAGTCAAAAACGCTAGATGAAAGATCGATCTAAGACCCCATCGCCTTCAGCAGTCCTATTTTTTCGTTTACCAGGCGTAATTTGCATTATTCGGAAGCATACAACTGCGCATGTATCTATTTTCATTGCTACATGCATTTGACAATGCTAGAATTTAAAGATATAATCTCTTTCATGTATATTACAACTGCTCCAAATAGAAATTCTCGTCCTGCAATAATGCTTCGTACTTCCTATCGCGAAGATAAATTTTAAATAATCATTGACGGAAAGATTATTTCGGAACATAATCGCTTCGACGGTCGTGCAGTTGCCGAATAATGCAAATTACACCTCGTAAACGTAAAACTAAGACTTTTGAGGGCGATAGCGGCCTAGATCGATGTTTTATATACCGCTTTTGATTACTGAAACACTCCGTGTTTGTATTATGGAGAAGTGAGAACGCGAATCCTGCATCCTTGCAATCCTGGAAGCGAGTCTATTACCTATTTTCATAGTTACTTGCTGCCGAATAATGCAAATTACACCTCGTAAACGTAAAAATAAGGCTTTTAAGGGCGATAGCATCCTAGATCGATCTTTTATCTAGCGTTTCTGACTACTAAAACGCCGCACTTTTGTATTATCCAGAAATGAGGACGCGAATTCCGCACCCTTCCATTCGTGGAAACGAATCTACCGCCGTAAACGCTTACCGCTCGTCGTTCGACGCGTTCTTATCATTGAGAGATCTCGCCGAGGATAATCCGTACGATGATGAAACTGGTGGTAGCGTTCGTGGCAGGTCTCGGAAAATGCGTGAGCAACGAGCTCCCGCGAGGATCTTGAACCTCGGATTCCTCGCGGGTTGTTTGATCTCCAAACAACCCTTCTTTCGGCTCGTTATCTCGCTCGGAGGCAAAGGTCTAGCGGATAAGATAACCGAGTATCGGGCGAGGACAAACAGTGGCCCGCGACAATTGCAGCCGCGCAACCACGGGGCTTCCGGTTTCACCGGAATAGAGCGAGCAGCATCTTATCCGGTGATCGTTTCGAAAATGAGAAACGACGGAAACGACGAGACAACGTCGAGACAACGACCAGACAACGATGAGAATAACGGAAACCAAGACACGATCCGCCTAGGGTCCCGACGATTAATTAGGGTCGAGAATCGCGTGACCGGAAGCGAATGAGAACCGCTCTCCGCGTAGGCGTAGACCCGTGCTTCCAGTTTGCTCCTTCGTAATTCTGTCCAACGCGCCGCGCCGATAAGAGAAACGCGACGCGAGTTGATCGCGAGGAAGCGACGACTTCAGCCTTCGCTGTCTAAAGTTTAGCCTTCGTTGTCTAAAGATTAGCCTTCGTTGTATTCGCGTTTCCGCAGCAGCAGCGTCGTCAAAAGCGAAAAGCGCGGAGGGAATCGGGAGGAAAAATTCGGTTCGCTGTGACCGTGAGTTTTTCCGGAGACGCGACGGCGCGACGACGCGGAAAACGAGGGATCGATGCGCAGTGTTGGCGCACGGAAAAATTCGCGGACCGCGCATCGCATCCTCGCGCGGCATTTTTGCTTTGTTTCTTTCTTTCTTGAAAAGTGCCAATGCCGTGAATGGCACTTTTCGTTCAGCCCGGTTTCGGCGTTGGGGCTCGCGCAGGAAGTCGATCAGAAATTCCCGCGTGCATTTATCGTATTAATTATACGACGTGGGTCGGCTCGAAATGATCTATTGTGTTTGAATGGCCGCGTCACACGCTCTTCAGCGTTGCGCGTAAGTCGAGGGAATCGACCCTCGGACCGGATCTCGAATCCTCCTCCTCCTTCGTCTTCTCCCGGGGTTTTTTTCCCTCGGGAAAGGGGTAATATGGAATTAAAAGGGTGGCAGGTCTTGCGTGTCACCTATTCTGCTCTGCTAAACGAACCTGAAACGCTCGGCTGGCTGTGCTCGCGCATTCAACTCGGGCACAACAGATCAATTTCTCGGTCAGAGCGGCGCATTGTGCGCCAATAAAATTCGTTTGCCTCTCGAAAGAGCGTTCTAGTCTTATGATATAATTTAATTTAACACTAAACCTATCGAGCCTTGAAAGTAACTGGTACATGTTCCCTTATAAAAATTACGAGATTGATTTTATTTAGACCTTGTGCGACTGTTATTGTAATATGTGCTCCACCAAAGATATCTATACAATAATTTCTTATGATATTATTTTTATTGTATCAATAATCGTAAAATAAACAATCTGGAACCGGTCATTTTGACCGATGACGGTAAAATAATAGATCTTTTGATCTTCTAATAATTTATTAGAGAGGTTCAAAACCTCGATTCTCGTCCGTAGAAAGCGGATCGTTATTCAAAATAAAAATTTTCTAGCCGCATTCCAACGAACTGCAGTAAAATAGAAAGTAATTTTCTTGCTCAATACAGTACCGGACAAAATGATAGGACATTTGATGTATTTGTATATTTCATATATAACAATAGGATATATGTACATATTACACGCCCTGTATATTAGATATGTCCTTCAAACTATCCATATAGAATTGCAAGTTTCTATCTTGTACACGAAAGAAATTAGAGAAAATAATGTAGACACGTATTGATTTTAGTCGGAGAAAATGATAGAACATTATTAAAAAATACAATTGTTTCAACAGAAATATCTTGTTGAATTCCAAATTAATATTTAGTAAAACCACCTTTTCGCTGTATAACGTCTACCAAGCGATCAGGAATTGATTTAAACAATTTTTTAATACGTTTTTGTCTTAAAAGACTCCAATTTGTAATAATATTTTGTTTTAATTCCGTTACATCTTTGTATTGTTTTCCATTCTCTTAAACGTTTCTTGAAAGTTCTGCCCATATATATTCAACAACATTAAGGTCGGGTGAACTCGAGGCATGTCACATTTTTAGAGCTAAAATAAGTTTTAACACATCTTGCGGTATGAATTGCAGCATTATCCTGTTGAAAAATAAACGTACTGCCTGCAATACGAGTCGCGTGCTTATTTAACTTATCGTCTATTCATTCAAGATATTTTGTGCTGTTTACACGGCCTGATAAAAAATTTATGTCAGTTTTTCCCTGATATTCAATACCGGCCCACACCGTGACACTTCCGCCACCCATTTGTCGACGGCTTAAATATTGTTCTTCTTTCCTTAGATCGTGGGAATAGTAGTTCCATCCATCAGAACCGTCCAAATTAAATTACTTTTCATCGCTAAATATCACATTTCTCCACTTCTTTTTCCACAAAACATGATCGCGAGCAAACTATAAACGAGCTTCTTTATGTTGCTCGCTTAGAGGAGGTTCTCTTTTCAGTTTTTTTCATATAATTTGTTTACTGCTTTGGAGAATACGTCGAACAGTTATTACGTTAGCTGAAACACCTGCTTCTTCAGCGATTTTTCTTGCAGTTCCCTTATAATCAGAAGCTACGCGTAATATGGACCGTCTGTCGCGTTCCGTTGTAGCACGAGGTTTGCCAGTACTTTTCTTTTTTCCGTAGATTTTCGTATTTTTTAAGAAGTTATACACAACGCGACGGCTTCTATTTAATAACTTCGCAATATTCATGATAGTTTGATTTTGTGGCGGCAATAACAAAATTCTGTCGGTATTACTTTTGTCTAATTGTTTTCCTCGACCCATTTTCACTTTAACGGCACAAATGTTGTAGATAACTGAAAAATTTGCACGTCTGCTTCTAGTCGCTGCTGACAGATTACTGTCAGAGTACATAATAACAGAAAATATTACATGCGTCAAAGTCAGCCCATGTTTACACTTCTTCCTGTAATTTCTTTCGTGTACAAGATACAAACTTGCAATTCTCTATGGATACTTTGAAGGACATATCTAATGTACAGGGCGTGTAATATGTACATATATCAAATGTCCTATCATTTTTTCCGGCACTGTAGTTGAAATCCTGGGTGTTGCGATGGACGCGAGATCCAGATTCGATCTGATCCCGAAACCGGAAAAGATGTTTCGAGTGCTCGGTACGCCGCTCGACACGGCAGCCGAGCAGAACGAACGAGACTCGTTCCATCGCGCTCGCGTAATCTCTCGTAATTGTAGTATTACGCGTGGTCCGCGCCGCAACCGATTCGATGCATCGTCCATTTGCCCGCGTTACATGATCGACTATCGGACCGCGACGAGAAATACCTATTCTCTGCCACCGAACGTCGTATACCGGGTGACCGTATCTCGATACTTGATATTTATCTGATTTCGAGACATCAATTGCTCCGACCTTTGCTCCTTCCATTAATCTGCAGACGCAATCGCGTAATTGACCGAGCAATATTGGACTTTTTGCTCGTAGAGTGACGCGCTCGTCGTCGAGGACAATTGCCGGAAAAAAGACCAGGAAACACAGGAAAATCTGTGGAAAACAAACGGACATTACCTCGTTGAAAATTCACTTTTCCAGAGCCGATGTTAACAAAGCGTTCGTTTCGACGTTTTTCTTCGCGTTGTAATTACAAAGATTATCGGATACCGGCGGTCGCGAAGCATCCGTCTAAGAACACTGCCACCGGCGGTGGCGGTTCGCGCCAGAGATGACGATAAGATAACAAAAAGATGAGGTAAATACGTGGCGAAACATTGAGCCAGCCGACCTCCGCGTTAAATTGTTTTCAAACCTTCGAAACAACGAAGGCTCGGTGATTCGTTTCTTAAGAGTTCTCTCAATTTGGAATTTATTTCATAAATAGAACACGAAGCGAATCTATTATTCGCTAACTGTACCCGGCCATGCGTTGCTGTGGCTCAGTCTGGTTAAATGGAAAAGAAAGAAAAGAGAAAGCGCACGTTTCTAATATGTTTAATTTCACAATGCTTGTGGATATACAATATTTTTTATAGATGAAGTATATAAAAACACGCGCGTATTCGAATGCAACGTTGTGTCAAAATTTCAGAGGAATCGGTGAAGAACTTTCGGAGATTTAAGATTTTGAATAAACGAACATTTACAGTTTTATATATAATATATAGATTGGGAGAGAGGATCGATTTATTTCACTGTATACGAGATTTGTTAAAAAAAATAACGAGAATTTTCACTTTCCGGAAGCAAATTTTAGTTATTCGTCTGCATGAATGTTATCCCCTTCAAAATGGCGTCCATTAGGATACATACTTATCCCAGCGCTTCTGGAACTCAATCTTTAGAATAACTTTTAACTCTTTCAGCGATCCACTTTAACCATTTGCACTACGAATTATTTTTCAATTTTATTGCCAACAATTCCCTAACGTCTGAAAGACGTCTTTACAAATAAATATAGAAATTCTACAAAAAATGTAGAAATTAGAAGTCAAAGACCATAACCAGAATATGTTTGTATTGGGCAAATAGTGCCGAGGCTCTCCAACGCCATCTTCATGTACACAAAGAAAAGAATAAACCAGTAACGAGTAACCAATATACAAACACTTTTCAGACATGTTTACCTACACAATTAAAAAATGACGTGAATCGGGCTAATACACAAAAATTCTCGCGAAATTACAAAATTCTCGTTATTTTTTTAAAACACGTAGTATACCCATATTCCAACACAGAAAATTCTATGAGAATACAACTCGCGAAATTACAAAATTCTCGTTATTTTTTTAACACACCTGGTATACCCATATTCCAACACAGAAAATTCTATGAGAATACAACCCGCGAAATTACAAAATTCTCGTTATTTTTTTAACACACCTGATATACCCATATTCCAACACAGAAAATTCTATGAGAATCATGTGGATAGCACAGTTGTATAAGGGTTAACTATTTGCGCAGGTACATACCTACATTGTACACGGATTCGTATCCAATCCAGCGCGAACGATTCATCGTCGTCCGAGGGTTAATTACGACGAAGTCTCGCTCTCATTGGCATAGTTATCGCGATCGCACTCGTTCGAGGCGACGTTTTAATTTAATTCGCGCCTCACCGATTTTCCCTTGACATTTTGGCGGGTTACGTAACGGGCCAGCGACATCTAGCGCGCGACGTCGTGCATTTCGAAAAACGGGAAAAACTTTCGGATCAATCAACTCTAGATGGAACAACGGCGAACTTCGTACCGAAACACATGTAACTTTCTCGAATGGATTTCCCAAACTGTGCTCCGCGAAAAGATATTAATGACAAAGCTATTTTTCTACATTTTGACTGTAATCATTTTACGTATGAATTTTTGCTAAGATTTATTGATTATGTCATTATATATACATATACTAGACTGCTGATCTTTATGCAAAATAAAAATGTTCTGCATTGGTTGTGGGCAGCAGGAATAACATAAAAATTGATTTCATCCCTTAACGACTTTGTTATATTAAAAGAAACAATACAACATTCTTAACACTGGGTTTACGGAGGTCTAAATATAACTATTTTACATTAATTTATAAACATAACAAGAATGTGTCTATCCAAATTTTTTGCCATTTTTCCGATAGTATATACCCCGAGAATTAAATTTGGTAAATAATATCTCAGGGAAGTATCTTAACAATTTTAATAATTGCAAATTAAGAATATTAGAACCCGTCATTTTGACGGGTCCCATAAACCTAGTGTTAAATTTTTTAAGTCTTTTACTGTTTCATATTTCATCCAACCAATTCCTTCATAAATGCATAAAGATCCGCAGTCTAGTTATTACCTAACCTTCAAATTACAAAAGGTGCTCCGTCAAAATTCAAAGACCCATAAAATGTTCCATTAGAGAAACAGTTTGGAAATCCCTGGACGAAACATCGATTACGACACTTTTCAGACATGTTTATCAACACGAAAAAAAAGAATGACGCGAAATCAATTAATAAATTATCGTTATTTTTTGAACACACTTCGTATATTGAACTTGATCCCATCCCTACGCACAACTGTGCGACGATTCTCGACCCCAAGCGGCAACAAACGTCGACCGGCATGTGGCACCGACGGGACGCGTTTTCGATAAGCACGTACGATCTAAATATGCAGTTGTTTTGTACTCGAAACGTCAGAGAGACTCTCGATCGCCGCGATTCATTCGAATCGACCAATCCTCGTCGCTAACCGACACAAATATTTGCACCGTCAGATCATCGGATCAATTTACACCTGACTAGCCTCTAACGGTGACAAACGCACGCCGTCAGTGAAAGTCCTGTTGAACAGTCGTGTAAAGAAAAAAAAAACCGACGCGTGCAAAATCAACCAAAATAAACTGTTCGTAACGCCGGTGTCATCGATCGAGGATACACGGGCGAAATGTCAAATCCACCCAGTATAATTATAAGACACATAATGACAAACAATATCTTCACGTAGAAATTGTATTGTACAATGATCGACTTATTGCATTTAAAGTATTAGATAATCCGCGATAACACATATTCTCAGAACTAATCAGTTGAACAGCGGAATCCTTTTCCAAAACTTACTGTGTTCTTAATTGATTTTTTACGCTTATCGCTAAGCGTAAAATAACAGAGAATAATATAGAATAACCTAGTTCCATTAACCCTTAGCACTCCAATGGCGACTCTGAGGCGCCACTAAAAATTGCTGTAGCATTATTTAAAATATTGTTTAGATTATTAAATATATCGGTACCGAGTGCAAAGGGTTAAATATGGCCGGATGCTTCTTTCTTTTGCACAGTAATGTACATAATATACCAACATAGGCCGGGGAACGGAACGATCCAAGGATAACCGGAAGTGCTCGGACGTTCGTTGGCAATTGCCATCGAAGATATCGGAATACCGTTTCTCACGATGCCTCTGGATATTCAGGACGAACGGTTTGAACACGCGTGCTGCGTAAAAAGTGTCCAGCGAGCGACACGCGACAGGAAGAAGGAAGCCCTTCCTCTGGCGTAACGATTATCTAAGGCGTGCAGCGTGCGTGTGTCATCGGTTGCGACGAGACGCGAGAAGATGCGACGCGACGTGACAGGACGGAACAGGATGGAGAACAGGATAGAGAACAGGATGGAGAACAGGATGGAGAACAGGATGGAGAACAGGATGGAGAACAAAATGGGACAGGAGTGTTTTATGTAACACGACTCGCGGACTCGTGTAAACGTGATCCTGTTTCGCCGGCATAAACAGTGGGCACACAAGGAGGCTCAAAGATGGCCTCTGCTGTCCAGCCGCTTATCAAATTCTCAGCAGAAGCTCTCTCCCCGATAAAGGAGACCGCCCCCGTTCGTCTCGGGCCCATCGATCGTTTCGCTCTTACTGTTAGCTTTCTAGAAGATTGATCTAGGGTACTTACGATTAGGACCAAGAGCGGCGTGCTATCCCAGGGATCCTCTCCGCGTACACTCTCCCGTGTCAACGACAAACCCACCACCTGATCCAAGACTCTCCCGTGATCGCGCGGAACACACACGTTTACGTTTATCCCAGTGACCGGGATCGATCGCGCACCGCCTACCGTTTCCTCACGATACGTTCGCGTAACTGAACGGCGGAAGACTCGCGAAGCAACGGAAACCACCGGACACCGTGCCAAAACAAACGCCGCGCCGCGTAAACACGAGAAACACCCGGATCATCCGCGGTTGCGATCGGTCGCGATCAGTTGTCGTAAACACTGGCCGCCATGCTCTCTTAGCACCTGTCAATATCGGAGCACGTCGCCGCCATCTCGCGGCGCCATTATCGTTTCACAGCGACTCTAACGCTCGTACGACTAACCTTTTTCTCACTCGGTCGGTATTAGACGTCCCTGTAATCTCTCTTCGAGAGGTAACACAGTAAACACAGTACAAGAAAATTAAAACTACAGTAAATTCGTGATTACTGTCCTCGGTCAACACCGGGTTCTAAGTTGTTCTAAGTCCAGTGCCTACTCATTCCACTGGCGGCGATGATTCATCTCGGCTTGGGTATATCGATGTAAACACCACACATTAACTCGAATCAATCGAAATGTTCAACTTTCTTAATTTTCATTATTTTTTTTATGAAATTTCACTATCGCATTTCTGGCATTTTTCTGATTAATATAAGACCAAACACGATATAATTCCAATGGTATTTAGTGGTTAAATCGACGATTCAAGTTTTGGTCGGAAGGAAGGACAGCGTTTGGGAAAGAAAGAGACAATCATTCTGTCCTTCTCTATGTTCGGACTCCCCTTCGAATTTCATTCTGACCTTCGCTGTGTTCGGACATTTCTGTGAAGTAACAAAAATACGATCACAACGCCAGTATTACTGTCCACCAAAAATACGGCTGTTGGACAGTAATCTCGACTTTACTTATTTTTTAGTTTTTTATTACACATGCACGCACATACGTATTTATTAGTGGTGTGCGAGATCCCAGGAAGTCCCGAAACCCGATGCTTCGGGATAACTGATACTGTACGGAATCTGTTAATATTGTTTTTTAGTATGAAATCCCGAACATTCTCAGGAATCCGGAAAGTTTCAAGATACCGTTCCGATCCCGAAAATCGTTCCCGTTCCCGTCTTGACCCGATCTCGCACACCACTAGTATTTATTTAGTATATATATTAGTATTTATATTATTACATATGTATATGACGTAGACGTAGGCAAATGAGAATGTCTACGTCCGTCCTTCTCTCTCTTCGTAAATTCCATAAATCTGTCCTTATCTGATACCAACGGTGCTCTCATGTTCGCCTAATACTCCCGTGGTACGGGGATTTGAAATGTAGCAGAAAAGGAGGTGGCAATGGCAGTGTCCGATTCGGAACACTGGTCCATTACTGATGTCGCCTCTGTTTAGTTTGAGCGTTTCGCCGCTAGGTGGAAGGTGGAACAGTACTAAACGAACAATTATTTTTGGATTATTTACTTCACCTGACTTTACGAAGGAGTGATATCGCAACATAGCCTGACGATAGAGAGTGATAGAGAGTGCCGACACGTTTAAATGTTCTCCGTCTCAACAAATGAAATGAATCGTTCTACGTGAATGAGGTTAGATCACGAAACCGAAGGTAAGCAAGGAATTATATTTAGTAAAATATGTTTGTGTCTCTTTTTTCTATATTTTCCATATTATATTACCAGTGTCTGTCTCTCTATACACGACGATCGTGTCACGACGCGTGACGTGTACAAGTTTGAATCGAGAGAAAAACATCGACAATGAACAACATCGGCGGTGTCTCGTGTTTCTATCCGGATAACAAACCATCCGTCTCCAATGAGGACAACACGTTGCTGCGTAATCTGTCGGGAATCAATTTGCCCGAGAAAATATTATTTGTGATCGACACCGTTCGAGAGAAGAATTGTACTCCGTTCAAACTCTCGACGGGAGCCAAGTATATGCCATTGTATATGGTGAAACGAGTTGTCGAAAATTTTGTTTCCATCAAATCGTCTATCCAACGGAGCCATGAATACGCAATAATGACTTTAAACTCGGAAGGTGCACGGTGGATATGCGATTTCACCAGCAACGTCAAAACTATAGTGAACCACTTGGACGTCATTGAGGAGGACATACCAGAAGGTGACTTACACCCGTACGACTTGGGTCAGCTGTTTGAAAAGATACAGTCGAAAGTTCCTTTATCGCCGAAGATACAGACCGGCGCCTGTCTTCCTACGTTCGTTACCAGAGTGATTCTAATCTATTCTCGATCGAACGATGTACCAAAGTTTCTAACCAGTAAAAAGTACTTTGATAATCTCACAGAGAATTGGCACTTTTTTATAGACGTATTGTATACACATGAACCTCCGAGCTCTGACAATTTATGCGAAGAGATTTATGCTGAAATGGCGATGCTGGATACAGAAAATTATTCGTACATATTTGAAGTTGGAAAGAACGCAGCAAAGTTGCACAATAATATGGCAAAATTACTGGCGCACCCTCTACAACGTCCGTCTCAAAAAGATACTTGTTATACTCTTTACTCTCCATCCAGTTTGCAAGAAACATATACGAATGTCTCATAGTACACTCGAATGATTCCAAACGCGCAAACTAATGTTCGGTCCAACGAATGGAACACGAACGTTCCGAAATGTTCCATCCTCGTTGGACCGCTTATAATTTAGAACGTGAAGAACTACATCGCCTTTACCGATTGAAGTATTATTACGTTTATCATTATTATTATTCCTCTTGTTATTGTTGTTACTATTACCATTGCTCTTGATGTACATAGTTGACACAAATCATTGTTAATGGCACAAAGAAATTACACCGAGTGTGTACTAGATCTATTTTAATAAAGCTTTGCAAATAGGTAAAAGATCAATAATAAGGAAAATTGTACATGTTTCATTCGTTGTGAATAAAATATACATATAAAAGTGTAAAGATAGAGGAATTTATTTACACGTATAAAAAACACAATTTCAGAATTGTTGGAATCGGTGTAAATAACTTGTTGCTTATTAAAACGCTTTACATAATATACCTTATCAAACGCGACATGAAAAAGCGACTACGGCGCGAATCTCGATCAGTACCTATCTGTATCTGTATTTGTAGTTGTATGTACATGTATGTATACAAAACGGTGTCCCAACAAGAGTGGAATATTTAAATTCCAAACAAAATACAGTTTTTTAAAAATTTAATCATAAAGTAGACATGCGGGAATTATGTATTTATGTTGTTTTGACGAAATTTTCAATCACATTTTGGCATAATTGTGGCTGGATCTCAGGGATACAGCGTCTAATCTCCGATTTCAAGGCTTGGGTGGTCGTGGGCTTGTTCACATAAACTTTTAACTTCGAAAAATCCCACAGAAAGAAATCCAAAGGCGTTAAGGGGGTAGACTCGTTTCCAGGATTGCAAGGGTGCGGGATGCACCTTTTCATTTCTCGATAATGCAAAGTTGGGGTTTTTCAGTAGTCGAAACCGCTAGATCTTTACCATTTCTGTTTTGCCAGAAGTGGCACCAAATCTAAATTTTCCGCTCTTGTTGGGACATCATTTACGTGTATACGTAATAATAATATCACAGCGTAGAAATGACATGTAAATTAAAATTTAAAAAAAAACGCGATTAAAACTCCTATGATCTACGACGTAGGTTCTACATGACTTCGATACTTGCATATTCTGTACATACATAATTGTGTAACGAGGGGAGAGGATAATACTGCGGAAACGTGAGGTCAGCTTCAAAAGTCGGATTCGACGGATGCGCGGACCTTCGTGGATGTATGCATATAATATTATAGATTATCTAATTGAATACCATCAATATAATATTCGAATTTCGGAATGGCGGCAACAAAAACACAGAAACAAAGTAGAGAATAGGAAACGACTGAAGTACGCACCGAGGAAGAGATTCGTAACGTTCTTAAAACTTGAGCTATCAGTTTCACCACTTGTATACTGTTATCGTCGATATCGTCGACCGCGTTCGTTGTTTCTTGCGTTCGGTTGTTCATAGGACTGGCAGTAACGGTATTCGAATCATCTCGTTCTACCTGTCGATGATTCTCCTCCATTCGCCAATTACCGCAGCGCGGGAAGTTCGGCGGTACCGGCGGCATATCTTTGTCCTCCCCAACTTTAAAGACCAACGACATTCCGACTTCGGCGTGAAATTCAATGTGGCAATGGAACAACCAGTAACCTAGTCAAAATCAACGGTATGTTATAATTCATTTCTAATATTGTTACCAGTACGAATGGAAAACTAGCACACATACCTGGATTATTCGCATAAAATCTTATAATAGTGTAACCACCGTCCGGTACAGTGACGGTATCTTTTAAAGGAGCCCGATCGAGGTTTCTGCGTATCGAACCTTGTCTATCCAATTGTTTGACAACCTCGGCGGTGACATTTCTGCCGACCCTTTCCATCGCGACCACGCGAAACTGATATCCGTGCAGATGAAATGGGTGGTTTGCATCGTAAGCGAATCCTTCGTCTACCAAAACCACCTCCACCACGCTTCCGAGTTTCACTCGAAGAACATGGGTACAAGCGCAATAGTCCTGCTCGCATCCATGCACAGTACTCTCGTTGCAGAACTGATTCTGATCCACGGTATCCCGCTGAGACAATAGTGGAACAGGTGGGAGTTTCATCGAGATGTGATTCAGTTGCGGAGTGAGAACTCGTTTAGATTGGTTCACTGCAAAAATACGAATTTCTGGCGTCAGCAAGACGAGTTTGATTTTATAACCACGTTATTTACTATACGGCAAGTCCTCGGTTTACGCGGTTAATTCGTTACACCTACTCATTTTTGTCATAAATAGCTGAATGCCTACGTTGTACACAAGCAAACACTTACCTTCGCTTCTGTCATATATGTACCGACAAAGCTTACGTTCTGGTAATTGAAAAACGAATTTCTCTGTACAGAATTGGTTTTCTGATTCACTTCAAAGAATCCGTGTAAGTCGAGGACTTACTGTATGTATCTACAAGTCTACATGTACCTTGATGGAAGCCGTAGAGGCGACTACGGTGGAAATGCGGATTGTCTTTCTTGTAAAAATCGTAAGAGACGTAGAATTGATAATCCGGTTCGAGGGTGTTCGACTGGTCGTTTTCGTCCATCGCTCTCAGCATTGGCACACTGATGCTACCGTTCGATTCGGTGCCCTCGTTCAAACCATTTATTCTCTAAAACAGGGACGCGCGTGAGTCGCGTTATCTGTAAAGAGTAATTCAACCGCATACTCGCAAAACCAACACAGGCGGCAGTGTGATACCTCATTCAACAAATCGTTCGATTCGCGTTCGTACGTGACTTGACCGTCAGGATCTTGCTCGATCGCGCCATCGTATCGCAATATGCCGACTTGAAAAGCTTTCGTAAATCTTTCGTCGCAGTCCATTAAACCTCGAACTCGAATCCAGTAATTGTCTATCCTCTGATTCGCTTCGACGACGAAATCGAATCTTTCGCCCGCGTAGCTTACCAAGGTTTTCCCTGAAAGAAGAGAACACAACAAGTGTTAGCTCGGCTCGCGTTCGTTTTCTATTGTATTTACGTGTTGTTATTATGTTTAGATGTGTACTTCCGTACCATGGACCGGCTCGATATCGCGGCCGTCCGAGCTGATCACGGTCATGGTGTGGTTGTCGATGGACAACTCGACCGGACAATTGAGAAACTCGGCGTTGATCAACCGAAATCTATATCTAACATTCTGAAAAATCAAACTGTCGTAAGTCGTAATAGAGACGAGATCACGAAACAATTTAACTACAGTTTAACCCTTTGCAGTCGCAACTATTTTAACTTGAAAATTAAACATTTCTTTCCTACCTAGAATAATTCCATTCTATATATATATAATTTTTTCCATTTTATGGATATGAAATTGGTGGTAGGTTTAGCGTTAACTCGCTTTACCTGCTTCACGAGGAACGTTGCCAGAGGCATCACAGCAGAAGCGTTGTTTTCGCTCGTAGCATTCGCGAATCGCCCCAACCCGTTGATCAGTATACTCGGCGGTTTGTTGTCTCCGCCCGAGTAGTGATGATGCAAAAATTTATCGATTCCTAATTCGTGGGTCCAGTCCAAGATCTGAATAACGTGCTCGTCGACGTCGTATAGATTATTATGCCAGTTCATCTTCGGCGGCGTGCGGACGATCAATGGACCAAACACGCCATCCCCTCTTTGAAAACCTACAGAAAAAGGATTTGTAATCGTTGGAGGGCGGAGAGAGAAAAGCGATAGAAAGTACCATGTACGTAGAATCGAGTGCGTTCCTAAGCGTACCTAAGTGCGAATGCCAGAAATGCGTGCCAGTCTCAGAAGCCAGATAGTCGTATCGGAAACTCGATCCTGGTGAAATCGGGCATTGAGACACGTACGGAACTCCGTCCATGTACGGTGTTTTGACGTGATGTTGCCCGTGCCAGTGCATGGTGGTGCTCTCGGAATGTAGTAAGTTTATTACATCGACTATGATCCTATCGCCTTGGCACACCTGTGGACCAAGGAATATTTCGACACGTGTAAAGCATTACGTTAGCATTGATAGTAGTAATCCCACAACCATCAAGATGCGCGGGCAAGGTGCCTCGCTATGACGACACTATTTTAATTCTCCGGACCAACGATCCGCTTGGACAAGATCCAGCGTTTACAAACAGTTACAAGACCTTGCCTCGAACCCCGTTATTCATTGTAAAATAACAGCGAGTAATTACGTTCGCCGACAAATCATGACGCATCGGAACATCTATTACGGTCTGTTCGTATCGCCTCGTTCACGATCAGAAATTCCGTTTACAAGGATTATGTACCTCGATATGCGGACCTGGCAGTTGTCGATTCACCACCAGAATCGATCTTCCGATACCGTCGGCTGGGATGCAATGCAGACGGAAACAATCGGTAACGTTGAACGGGCAATCGTAACACGCTTTGCTCATCGTCTGATAAGCCTCCAGCTTAAAAATGTAGCGACATTCCATCGGTGGAGCTCCGTCTATACAGTTTCGCCGACAAGGATGCTTCGTCCAGTCCAACTCGTCAGCCGTTTCCGGGTTGACACGGCCAAGTTCGAAATCGTTCGGTACCGTAACGATCATTTCTGAAATCAACAATTCACATGACAGAGATTGTGCTATCGTACACGCATACAGTGACTCCCGTTAATATTCGGACGCTCTCCAAAAGACGAGCAGAAAATGGAGCAATTAGTTCACTACAGGAATGAAATATACAATTTTTTAATAAATGGAACAATTAGTTCGCTACAGTAATAAAATATAAAATTTTTCGCATTGTGTAGCAAACCAATTGTTCTAACTTCTCAAAAAAGTTCAAATCGTATTGTCCAATATTTAAAAGGTTGTCGTCTTTTTCAGAGTCACTGTGCGCTCTAGAAAGGAGGATAACTTTTTCGATTTCATCTACTCACCGGATGTACAGAATCGGTGCAGCAGAATACCGATTTGAATGAAAAGCTGGGCTGATCTCGATAGATTCGACATCCTGTTATCTGAAAAATTACCTAGAAAAGTTGAGTAATGTTCGAAGCTCTGGATAATGATAATTTAGCGTGGCTACTGGCTCATTTGAATTTGTAATCGGCGAGAAAGAGACGCGCACACGGTGATGATTTCTGCCACTGCAATGGAAATTCCTCGCTGATGAAGGAAATGCTACAATACAAATATCGAGTGACGTGTTGGCCAATAAGAGAGACAACATGTACCAATAAGTGGGAAACAGAAACGCTTATCTAATCTGAATGTCGCGAAAAAAGAACATTTAGCAAATGAGCAAGTAAGATCCGAAACGTGTTTCAAGGTGTACCCGAAATCGTCTTTGGCTCTATACACATAGTATGTCATCTGATCTGCTTCTTTCACGACCGCGGAATTTTGCTTGCACGAACACTCGGATTGTTCGTCGAGGCAACGTTCTTATCGTAAACATATAGAGTGATAACCTTAATACATATACGGGCACTTTCCCAGGGATTTCTTTAGACGTTGAAGCAATTAGTTTACTACAAAAATTTCACCTCTATTTTTATTTAAATTTTTTCACGCCTTTTTCAATAAAAAGAAGACGTGAAAATGTGTGAGAAACGCCAGAAGTTGTTGTTTACAACTTTTTTATGTGCGATTTTTAAAATTTTGTATATGCATTTTGTAGATCTGTGTCGATTAAACGTGTTTCGAAAATTTCATCGAAATCGGTCAACGTTGCAACAACCTACAAACTTTTGAAGATAAAAATTGCAGTTTTTCACGATTTTCAGCCTACTTCCTGTCGTTTTTTACCGCATCACTCGAGTTTGTTAAAATTTTCGGAACGCGTATAATTGACACAGATCTACGAAATGTATTTTTTAAATTTTCAATATAAATTTTTTTTCACGTCTTATAATAAACTAATTGTTCTAACTTCTAAAAAAATCCAAGTCCGATGTTAAACAAGTGATCGTCCTTTCAAAAGGTGTCCGAATATTACGATATAATTCACCTTACACGATATACACACGATATACGATACATATGCATATGCAATTATGGAGATCGTGTGGTGGGAGCTTCTGTAACGCGCATAAGTTCGCAGAATTAAACAGTTTAATACGCGTTACCATCGCGATCACTCAGCCTCGATGCTAAATTATTTCCTACAAAAAATACCTTAGAAACGAACCGACACACACGCGCGACTCTGCGAATATGTCTCGAGAATAAGTAGACAGCTTCAGTGTCAGCTGCAGATTTTTACTACTTCGTATAATAAAACAATAACTCTATTCTAACAATAAGATGAAACTTAGCACACGTACGTTTAAAAGCACTTTTCGAGACAATAGTTTCCAGAACTGTTAGTTTCTGACGATTCTACGTATAAACTTTAGCTTATAGTTTTGTCCTTAACACTAACCGTACCACGACCGATTTTACATTTTTAATTTTTTAATTATCGAAATTATAAAGATGCTTCCATTAGAAATTATTCAAAGAATTTCTTCGTTCAAGCACATACTGTTATAAAAATTGCAAGAAATTTAACTAAATTCAGAGTTGTCATTTCTATAAAACAATGCATAGCAGTCGCATTTTGTATTCGGTACGGTTAGTGTTAACAAAAATTCGGCAGGTCCACTGATCTCTTGGTATTAGGTGTTAGGAAATGTCCAATAGGAATTTTTGGATGTCACTAAGGGTTGATGAATGAGTGAGAAGTCCACAGGCATGTAAAGATTCATGTGTCTCAAACTAAAACCGAAATATTAGAGCAGTAGTAATTAACACCAGATAGCCGAACGATCAAAAACAATGGAATTGAATGGAGCACGTACAATCCTTTGAGTTTTCTTTGTGGTTGCTGTTAGGCGTGTATAGTCGCCGCTCGTCCTCTCGTCTTCTCGTTTCCTCGGGAATAGTATTAGCGCGCGGCTATGAAAAATCAACGATGTTTTAATCTAACACCAGATAGCCGAACGATCAAAACCAGTCGAATTCAATGGAACAGAAATGGCTGAGCACGTACAATCCTTTGAGTTTTCTTTGTGGTCGGTGTTAGGCGTGTATAGACGACGTTAACGCTCGCCGCTCGTCTTCGCGTCTTCTCGTTTCCTCGGGTATAGTATTAGCGCGCGGCTATGAAAAATCAACGATGTTTTAAGAAAGACTGAATCAATGCAGCGCCATCCGTTTCTCTATACAGGAATTCCCTGGAGGTCACGCGTGCCCCACGAATCGCCACCGGTCCTCTTACTTTACCTGATTAACGTGCATGTACAAACAACGATACAAATAACGTCACTGGGCACGTTCTACGTCATTCGTGCATCATCACACCAAGGGAATTCCCATAGCTGTATTTGGTCGATGCACGTCGATCAGGAAATTACCTTTGGCATCATACAGCTTCTTGGTCTAAAAATCCCCGGATGAACACCCTACTCTGCATATTCTAAATATAAGAATAATATTTCATTATTGCGCGTATCGCATATCCGTTACAATAGACGTATCATGTGCCTATGTGCAAATATGTATACATGCACATTCATCGTTCATCGTTGGTCGCCTCTTGTGTATTATACGCGATTACTGCGGTAGACCTTTCTCTTCGAATCTTGCCGTATTTCAATCATGTGTTGCGTGTTGCGTGTTGCTCGTTGCGTGACCGTAACGAACAAATTTTTCCATGTTACTAAGTCTGCTGTCCTACGAACAATTAGGCATGTATGAATAGAATATAATACAATTTACACGCGCACGTGCACATTACGGTGGCTATTATTTACTCTTGTCAAACATTTTTGTTAAAATTTCTTTTACGGCACTCGCCAAAGTTTTTCGAAATAGTTCTGTATATATTCTATACGATTAAACATTAAAATAATTAATTTGATGCTCATCAAATCGTTTTTCTAGAATAACCTGTAGATCTGGACAGGCTGCTTCTTTTATGTCTCATTACTTTTTTCGTAAAACAAACGGTTTTCGAAAAAAATTGAGAAAAACGTCGGACCAAAATCCAACAAATTTTTCTGAAATTTGAAAATTGAAGTGTTGTTTCATTATCTTTTATCATTAGACATTAACGATAAATGTGTTTTTTTTGTAACTTGCAGTACTTATGTTTTTTTAATTGCAGATTTTTTTGCCGGAGATTGCTTATATTTTTTCGAAAACCGTTTGTTTTACGAATAAAAGTAATAGGACATAAGAGACGCAGCCTGTTCAGATCTACAGATTTTGTTTAACATATTTTGCGACGCGGTAAATAGTTTAGAAGATATTCGAGAAAAACGGTGATATGAACATTAAATTAATTATTTCAATGTTTAATCCATTTCAAGCACGTTTTCCCGTTATTCGATCGAACTCAAACTTTTCATAGATTTTTTTTTAAATTATTTGAAACAACTGTGGGGGTGTCGTAAAAGAAATTCAAAAGTCGAAAATGAGAGCCACCCTAGTGCACGTGTAAGTACCTATACGTGTATCCCTAAACCGTCTAAGATTCTGGGAAAAATTTTTCTCCAGGAATGGATCGCGTCACTATTTTTTTCCGGTACGATTCCACGTGACTCGATCGTTATACTGGTTTCTCAATTTCCGCGATGCATAATTAATAATTTAACGTCGCGATCGAGAGATACGCGATAAAGTCTCAGGACACAGCTAATATTAGACATTGTTCGAAGTTCTTGATTCATGTTGAAAATTATAGGTAATCCGTCGAGTATAACTGCAATTGAGTCCAAGATGTCAAGTACCTTGCGTACATGTTGACGTAGTTGCGATACTCGGAACAGGTACAATGTGGAAGGTCGTCCAACACCCGGTCAAAGCATATTAGCGAAACTAGTAATTTACTGTAATTAAATGGTATTATGTATCCAATAATGAAGATATACGGCCCAATTATCCTACATATGTATATGTAAATATGGTACGTGTGTCGAAGAAAATGAAACGTAGGACGTACCGAGGCCGTTTTTTTTCCCTGTAACGAAGAACAAAGAATTTTCGGGAGAGCATCATCTGAAATGTAGAACACGGATGGATGAAAATCAAACAGAAAGAGGAAAAAAATAAATGAAGAAACGTAAGTTAAAGTTTACGTAAGATCATTAACCTTTGTGTAATAACGGTGTCGACAGAGATGACAACGCATCGTTTGGTATCGTGCAAGCAGTGCGCGCAAGGACGCATAAGAACGTTCCCCTCGACCACTTTCAATTGCTTTTCCGCTCCTTTCATTGTACACGCGCGTCAGTGCACGTTATCTTTTCGTTCACGCTACAATGCTATTTCGTACTTGGGCAGGTGTACACGGAAGCGCGTGCAAGTAGTACCTACCCAGTCAGCCAGGCAGTCTCGAGCAGAAATCGAGCACAGCCTGGCGAGCAGACGGCGGGCATTATGCTGTCAGAACGACGCTCGAAGCTGCTCGAGCAGAACGAAGGCAGAATTCAGTACCGAGCTGTCTTCGTTTAAGAGGGCAGCAAAGTCGCATTAATGTGGCGAATACCGTTTACGGTTTACGTTCTACCGGGCAGATTTCCGGTCTTTCTGCCAGCAGAAAGCGCTACTTCTGCTGACGCAGATGCCCGTCCAAAATCGAGGATTTTGCTTACTAGGTATCTACATACACGTATTTCGCGACGACATTAACACTTTACCTACCGGAAGCCTATCAATAGGATTTTCAATAATTGTGCTGTACCAAAAGAGAGCATAGAAAGTCTCTTTTATATTGTAATCTTAAAGGAAACTATTAGATGACGTTATTGAGAGTGACTTGTTGGTTCACAATGAAAATTGCTATTGCTATGGAAGGTTCCATTAAAAATTGTTTAGCCATGTACCGTAGAGTTTTGAAAATTATGGAATAATCACCGGTCAGTAATGTGTTAACATGGTTTTAGTTGTCATGATCGCAGAGATTGCGAATCGACGCCTCAAACCTGGGCATGTGGCCTCATGAAAGGCTGTGGATGAAATATACACATGTAACAATCGTATTTTACTGTCTGACAATGCTTTAAAATTCGGCTTCCTCGGACACATATACCTTTCATCACCGACGACTCTCGTCGAAATTCCGCATATGACTGTTAGTGACAATGACTGTACTATTTGCCTTACGATTGTTATTCACTGAATATACATATCTTATAATAAAAGATTCTGACCAGTGTCGCCGGGTAGCTACCGAACCGAAATCTCTAGTAGCTTATAATAATATAAAATTAAGCTCGTTTAAGCATTTAAAAAAGAAAATTAAAAGATTTTTACTACCATTTTGGCTCAGAGTGCCAATCATTCAGTGTCGCCAGATCGAGGAAATCGAGGGGAATACAGTTTACCCCCTCTTTGATGACCAGATTAGTAATACGTTACCAGTCTACGGACATAGTGGGGGATGTTGATTATGGTGCTGGAATGGGATAGTGGAAGGGGCAAAGGAGCAGAGGAAAAATCGACCAGTTTTGGTCGATTCTGGCGACACTGCAATCATTGTACAGTTTACCCTGTTTCAGATCACTGTAAGTTCCACGTTATCCCCGCGCCCACCTATCTCGTCGGTGCTTAAAATTTGACAGTCGGTAAGGAAGGTCGCATTTGCCACAACTATATTAGCAAATATGTCGTCGCTCCCAATAAAGTCCATGGCAGCATTTATTTTGATGGTTTCGGATTGATACTTTGTAGAAGATTACTGGAGAAACTATTGAAACGTAGAAAAGTCCAATATATATATAAACACGTACATATATGTAGAATAATAATTACATACATGAAAATGACTGATTCGATACAAGGAACATGTTTATTGATGTGTCCAGAGAGGGAACGTTGGATGTAAGTCGTTGTGGTATGACATAAACAATAACGTTTATAATTTTAAAGTTTAATGAATATTACAAGTATTATTTGATCGATTTGTTTCTGTTTAAAGGAGAGAAAAGAAAGGTTTACTGCATAAATTCGAGTTCGACGAGAGTACGAAAACCTCTCGAGAGCCAAAAGCTGATCCGATGAAAATTGTGAAATGCTATAGTCGTCCAGCTGCTGGGTTGGTTATGACAGATCCAATTCAATTACGTCCTGCAGCAATATTACTGTCGACCATTAGATACTTGTTTACCAAGTATGCTTGATTTCGCAATGTTCTTTGGTATCTCACGTTGTCTCATAAACTTTTTGGTACAATTCCGTTCGTTTCAGAATAGCTACAAAAACGGATGTTGATTGGATAGTTATATACGATTTTCTGTTTGATCGTTTGAGAGCGGTAAGACAAGATGTTGCCATTCAAAGAATTGATGTTCCTGCCAGTATTTCGATCTATGAACCTATCGTTCGATTTCTAGTCTATTCTGTGCAAAGGTATAACCACATATTCCGCTTCTCAGGGATCTTGTAAAGAAATTTGGCTCTCAAAAGAAATCTAAATCGTACTGCTGATATTTGGCTCTTTTGACTAATGAGTAGACTCCGGATTTTATGCAAAATAAAAAGTTTGTGCATCAATTGTAAGACACAAGAGCTAAATATAAACTAATATTTTTCACTCATAATTTTAGTTTAATGAAAATAATATATTAATACTCCTAAAGTCTAATCTTTGTACTGTTTTAAATTGTTCCCACCAATTTTTGTCACAAATGCATAAAATCCAGAGTCTACTAATGAGTTTGCCGACCACTCTCCTAGCTATCACATTTTGAACATGATCAGAAAATAATTACAGATTATGCGACCGAAGTATTTCCGAATTCGATGCAACGATTAACAACAGTCATCTTTTCGAATGTGTATCGCATCTGCTAGTTCTATATGACCAGCATGATCAAAGAATTCATAGTTTGGAGCTTGAAATCTCTATGGAGAAGCTAAAACTAGATAATAGCCGTGAACAAATGGAAGCGCTATACATCCTTTTGAATATGGGTAACGTAGAAGCTTTAACCAGAGCATTGATGCTTCCGCTTTGTCTCAGGTACGACCGAGACAAGATCGGCACGTTTCTCTACAAGTAACAAGTATTGTTCTTGTACTTGTTTCTATACAGGAAGGCCACATACGTTCAATTATCAATGAAAATATCATTTGCCTGGTATTTAAAAAATTATGCACGCGTATGCAATTTAATTTCACGGCTCCCTCCGTTGCTGATATGTGCAGCTATGATTAACATGTCGAACATTAGAAGGTGCATTATACAATTATTAACTATACTTACGTTTATTTCTGTTTTTATCTAAGACGTTCGTTTGATAATTTCAAATCAATTTTTAGAACAACACTGAAAATCATGAGCTCAGGATATAACAGTAAAGTGCTCGCCTTTCCAGGAATGAAGTTACAACAGCTTCTATTGTATAAAGACATAGAGACAGTTCGAACAGACTGCGAATTGCACGGTCAAAAATTTATCGATCAGAATATACTGTTTGAAAAGTCCGCGTTCAAAGAGGATACAAAGTCGGTAGGTAGAAAGATTCTGCGGGCGATATTCGTTTCTCGATCGGCAGTATTCTATAACAAAAATCTGTTCGGTGTTTTAGAAGAGTTCCGAGATGTATTATACTCGGCAAACTTTGCACGAGTTTTTACCCCGCATTCTTCTCGATTCTGTGTAAAGAGGAGTCGTGTCGCAGGTAAATTACGCGTACGAACGACACGAAATGTACGAACGTTAATAAATGAAGAATTTTGTAAAAAATTTATTTCTATAATAATAATACAAAAATTTTGTTTACGTTTACTGCGAATCACTGGACGAACTGCTCGAAGAATCCGTGGACATCACTTCAACGTCTTCGGATTCCTGTTTATGAGTATTCATAGCAACGCTACCTTGTCCGCTTACCGACAAGTGGATTTCACCGGATGGATGCCAGGCGAATTGATTAGCTTGCGACACCGGTGGTTCTGGAATAATAAGTTGGTTGCAATTGATTCTCTTGTGTTTTCCATGTGACGATAATATTTTAAATTGTTTATATTGCACGTACCTCCTACAGGATGTCCAGCTCTATGCAAATCCGATGATATTCCAGGATGTGAACCCAGCATTTGACCATTCAACGGAAGATCACTTAATCGTCCGAGATACCCTAATCTCATTTCAATATCTGCAACAAGCACGCTCAAAGTTGTTCGACGCTTGAGCGAAAGTGCATGAAATGGAGATACAACTTTAAGAAATTATTACCCGTTGGATATGGTCTTCTAGGATCTCCTTGTTGCCACGTTAACGGGGCACAAATCGCGTTCGATGCACTTATTCTATGCGCATATTTTATCAACTCTTCCGAGGGGACAGGTCGTTTATTGGCACGAGCAATAGATTGTAATTTTTGTTTGGCCTGATAAATAGCTGTGGCTAAAATTTGTTCGGCTTCTTTCAATTGTTGCTGTAGCTGTCGAATATCTTGGTCTTGTCTTTCAACCTCTGCTCTAAGAGCATCCATCTTTAGGTTGATTTTTGCCTGTTCATCTGCTCGATTTAAAGTCGCCTTCAATTCGTTGTCCTTGGCAATTAACAATTCGGTTAATTGAGCATGGTCTTCGCTCGACAGTTTCAAAGGTTTCTGAGTTATCGTGTTTTCGATCATTTCTCTAAAATAATACAGCGTGTTGTTTAGTGTACATTAAATTACATTAGATTTATTAATAGATTGTTCTTTGCCTTATCATATTTTTCTTGATCATACTCATACATTTACTATTCGCCAAATGAATAATATTTATATGTACCAAATTATTCATAGAACTGCTACCGCGAATCTAACGTGTTTTCCATATTTAAGGGGGTAGACTCGGTTTTTCCAGAATTGCAGGGGTGCGGGATGCGCCTTCTCATTTCTCGATAATGCAAAGGCGGGCTGTTTTAGTAGTCAAAAGCGCTAAATAAAAGATCAATCTAGGCCGCAAAAGGCCTATTTTTACGTTTACAAGGCGTAATTTGCATTATTCGGCAGCATAATTTGCATTATTTGGCAGCATAATTTGCATTATTCGGAAGCATACAACTATTTTCATAAAGCTGCGACAGCTACATGCGACCGAATAATTCAAATTACTCCTCGTAAACGTAAAAATAGTACTTTTGAGGGCTATTACGGTCTAGATTAATCTTTTATTTGGTGCTTTTGATTACTGAAAAACACCATTTAAGGCCATTTAAGGCAAAGAATTAGACCAAACTATAACTTATTCATGTAGTTTCTTACTTCGCTATCAGTTCGATGTCATCTATGAGTGACAACAAAACTTCTTTGGTACTCTTACCGGATGCCATTTCTTTGGATGATAAGTACTAGTGGTACTAGTGAAAGAAGGCCAAACTCGCAAACGATATCTCTGGCTAGGTAATATAGGTGCCGCGTCAATCGTCAATGGCGCTTGCGCGTACACTACATGTTTACATGTGTCGTCTGTCGTCTGTCAGTAACATTAGGCAAACAGTTTGACAAATATGTATTGGTTATGTTGACAACGAATTAGAGAACAAAAGATAGGTGCTCGTTATTGTTTACGCTATGATGTGGCACCGTAAATCTTATCAAAATTTCATCCACGTACTATTGGCTATAGATAAATTATTGATTGGAATTTTTACTAGAAAATAACACGGAAAAAATATAACCTCAACAAATTTTATGTTCCTTGGTGAATCAGTCAAAATTCCAAATAGTAATTTCATGGAAAATTCATCTTGACGTGTCAGAATTACGTAACTTTCACCGATAATGCCGTTTATCATCCTCTCGTACGATACGGTACAGATAGTTGATCTTTTGTCGTCATCGCGTTTGGTTAAGTGCCTGCGTGTCGAACAATAAGGTAAAACATTTTTCGTTTTCTCGTGAATATCTATAACTTTTGTATATTGTGTTTTATTTAATTATTTATACATGTTGCGTGATTGATCTTGTAATTAAATATTATTACACTTACATTTGTTTTGCACGAGCTGAAAAGGCCATAATTTAACACAAGTATCTAAAATGTCAGAGAGATTTTATTAGTTAGAACGTCGTTAATCATCGAATGTTTTATTAACAATCAGCACAAAAAAAATGGGAAATGAATCTTGGAATGTGCTGGTGACGGGAGGTGCTGGTTATATTGGTTCTCACACTGTATTAGAACTATTAGCAGCAGATTTTCAGGTGGTGGTTATAGACAACCTTAGTAATGCTTGCAAAGGTGAGAAGTAATGAATCCAATTATAATAAATATTATAATAAATTTCTACTTATCTTTACTAATTTCTACTTATCTTTACACGAATTGTTTAATCGTCAACTCGCATTGCTGTAATGTAACTTTCATATTTCGTTCGCAGGTGAAAATGATGTAAAACCAGAATGTTTATTAAGAGTAGAGAAACTAACAAACAAGCAAGTCACATTTATTGCTTGCGATATAACGAACATCAAGGAGTTAAGAGATGTATTTAAGAAGGTATAATTAAGATTTACACAAATTCCAAACAGTCGACGAAAGCTACAAACGATCTTTACATTTTCAGTATAAGTATCATTGCGTTATACATTTTGCTGCTTTGAAAGCGGTAGGTGAATCATGCGAGAAACCCCTGGAGTATTATAAAACCAATGTCAGTGGAACTCTGAATTTGTTAGAAACTATGAGGGAGTTTAATGTAAAGCATTTAATTTATTCGAGTAGCGCCACTGTTTACGGAGTTCCCGAAAAGCTTCCACTAGATGAAAAGATGATGACTGGTAGTTGCACGAATCCCTATGGGAAAACGAAGTACATGGTCGAGGAAATTTTAAAAGATTTGTGTGCGTCCGACGAGGTACAATTGTTTCTCCATGACATTTGTTTCCGGTTCAATGAAATACTTCTCACTAAGATAGTTTTAGGAATGGTCTGTCGTATCTCTGAGATATTTCAATCCGGTCGGTGCTCATCCTTCTGGTCAGATCGGAGAAGATCCCAATGGAGTTCCAAATAATTTGATGCCATACATTACCCAAGTATCTGTTGGGAAAAGAGAAGTGCTGCATGTTTACGGCGACGATTATGATACCGTTGATGGAACGGGTTAGTCAAATAGTAACATTGCAGCAACAATCCGACAAGTACTAGTAGTACATGTCCAATTGTAATTGGATTTACAGGTGTACGTGATTATATTCACATTGTGGACTTGGCGACGGGTCACGTGAAAGCAATGATCTATCAAAAAACTAACAATCCATCTGGATTCAAAGCGATCAATTTGGGTACGGGAAAGGGTTATTCGGTACTCGAAGTTATTCATGCGTTCGAGAAGGCATCAGGTCAGAAAATACCGTACAAAATCGTTGAACGCAGAGCAGGAGATATATCTGCTAGTTACGCGGATGCTAGTATAGCTAACAAGGAATTAGGATGGCGAGCCACTAAGAATATCGACGACATGTGTAAGCTACTGCACAAACAATTAGTTACAATTAGTTATCCCCCTAATCAATTTAATCTACGGTTTACTATTTAGGCGCAGACGCGTGGATGTGGCAACAAAACAATCCGAATGGTTACAAGAAGTATTAGTCATAATTATTGTTAATGCATTTATCGGTTAAATAATTGTTTTTAATAGTTTAACCATTTTTAACGATACGTTTTTAATTATTCAAATATAAGCCATGGTGGTATCTGGTTACCAAAGTTTAGACCAAAGCTCAACATAAACGTAAATGTATATTTATCTAATATTAAGGCATTCCCCTACTTCGAGAAATTGATGTACGTTCCATAAATACAGTATGAATTTTTAAAATCTAAATGTATAGTAATCGAGAATCATTTAGATCGAGAACTTTTATATGAAAGAAAAAACTATGTATGTATAAATATTAAATTACCGTGCCATATTGATATGTACGTATACATATATTTGAATTTATGTACGTATAGACGACGACAAACGCACAACTGGACTACCTACAAGTACAAAATAGAAATGTACATACTGTATGTATTGTTAAAATGTGCAGTAAATACTAATTAGGTGTACATATAACTATGTCGAACTGTGTGATCGGATCGAAAATTTTCGCAAGTAACTTTGAATCCTATGATGATGATTAGACAGCGGATTTTATGCATTTATGGGAAAGATGGGTAGATGTAATTTAAAACAGTAAAAACAGAACAATTTAAAAATACTGTTATATTATTTTCAACCTGTCAAACATATAAAGAAAGGAAATAAATTACTATTTCACTCCAGTTTGTTGTAATTCACATAGAATATTTTTATTTTGCATGGAGATGGCGAATCTTTATCTAATGATTTTAATAGAGGAGAAATCATATATTGACTTCTTCAATTTTTAAAATTTTGCTATAAATGCATAAAGATCTGCAGTCTAATGAAGATAATTCGTTTGAATTACCAACTTCACCGCTAGGTAGCGCTCTTTTCCGTCATGATTTTTTTTTAGTTTCCTTCCGAATACAGACGATTTAGGTTAGCCAATAGATAATATGAAATTATTGAAAAATAAATATTTTATCGTAATTTTTGTGTCATTGAACATTATAGTGTAATGAGAAGAACCCTCGTTACAGAAATTATTTACTTATATGGATGTCAGTGTAAATAATTAAAATCTTATTGTCGATAGAACAGTTCGCATTTAATTGATACTTATTGAAATTTAAAAGATTACTACCTAAATTTTTTACAAAAGACTATCGACGGGCGGAAACAATTATTTTCGACATCGACGTATGTATAAGTTACGATTGTTTACGAACCTACATAGAAGACGGAACAATTAAAATGTTAAACCAACAATATACACATAAACGTATAGACTCGTACATCGAGCCGCTTTTGAAGCGTGTTTTAGAATCCAACAAACTCGGTAAGATCATATTATTAAATAGAAATAGAAAATGTATTACGATGTATGCCATCAGATTGTGAATATATATTTATAAATAGACGGCGGATGTTTATGCATTTATGACAAAAATGATTAGGTGTAATTGAAAACAGTAAAAACATTGGAAGAATTTAAAAATACTATTACATTTTTTTCAACCTATTAAACATTTTATTCCAGTTTGTTGCAATCTAGGAAGAACATTTTTATTTTGCATAAAGATCCGTCTAGTTATAAAAGTATGCATTTCTTTAATAATGTGTATGTACCTCTATTATTCAATAGAAATAGAAAGTGTATTACATTGTATGCCATCAGATTGCGAATACTTCTAAAAGTATGCATTTCTGAATCGATTGTTTAAAAAATCTATATTTTCATAAATGTTCGCAGTCTAGTAATGTGTATGCATTTCAAATTTAATAATATTGTGCTTTAATTTCTTTGCTAGGTATATGTTGTGGAGCAATCCAAGTGGAATCTACATCTTCTAGTTGCAATAAAGCCGAAGGAGATCGTTTTAAGCTATTGATACCGTACGCTAGATATACAGTAACATGGGATGTATTTTTTGATTCACAGCGCCCTGAGCTGGGCCCTGACTTTATATTTAACGATGATACTTTCTTAATAGACATGAATATTGATACTTTATGCGCTAAAGTTCCTAGTCTTGCAAAATGGAATGTTAACAATGAAAACGCGTTACTAAATGTTCTTATGGAACTTTTATTATGTTATAAACAGCATCAGGTTTGTTATAATATTATAATCAATCCTTAAATATGGAATATACAAGCTGTATTCGATATAATACCTTATCTTTTATTTTAGATAGAATTGCTTCAGAAGCAAGAGAGGTTCGAAATGGAGTACAGCGTATTAATGAATTCAACAGAAATAGCACAAGAAGATGTGGAAGTGATATTACTACCGTTTGGTTCCAAACCGATAGAGGCTAGATTCCTAATAAGTTTATCGATCAAAGTTTCTCAATTGGGACATGAAACTTACAGACTAGAAAGCTGTACAGCGATGCTTCTTGTAACATTTTATGGGCCAAATTGGAATCGGATAACACCACAGATTTATTTTTCTAAATATTTGGAACATGTTCTTAATAAAAGCTATCAGTTACCGCATTATCTACCTGACAAGCTTTTGACCGATTATGTAGTGGAAATAAAAAAGAACATAGAAGAAAAGGCATGCAAGCTTTACATAATAACTTTTTATTTATACTTTTTTTATTTCTACTAATATAGAAATTTTTATTTCAGATAAGATCGTTGGTTGAGTGTACACAGAAAAGAAAACTGTTTGTGATGACAGTACTAGCGTATCAAATAAACTCTATTATTGAATACGATTGCAAAGAATTTTATTATATAACATTTTTATTAGGTAAAAACGACTTCAACTGTGTGGTGTATATTAAGATACCACCTAATTTTCCTTCGAATAAACCTATAGTAACTTTACTATCGGTATACCATATGACCTCAAACCGATATTCGTACAAAGAAACTTTAGAGCATTTTAAATATTCCCCTACATGGATTCCAGCGGAGATGGTAGAAGAAATATTTAAATCCATTGATAATAACATTGATAAATTCAAACTAAACTCTATCCAAATATGTTCGTAAGATTTTATTTAAATATATACTCGTTCTTTTTGTTAACACATTTATAGTTTACTACAATTAACTATTGTATTGAATAAGATATGCTATTACTTGTATTTATTATTTAACTACACGTTCTTGTAAAAGTTAATTAATAACATTACATATATTCTTTTTTTATAATCCTAAGAAATGTGATACATACATATAATGTGCGTAGTATTATTTTTATAATAGTGGTTATAATTAAATTATAATATTTTCAATAAAATTTTATGTGAAATTGATGACATATACAATACCAAGTAATACTGCAGTTACATAAAAAAATGTTTCTCGCATAAAACAGAAAAGTAGAAGTAAACGTATCCAGTGACTGATTGTTTAGAGTTTAAAGTTCGAACAATGCGATCGTCGGCAATCTACGGATATGAAGTTTAAATTGCGAGACATTGTTCGAGAATATTAAAAATTAATTAAAACACGCATACTTTTCATAAAAGTTGTTAAAATTCATTATATTGTAAGATACACTATTATCGGCCGATAGCATTTGCGTCTGCTTGTATTAAAACGAAAAGACAACGAATCGTAAGAGGTTATAATGTTAGTTTTCCAACAGTACATTGCTATTTAGTCAAAATTGATAAATGACATCGTGCATTAAGAGTTACATAAAGCCCATTTTATGCAGCAATTCGTTTGTGTCCGATTTTGGGAGAATCTTCTACACGACCATGGTTAAGTATTTGAACCAACAAGAAAGCATCAACATAGATAAGGATTTATTTGAGAAGTATAAGTTCAGTGTAGATCAATTAATGGAGCTTGCTGGACAGAGTTGTGCATTTGCCATTGCTCATAGATATCCATCATTAAAAAATTCTGAGCAGAAGGTTCTTGTCTGTTGTGGGCCAGGAAACAACGGTGGCGATGGACTTGTTTGCGCTAGACATTTGAAACAATTCGGATATGATCCAGAGGTTTATTATCCTAAACGAACAAACAATTCGTTGTACCAGAATTTGTTGCATCAGTGCATTGAGAATGATATTCCCTTAGTGGAGAACGACTTCGACGATTTTGCACGGACACGTTTACCCCAATTTGGCCTTATAGTAGATGCTCTATTTGGATTTAGTTTTAAACCTCCTGTAAGAGAATCGTTTGCATCAATTGTTCGTTTATTGGAAAATACGACTGTTCCCATTTGCAGTATAGATATACCATCGGGTTGGGACGTTGAAAATGGACCATCTGCGAGTGGTGGAATAAAACCAGAAATGCTGGTATCATTAACAGCACCGAAAATGTGTGCTCATGCATTTCAAGGGAAATATCATTATCTAGGTGGCCGATTTGTGCCTAAAAAATTGGAAAAAGAGTACAATCTTAATCTACCAGAATACCAAGGAACCGATTTAATTGTTCCCTTATGAACGAGCAATATAAGTTCTGATCAAATAAATCTTACAACCTAATATCTTATCCTGTTGTAAACAATATTTTTACGAATTTCTTGTAATATCAAATATATTTGATATTATATGTACACATGGGATAGTGTTACTTAATTTCAGCAAAATCATGTATACTTTTTATTACATATATATATACATACATACACGCACATACGTATTTACATATGTGTAATTATATATGCAATAACATCCGATGCATACTAATATTAATTTTTTAAAAATTTTAAATATAAATATGTTGCCTTGATCGTTTAAAATTGGTTATTTGTCATGTTTTTTTTAATTACACAGTCCAACAAAATTAAATTTTTTTTGTGTTCAACAATTACTGTTGGGTGATTCTTATAGAGTTTTTGTCATTCTAAAATCAAATCCGAAAGTAAAATTGCTCCTAAAATGGCCTTACTAAAATAGTAAGGTCAATGCACACCTTGCTAATTTCTTGGTTGATCGCCTTACACACATGAACAATAATCTCGACCGTGACATGAAGAAAAGCTGATCGACATGCAGAAATTGAAGATACAGGAGGTGTTTCCCAAATTTCAGTGTGAGTTTTCAAATAAATTTGTCATTAAACATTGTTATCTAGTTAGCGCTGCCGTTCGAGTGCTGGAGTACAATCTCGTTCTAAGTATGCACATTATATGTACTCAGCATCATTCAGGTGGTGTACACGACGTTGCCCTCGTTGAGTTAGTGGTAATCAGTGGTAATTATTGATTCCACTTTCCACTTCGGCGTGGGTCGACTCCTTATATCTCGTCGGTGGCATTTACAACTATATTAGAAAGTATAAAAAAATATAATTGACTATATGTCCCCTCTATCTTTTGACTCAAATCTAAACTGTCTCGCGTGTTTAGTTTTCGGGTAAAATGTTGTATGATAGAGCAATTTTACTTTCGGATTTGATTTTAAAATGACAAACTCTATAATAATCAGTACCCAACGGTAATTGTTGAACAAATTTGATATTGATATTTCAATGGAGGTAGGAATAACGCAATTGAATTCCCCGCCATAGTGTCATCTCTGTGTGGCTAGATGGCACTTTAAAACTTAACAACCGTATCTATTTGTTCATTCATTCATTTCTCCTTTGATGTTGTTTATATGAACACGTAGGATACGAATACGAATTACGAATCTATGAATGTTTAGTAGGCGGTAGAATCCAAGTAACGATTTGTCCTTGGTAAATGCGTAAGGAGTTCTAATTACGAACGTTTTATTTAATGAATACGTTGTACTGAATATAGAATATTAACTTCGAAAAATGGTACGTCAGTAACATACCGTGTACCGCAGTTTCAAACTATATCGTGCTAATATATGTTGTTTCTTTCAGGCGCAAGAGGTGGAGGAAACTATGAAACGTATTCAATCGCATAAAGGAGTCGTTGGAACGATTGTCGTCAACGCGGAAGGTACGTATTGCTCTTATGTCAACAATTGATACTACATCAGTGGACAGGATTTAATGTGTCAAATGTTCGAAAAATATTCAGGTATTCCAATCAAGTCAACATTGGATAATACTACAACAGTACAGTACGCAGGTTTGATAAGTCAACTATCGGACAAAGCACGATCCGTAGTAAGAGATCTAGATCCAACGAACGATCTAACGTTTCTACGTATTCGTAGTAAGAAACACGAAATTATGGTCGCGCCGGACAAAGAGTTTATACTTATAGTAATACAAAATCCAGTGGATTGACATCCGCGAAAAGAGCTAACCAATACCAAAATATGTGCATTGTTATATGTTGATAAATTATTTTGTACGGCACATTCCATTTTAGTTTAAATTCGTTTGCATTATCATCCAAATGAAAGAACGCTTGATTTCTATTTCTGAAATGGCCTTCGAGAATGTGCTTTATATACGCTACACGATAATCAAATTTATCTATCTGCTGTGCATTCATTGAAAGAAATTGTTATTTAACTAAATTTTTATTTAACAGAGTCGGTATATCTTGTTTGTGTGTATTATATGATTAATACTTCGTTTTCTTGTCTCAATAAATTTTTATGACAAGAAAATTTATTGTAGTCTCGTATTTATTTAACAGATATTTTTATTCTATGATCATATTTACATGATTCTACCAAATTATCATACAGCTACGACAAAGAGTACATTCATAATGAAATCGGTGCACACAAATGTAATGGAGACAGTATTGTTTATTAAAATAATATACAAAAGCATACAAAATTTCGACGATCAAGTTGAAAGAACTTGCAATATTTCATTAACCCTTTGCACTCGAATGATGACTCTGGAATGTCAGTCAAAATTGCCATATCATTATTTGAAACAGTTTTTAAATTATTAAACTGCTAAAAATCCAAATGTATGAGAAAACAGTGTAAAAAATAGTGTAAAAAAGATTACATAGATAAAAATATTCTAGATTGAAAGATGTGTCTTGATTTTGGAATTCAAATTGCTTCAAGTCCAAAGGGTTAATATTACAATTTTTTGTGCGTGTTTGATACTTATGCAACTGTGATCTTCATGTACACTAATATAAATAGTATAATATTTAGAAAGCACAGTAATAATCTTATAAACCAGGCCTGGGCAACTGGTGGCTCTTCTCATTCGAGGTCTTGCCCACCTTGTTTCCATGGAGTGTTGGAAAAGGGCGGAGGGAACTAGGAACCTATACACTATCAGAGTATGCAGATTACTTTATGCTGAAGAAGGGTATAGGTTCCGTTCAATACTAAAAGTGAGAATGATCTATCTCTATCTATATTGACAGTAGTCGAGGCAGAAATACCTCGGGCCGTGATCACTCTCATAATATCCTCTCTGACACTTATAGACAGCAGATTTTTATGCAAAATAAAAATTTTCCACTGGAATTCCACTAAACTGGAGTGACATATAAATTTATTTTCTTTCTCAATATGTTTAACAGGTTGAAAATAATATGACAGTACTTTCAAATTCTTCTAATGTTTTAGCTGTTTTAAATTACACTTTTTCATTTTTGCCATAAATGCATAAAATCCACTGTCTACATATAGCAGGCTATGTCTCCTGTGTTCCAGAGGCAACTCTAGAAAAGTACAAACTATACAAAAGTAGCAGGGATAGTGTGCCCAGGTCTGTAATAAAAACTATAATACTCCCTAATCAGGTAATTTTATCAGACTCATTAATCGTGGCAGTGTTTAGAAGAAGATCATCGCGTCGAATAAAGATATACATTAGGAATATAAATATTGATCAATTGATATTTTCGCTATATAGTATTCTAAAACTGTTTGATTACTAAAATTGATTACTAAAATAATGTTTGATTTTTCGCACATCAATCGCGAATTGATAGGCAAGAACATAATTCGATTATAATATCACGAGATGTAAATATATGAAATCCTCTTTGGAAGTGAAAGCAGTTCTGTACAAAATATGGAAACAGAATATTCTCAACAAAATGAAACTGTACTACCGAGCGAGTGGATCGGTATCGGATTACGATAATGTATCTACAGGATTTAGACGTTTAATGGACGGATGAAAAATGCAATAATAAATGATCATGGTTGTTATACCGATTAAGAACGGTATAATACAGAAAACAATGAGTACGTTGAAGTACCAGGCTTGTTTAACTTCATCCGATGAAGCGTATATCCAAAGAACAGTGGCTGATATATTTTCAAGAAAGCAAATCGTATAAAAGAATACATGCTTAATGAGTGTACTGCCGTCTACCGCATTTAAATATATAAACACATGAACAACACCAATTACAATAGATAATAGTATCGAGTAGACGCGCTCTTTCAAGCTTGGAGGACAATGAGGCGCGCGATTATAGTTTCTACAAAACTCTAATATACCACGGGAGTCTACAATGATCCAACAGCTCATACTTATCCAATGTAAAATGCTAGCAACTGCTGTATGTATTGGCCAAATGCTCGCGACAACGCTTAGCGACAATATCCTTGAAACTGAAATCAATAAGGATCAATAAGGATTTTCAATTTTCTTATACGATGATCATTCAAATACCTGTTGTGCAAAAGTGCCATAGAAATTGCAGAACAGTTCCCATGATTCCAATATTCAGCTTATCTTGTTGGACTAATCTAATACTACGGTGATAACTAGCCATGGCCCAACCCATGCTTGCAAGCGAGCTAAGGATGGTAGCTACTTGGTGAATGACTATAAAGTATAAAAACAGAAATTTTAGTTTTGCACACATACCAGTGGTTTCCAACCTTTAATAATAATATTATCAATAATAATATAGACACGTTTCAAATACTGTTAAGTTTTATTTATTTGTAAATATTATGGTATGAAAATTAACTTTTTATTAAAAAGTTTTGGTGCCTCCCAGGTTGGAAACCACTGTTTTATAGGTAGATCTTTTCAAAATATATACATTCTAAGTTGATCTTGTGGTAGTCCTTCAATAATATAGTGATTTGTAAAACTTGTTGAGGAGCTGCTTCCAGAAAGCACTCAAATACTCTCAGTAGAGCAACGTCCTGATCTTCTTTGAGCATTTTTACATAATATCTCCTTTGAGCACTTCTGTTCCCTTGTTTTTGAAATTTATATGCTTTCAGAGCGTATATCAATATCCTGTAGTAACGAAGCACCGGTGCTAATTGAAATGCAACAACTATAATACAGTAAAGCTTTCTTGTTAACATGGAACGTATACACTTTGATTCGGTTTGGTTTGGGGCAGAATTTGTCTGAAAAGAACAATAATAATTTGAGCACGATCGACATGGAAATTTAAAGAATTATACTGTGTAATGCTCTACCTGGTCATCTTGGTATTGCATTCTTCTACTGATTATTACATTGATAAATGAAGGTACAAAGATAAAAGTAGTTGTCCATATAAAATACGTAATTTTCCCAGCCAATAGGTATCTTACAACCAGGTTTATGTCGAATCCCATATCCACAATGTGCATAAGAATCGAGGACACGAGAAAAACGATATCCAACCAAGTTATCTTCGGATATTTTGGAGGAAAATCTACGTTGTCATCGTCTAGTTCCAATATAGGAAACATAGCAATTAATTGTTGCGTATGTACACGTTTATTATTTCCAATATCCATTGTGGTATTTTTCTTTTTTAATTAAATGCTTGTAGGTACGAAAACTAAACGTCAAGAGTTAATATTTATACGTGGCACTTCCATCGTCCACTTGTCAAGTTCATGTTGATAACCTCGACGTTTGCTTGAAACTTTCATACTGTTAAATATTTATTCGTGCGTTTCCATGATCGTCTACGATTTCGAAAATATCCTCGTGTATTCGAATTAACATACGGTAGCACAGTTTCTCGTATTTTCGCACATGAATAGCACACAACCTGTCAGCTGTTGATTACGTGCTGTTGAATGCAGCATTTGTGTCACGATCACAGTGACGCCATAGCCATAGGTAATAGTGACGTCACTGTGCTTCGAATGAAAATATAAACAGAAGTGGCTAGTCAATGGGGAAAAAACATGAAGCTATCAAAATGAATGGGTATCAAGATAATATAATTACAGAATAAGACATCATACAGCAGATATATTGTATATACATGTGTATCCGTCAAGTGCTCGCACATGTATATATATATATACATACATCTTTTCGTCGCCATAGCAACGTTTACAGTACACATTACAAACAAGATATGCATAACGAAATCGTTACATATAATACAATATAATACAAGTCTGTTTCTCTTGATAAATGAGTACATTAAATACAAAAAAATATTTGATGACTGTAGTTGTGCAGTATTTGATATTGTTTTTCGACATTTCCGTCAATTCGTTCGCCGGCTTCTCTCGACAGAATCCAATTACTTTGCTAATTCTTTATGTGTAGGTATTTTTTGTGCATCTTATTTTGTTACTGAATTTCGAATAGATTTTTAACGTTTTTCTTGCTTCTCGTTTTTAAGCGTTCAAGACTTTTGTCTCGTTGTGACACTGACGATTCTGTTGGTCAATTTCTTTTCCACTTACATCTTCCAGGTAATTTGTTAATAAAAGGTTACAACGTGTATTAGATGTTTGATCTTTTAATACAACGTGTCTCTCTAAAAATGATTAATAATACAATGTTTCGTACAGGTAGGATTAATACAGTTGCTGTACACGAAATTTCGTGTAACGTTGATATTGTGTATCACATATATGATATTGAGCATTTGTCTTCACACGTGGGATATTAAAATGCATTGGTCGTCATCTTTCTCGTATCATTGGACTAAAAATTTCCATATTCTATACTCGTTGCACAGAGGAGGTAATTAATTTAGTGATTAAAACACAGTGTTTACAATATGCCCGCTCGCTAACAGGTTCAAAGCATTCACCCATTTAATTGAATATGTTAAAGTTGCAGTTTTGTATTACTATTTCTATAAGAGAGCATCTCTCAGAATAGCAGATCCAAGATTCTACGAAACTTTCCTATGGATGGAAAACCAATTCAGTCTTACATAATCAACTTTTGTAATTAAACTCTGTATTGTAAGTAATAAGAATACAAACCATTGAAACGCACGTATATATATTGAACGATTTTTCTTCGAATCGATTTCTTTATCGGGTAATATGGAATCTTTGTATTGAAAATAATCCAAAAACGATTCAACTCGATAAATGCAATGTTCATTTTTTAATGCAATGTAAGAATATAATCAGTATGTATATATATATATGTATATATATATATATATATACATATACACATATATATATATATACACACACCCACACACATATATATACATATACATATATATATGGATGTACAGTATAAAAGTTATTATCGTAAAGTACTTTTTACAATCGTGTCGACATTTTACAAAAATAAAGTCTAAAACTTTGTACAGTGTTTAACGCGTATTATGTACAATATTACATTACATTACAATAGATTACATTAGATTACGTGATGTTACATTAAATTCAAGTACTGAAACGTAAGTTTATTCATTATAGTGTAGATTTTGATCATGATTTAATTTCTATTACTCATGATATAAAATGCTGCATTTGTACTAATTAGTATTTGTTTAAAAAAACGCATAGCAATTGTCCTACACGTTTTAACGTTGCCAGCTTAATGTCTGATGTTACCAGCTTTTAGTGAGGGACTAGTCACATTAGGTCAACAAGACGCGTATGAAATTGCTTTGTCAAATGGGTACTATATAGAAGGTGTACTAATGAGGTATACTAATTAGCATTTTTAAATATAAGTTAGTAACACTTTCGAAGTGCAATAATGCACAAATACTAAGCAAAAGTAATTTGTTATGTTTTTCAGTTTCATTTGTTGCAAAGCTCATTTTTATATCGATCTTAAATAAAAGGTACTGACTGCTAAATATACAATTACCATACTAATAACTTGATGAATCTTTTAAAGTGTGTCTATTACAAATTATTTGTGCAATTATATTTAAAGTGTAATTTGAAACGACCTACTGTTCAGAAGATTTGTAAAGAATTACGAAGATCGAATAGAAAATCACAATTTTAATGATTTCAACATGGTAAATACTCTGTGCACTGAAATTTCATTTTCAATGCTTTGTGATAATACGCGACAGTTGAAATCTTTGATGTTTCGATACATTATACAAAACTAAATTAGAAAACTATTCTCCCTGCGACTACTTACATTAAGTTTACGGTTATTTCATTAAATCTGATTATACTCCTTTTAATTTGTTCGAATTTCTGTACAATTCTATAATATCTAACACTTTTCCGAAATTATTAGTCGAAAACTTAATAAGAAAAAATCAAAGATAAAATTCTACCTTAAACTTTGGTCAAAACAAATTAGTTTTCTTAGCACCGTGAACACTATGCAGCGTTCTTGTAAACTATGTAGTTCAAAGACACTGAACGAAAACTCGATATACTACTACGATCGATTACATACAAAATAAAATAAATTTAACGCAATGTAATCTTGAAAAAAAGTGTTCAGAGTCTGTTCAGAGTTTCGTTTCAAATTTCAATCGTGTAAAAATAACTAACATCTTAAAGATTGCTTCGCATATCACAAAGTGGTGTTTTGAAAAAAGTTCGAACAAAATGGAATGCTACTCTCAAACGGCATGGTTACCATGAAGAAAGAGCAATTTATCTATTAGGTGAGAGGGTATAGCAGCTCGCCTCGTGTCATACACGACTTGCACTTCCGCGGGAATTCTCATAGGTGGTGCACAACATGCAGGCACACAGTTGTATCTGCAAGCTAATTTCCCTAAATTTGGACATTTTGCAGAGATTTTCGCCCACCATTGAAGAGGACAACAATCGAGTGGTGCGGTAGCTTCCGAATGATACTGTACAAGCTCGAGATCCGCCTTCTCTTCTGCAGGCATTCCACTTTTCGTTGAGCATAGGCCTCCAAGCAAAAGTTCCATGCCTGTGTAGAATTAAATCATTATTATCACTAACGATAAGACCAACATTTGACTAGTGACAGAGACTTATACATACCAGACAGCCGACTCTTTTTATTCGGTGGCTCTTCTTCCATTTTGATAATTGCACTATCACCAGATTCTTCTAGTATTAGTTTCTTCAGCATCTCTTTAATGGGACTCGCGACCAGGTTCTTGTCTTCTTCAGTAGCATACGGAAGTTGCTTGAATCTAAAGTAAAGTAAAGTTTGAATTATATTTTTATAAATATGCTAAGGGATGCGTGGATAAAGATCAATTTATAAGAACCTCGGATCCAGAGTAGTGGCGATTTGAAGTAAAAGAGTAACATTATAATCCGCGTATCTATCACAGAGCATGTCAGACAACGATTCTTTGAAAGTTCTTGCTATGTCGCTATCGCTTTCTTTCACTTTCAAGTGAGAAGATACAAGTTGCCAAAGCAGTGGCTTTAGTAAAGATATTAACGGCATTTTCTCCTCGCTGAGTGTCATAATAGTAACTTTGAACGGTTCTAGAACATTTACAAGATCCTCTACAATTTTCCACTGTTCGTTTGTTAGATCCACCATCTCTTGATCAACTCCTTCCATACTTTCCAGGATCGATGTTACGATATTACGACGCAGTACCATTTGCTCGAGCATGTTGTACGTCGATGTCCAAACAGATGGATAGTCCATGACCATCGTGTTCTCTTCCAACTGCAACAATATATTAGAAAAAGAAATTTCACTGTCTGATTAACTACCATTCGAAATTTACTAGAGATCCCTATTTCATGTGTAATTTGGTACACGTTTAAAACCACGATCTCTAAAATTTACCTCCAGCAATTGCTCTTGCATAGACAGAGCCGCAGACGCAGCCGGATGACTTATGATAGTTCCGATAACTGCTCTACATTTAGCCAATATAGAAGCAACGTCTGGGTTCTCGAAACAAGCCTGAGCACAGACTTGCAAAGTGTGAAGTAAACAAGGAACTAACGTTATTCCTCGATTGGTCAACGCGGATATGAGGTCTGCTCTGGAAGTAGCTGTTACCACTGCAGTTATCCTTTCAATTTTCAATTCCCAATCGAGCAACAAAGAATCTATCATACCACCCCATTGAGATTCTTCCCAATCCAAAGGGGCATGGATCGTACTTAAAACTTTACATTCCAAGACCGGTTCACCAGAATTCTGATAGTAAGCAGAGATGGTGACAAAACGTTCGTCAGAATTCGATCTCCACTCTTCCATGGTCAAACCCACTTCGCTGGTAATACAAGATAGAGTGGTAGCCACCGTTTCGCGGAAGGTGTCGTAAATTTTTGGTATGATTTCTTCTTCTAGCTTATTTTTACTTGGAATCTCGCACGGCGACCTTAAAGTCGCGACTAGCCTCTGAAAGCCTCGACCTTCTACCACTTCCGGTAATTGTAAGTCCATTATAATAAATTCAGCTATAGCGTCTGACACGGTTTTCCCATCGATACTCGACTGATTGATAGAGTTTTCTTCGGGCATAAGAAAGGCCACGTTTTGACTGTTGTTGGCGATATTGGAACTGCCTTTGATCATAACGCGTAAAGGCTGGCCAATGGTAATGTCATCCTCGATGTTGGATAAACTAATATTAGGGTCTGTCACAAACTGAATATCTCCATCTATCTGCACAGTACCATCGGCATTAGTAGTATAAATATGCTGCGCTGTAGTTAAACCTGCCTTTAATAATCTCTTTTGAGCCCTGCGATCTTTCGTTTCTTGAGAAAGTACCTGCCTTCTCGGTGGATTAGTAGCTTCCAGCTCTAACAGCTCTTGCGCGTGTTTGTTTTGCAGGTGCATACGCAGATTACTGGTGTTACGATTGTACGCTATCTGTGTCTTGCATAATATACAAACAATTTTGACTTTAGTTAGGATATCTCCATCGTCGGTAGCTGGAAACCCAAAGAATTTCCAATAAATACTCCTCATCGACATAGGCACCACTAATTTTTTGTAAGTATAAGTATGCTTCTCTTCCATCATTTTAGCTAATACCATTTGCATCTCGCTCTTAGAATCATCCGCCCCGCTAGATTTTCCGTTGTTTGGTAACGTTATCGATTTACTTTCCATGATTGTCAATCAAAATACATACGTGCCGGCGGATCTCTTATCTTTCCGATACTTAAAATACAGATATTTCGGTATTTCGACTGTGTTTACTACCTCATAGCGTTTGTTTCTCATCAAAATGGTGGAGTTTCGTTGCATAATTTCAAATGCAACTGCTCCGAACAACACATGCTCGCGTTTTCGAATATCCACGCTCGGTTTGTAGCCGCAGAGCTATAACGAATTTACCGCGAAGAATCCGATATCTCAAAGCAGCGTTTGACGAATTATTTCACAGATATCGAACTTCAATTTCTCGTTTCGAAAAGAACGATGCACGATCGGTTATCGACCACCTCTCGTTACGATGCTATCGACTTTGGTTCTCTTGTTCAAAGAAATATCGCTACGGAGACCTCTCAACTAATCGATCCCACAAAATGGTTGCGGTCGCGGTTTCGACGTGGCTCCATCTGTATCGATTACTCGAATCCGCTTACTCTGCCGTGCCGAACAACGTGGCAACACCGCTTGTATGGGGATCGGGAGTCCGATTTTCAATAATGGGAGTCTTTTGTTTGGGTTTTTCTCATAGAAAATTATGTTAAAATACACAATTCTTCCTTATGTATAACTAATATATAAATATTATAACTATGATAAGTAGAGGTGATATTAAAGTATACGAATATATTTATAAATGCGGTATATATTTTCTGAACTCTTGGAATAGTTTGGTGTTGTGATACATAATATTTGAAATATTTACAGAGGTTTAGGAAAATACATGTATGAAGCAAGATGAAATCATCTTTAAATTAAAATGCAACATTTGAAAGTTAATAGAAACCTGAAATAGACGAAATTATTGTTACGAAGTCAAAGAGGTTAGGTGAACACATCGGAAAGAGGTTGGATCAAATTTTGTAATTGTAAATTTCCTCACCAACCTCGGGGTATTACTATGGCGCGTTACCTTTCTTCATCATTTCTTATTAATATTATTCAAGATTATTCATTATTGTTGCAAATTTTAATATTTTTCTGTTTACATGAAAAGTTTATTTTCTTGTTTTCTAAAAATAATATCTATTCAGATCAAATAATACTATCATAATTTCCCTTACAATTGGGAACACTACAACGTCGTGGCATTATTAACTAATAAACATAGTATGAAACTTATGAAAAAAATTATATATATAATAAATATAATTTTGTAAAAATTTATGTATGATGGTATTTACAATAAGTACACATTGGTGTGTAAACATTCGAAAAATAAGCGGGAACTGATATATCTATATGACAACCGGACTCTCGCGGTGTTGCCATTTTTACCTTCAGCACGGCTAGTACAAAAGTAGGCTACATGTATCTGTATCTACAAATAAGAAGAAACTGTTTCATGAAATTCGAGAAACAGGAAAGAATAAGAAGTGTAATGCATATAATTATTCTTGTCGGTAGTTCATCGATGAAATTCAAGTTGGAAAGAACAGCGGCGTAGAATATTTTCGAACCAACTGTCGTCTGTATAAAAATTCATATAATAACAAAAGACTGTTATCAAGCGAGGAGGATCGAATCGAACGATTTATATGCGAATATAAGAAATGTATTTCTCTAGGAGATATAAAACGTTATTGTTGCTACTGCTTTGGAGGATATGTTCGGTATTTCTCGTACAAACTGCACACGTGCCCGATGAGTATTGGCAATCATTGGAGGTGGCTCATCGCTTAGCGTTTGGATACGGATACCTCACGTGGGAGTGGACTTTAAGCATTCGCAATTACATATATCCATTTTTGATATCTGTCATCTATCGAGCATTGGCCCTGGCTTCGTTAGATTACTTAACAGTTTTGACAACGGTGCCTCGAATAATCCAAGCAATCCTCAGTGCTTATGGGGAGTTCAAGTTTTACCAATGGACACAAAACAAATGGACAATGTACAGTTTGTGTCTGAATTGGTACTGGTATTATTGCGCTACAAGGACGCTTATGAATACCGTAGAAACTGCATTTACTATGATAGCATTATCTATTTTTCCATGGCGTGACAGTCACGTTAGGAACACCAACTTTCTATGGATCGTAGGGTTTCTATGCACGATGAGACCCACCGCAGCTGTCTTCTGGCTACCCCTGTGCATTTATCATTTATGCGTCAGCTCGAAAAATAAGCTGACGTTAATAGGTCGGTACTGCACGATAGGTATCGCTTGCGGGGCAAGTTCCATTCTGCTAGACAGTTTCTGTTATGGTAGTTTGGTTGTTACTCCTTGGCAGTTCTTTCGTGTAAACGTTCTGTACAAGATTGGAGACTTCTACGGGACGCAGCATTTAATGTGGTACATTTTCTGTGGTCTACCGGTACTTTTAGGATTGTATTACTTTATATTTTTATTATGCGTTTGGCAGATAGCAAAACGTCCGTTGTATTTCCATCATCAGACTGTTTTGCTATTTGTGATCGGCTGGACAATCCTCGTGTATTCTTTACTGTCCCATAAAGAATTCAGATTCTTATTGCCTCTGCTACCAATGTTAATATTCATATGTACTTCCTGTACACTTCCTATAAATGTTAAATTTGCTAGAACAATGAGAAAAGTATTCGTAGCTTTACTAATAATTACCAACGTTGCACCTGGTGTTTATTTTTCGACGATACACCAGCGTGGATCGTTGGATGTAATGAATATCCTCCACAAAGAAATTGTTAATAGCAATAACGAGACTGACATACTGTTTCTAACACCCTGTCATGCTACACCTTTGTACAGTCATTTGCATGTAAACGTACCCATAAAAATATTGACTTGTGAGCCTAATTTTTACGGTTCCACCGACCACGTTGACGAGGCAGACACATATTTTGCGAACCCGGCGCGATGGCTTAGTCGTCGTTACAACGAGCAACAAAATGCAACAATTCCTAGTCATGTGGTAACGTTCGACAATGTTACTCCAAAAATAAGCCAATTCTTGGCAAATTACCGGCTCAGGTCCGAGGTGTTTTATTCGCATTTTCCTCAGTCAAAGTACGGGAGGTACATTCATGTATATAAACGCAAATAAAGCTTGAATTCGAAATTCAATAAGCAACATTATTTTTGTATTTAACATTTTCTCGTTGCAGTCACGGTTGTCGTGTATCGGTATGTTACCATCTAAGCTCTTCCGTATCAGTGGCTACAATTTATTCGAAAACAAAATCACATTGGCAAGTCTATGCTAAAAGCGACACGAGTCAAATGTTTATGCGAGCCTTCCTGCCATTATCTTTGCGCGTTGAAGGGCAGCCGATAAACAAACAATGACCATTCATGTTTTGGATAAATATACTCTAGCGGACGAGTAAGTTTACGTAAATACATCATATTCGTTTCAAGACAAGTAAGCAAAATGTATAATACAATCGTTCTTGACGAAAAAGAATGAAAAACAATAACGACAATATTTTGGTACTGTATGTATCCGAGTAGAAAAATTCCAAAAAATAAATGTAATTTTCATCGTACATATATGTATACATATATATGTATTATGTATAATACATATCTATACAGATATTTATGTGTTGATCGAAGGTTAAGGCTGCGTGTTCGCTGAAAGCGTATGCATTATCAGGTTCCGTAAACGGTCGATTAAATTTAGCAACGTTCCAGGTCGCGAATGGGAAAAGGAACCAGTGGATTTATCAGTTTTATCGAAGGGTACGAGGAGCGATCGGGATAAGTGTCGCACGAGAGTGCTTCCCGTGGATACGTGGCTTAAGAGGGCGGTCGTAATGACGGAAATAATTGAACAACGGCGGCGAGAGGAGCCGAGATCACGTCGGGTAGTTTGCGGAGTGGAGGAGTCGTGTTCGGGAGGTGGTGGCCAACTACGATGGTGGCAGCGCGACGTATCAGAACCATCATACAATGCGACATACGTCACGAAGCTTTCGCGAAGCTGTTTGTCGATTTTTACCGGAAAGCTCCGCTAACGATGATTAGACTTCGACCGAGGAACGGTCTTCGCCAAGCGAAAATTCACTGAGAAACGAACCCGTACCGTTACCAGGGTTCGGATCTCAGAGACGCTGTGAGAACGATTGCGATTCTAACGGTACATGCCCGGTCGACTCCGCCGCTTAATGCCGATCTATCAAATCGCGGTCGTTATTAACGTTGCCCATTGTTGTAGCCCAGCAGTATTTCTTCACAGAGCTTGTAATTAAAAGAAAACTGTTTGTCTGTCTATAGATTACGCATTGCCCTGTGGGGCAGTGTTGCGGCGCCTTGGAAGCCGGGAGCAAACCAGACCACGCCTACTCAGGATTACCTACTGTCTTCCGATTCTTTCCAACTCTGCATACACGTACAACCAGGTATTCGTTTTCTTACTCTGACAATGAGAACAGCGATCGTTGCAAGCTGTAGCGCTGCAGAGAAGGATAGAGGATCGAAAGGTGAACCGCTGATTTTTGTCGAGTCCGCTTCCGGTTCTCGTCGAACTAGAATCACGCAGAATCATTGGCAACGTGTCGTCGCGTGTCGTCGCGGTAATAAAAACGTGCGACGAGAAGAATGCGGATGACGAGAGGAACGGGAAAGCAACGGACAGATCCCAGAGAGATGCTAAGTCCGGAATATAATGGTCGCGCGATCGGCCGGGCGAAAGAAAGGCGGACGTGGTAAAGTAACGCAAGGTAAAGTAAGGTAAGGTAACTGGTGGCTGTAATCGAAGGTACACGGCGGAGATGGTGCAAGCGGGATGGAAGGAAATATAAAGAGGGGACTGACTACATGGAGTCAACGTTCCGAGCGGGTCAGCGACCAGCCTGTCTTCTCTCTCGTCTTCCTTCTCCCGCGTTTCTTCCTCTATCTGCTCTTCCTTCGACGTCGGCTTTTTTTCGCATGAACGAAACCGAAGTTTCGCACTTGTTACCCGGAGGAAAATCATCGCTGGAAATTCGGCGCGTCGAAGAGCGAACGCTGTAAACCGCGCCTTCAGCTAATCCGGCATTTTCTCGTCTGGGTAAACGGCGATCAAGCGAAAACGTACATATCGACGCGGTCCGTTTCGACTTACAGTTTCGTCCAAGTTCGACGATCCGAATATATCGAATGGAAGTCGCTCGCGGAAGGAGCAGCGTGATTTGCGACGGTTTGAAAGTTACGTAGCGCACGGCTACGTGCACGAAAGGCGCAAGGCACCACGACTATAATCCTCGTTCGAGAGAAAGTTCTGCGCAACGGTGAATCCGCTCCCCTTCCTTCTATCGTGAAAGAGCATCCGAAACGGATCGTTCATCGCGAACTCGAGCGGCGTTATACGTCGAAATATTTCCAGACGAGTCCGGACAATCTAAGAGACTTATTTACCTTACAGCATTTACGTGCACGGTGCTCGAGCTAAAATGAAGAAGAGAATATGCATTACGTCAAATAGACTCGTCGAAGATCTACAAAATTTCAACGGTCGTTACGGACGGAAAAATCAAGCGAGTCGATGCAGGCACATACATTTAATACGTCCCTGTGGTAGATATTCTAATTGCACGCTTACGATTGTCAGTGGGTCAAGTTATGCAGCAACGTGACGTTAATGCATCCATTATTACGTTTTTGTATGCGATATCTCTTCCTTTTAAAATGGTATTTTGCATGCTGAATCGGCCGAGTTCTAGAATGATCATCGTACGCCCAATAAGGAAACAAGCAAGAACAATAGTTCGCTGTGGTAGATCGTGATTCGCGACTGCTTCGGACTCCCTCGAGAACCAGGTGTCCGACAGGTGTTTCTACCTCGAGGAACTTCTCCCTTTTGTGCCCGCCTTTAGGCCCTTCCGCCCTCGCCCTACGAGAAAACGTTTCGGTCCCACCGAAAAAATAAAACGTTCGTCGATCACAGGCGTCTCTGGGCTCGAGGAACGAAGCGAGAGATCGAAACACCATTGTCCAGAAGGGCGCATGCCGCCGGAAGTCTTGAGCAACTGCTAGATCGATAGAGAGATACACGGAACGCGACTCGTGAAAGTTCCAAGGATCTCTATTAACGCTCCGCGTCGAACGCATCGATTTGTCCGTTATTTACGGGAAACAATTCGGTACTCCATTTAAACGTTTCGATTTTGTAAATAGCCAGCGATTTTTTCTCATCCCACAGTGAATGAAAATGCCAATTCCAGCGGGTCAAAGCTATTTCAGTATTATTTTCAGATTTGAAGCCACGGTAAAGTAGGTCATTGGATTCGTTTTGACGTTAGCTATAATAATACGTAATACAAAATATGTAGTAGCATAGTATGTAGCGTTTAAACAATTAAGGTGACAAGCATTTACAAGCCCTTTGAGAGGGCAGTCGAGTGCAAAGGGTTAACCGTCCGGCTTCGTGGAACGTTCGTGTGTTTCGTGGCCGATGTTCGCAGGCGACCTTGCACCGTCAGCCAAATCGGCTGTTTGGTATTCCGAACGTTGATTATGCACGATGGTCTCCGCGAACTCAGAAATCGCACACGTTCTCTACCTATTTCGAAACGTTCGGCCATCCGTGTAGCGGTCTTCCTCTTTCGTCGTAGACAAACACCGAATCAAGCATATTCTCCTCGACATTACCCGTGTTAACCCTTTGCACTCGAATAATAAATTCATAAATTTGTATTCAATAAATCACTAAACGTATTTAACATTTTCATCGACTACTGAAAGCATTGTACGAGGTATTATATCAGTTTTGTATCGATGAAACGAAGAAAATCATATAAAATTGAAATATTTCAGACCGGAAGAAAAATTCGGTTTTCGAGTTAGAACAGCTTCGAGTGGAAAGGGCTAACAATGTTAAATTAACATCTACATTTTCGTTTCGCTTTAGCTTCGCCTTATCTCGTATATCTTTCCCGTCGCATGGTCAACCATTACTTGTTATTAACTTCCAGATCAGTTGCACGATAAGAACGTAGAACGTTTCGTTGGAACGTTCGACGGTGCTACGTACGAGTTTCGCGACTCGCGGCGCCATGTTGGTTCCGCCTGAAAATCCGGAGCGTTCTCAGCGAGATATTTTCGCGTGTGTCTCCGGTAGATAAATTATTCCTCGTTTCTGCGAGTATTAAAAAAGGAAACGAGGATCGGCATAAAAAGCCAGTCATTATGCATGCGTGTATGCTTGTGTCTACTTTACGGCGACGCAACTCTCGCTTCTACAGAATCAATATGACACGGAAGGTTCAGAGTCCGACATCGTAAACCGGCTTTCCTTACGTCGAACACCGTCGATCATGCAGACTTTGCTCTCCCGACGAAGACTTTGCTCTCGCGTGGTTCTCGCCGCTCTCCCGATCGGCTACACCTGTTCCAGGATCAGAGATCCGAGGCTTTCACGGCCCGGAATCGTACGGTTCTCGAGGCTTCGGACGTCAGCCCTGCCCTTCTCGAATTCTTTTTAGCAGACGTTCCTCGGCTCGTACACGATTTAAGGTAAAAGCACCAATAATCGACCAGTTCAGACAAATTCTCTGTGTGATCCTCCAACTCTTTGCACTCGGAGCTGTTTTTACTGGAAAATTAAACATTTCTACCGACCTAGAATATTTCCATTCCCTGTGATTTTTAAAATTTGTACAATAGCTCGCGTGATACCCAAAAGTTCAGTAAGTGGTGTTAGATACCGATATACAGTCGTGGACAAAATTAAGTGGACAGGTTTAACGATCAACAGGACGAATCTGTGTCCTTTTTCGACATATTATTGCGTCCAGAAACATTCTTTTTCACGTTTCCTGGGAAATTATCGACTACTGATACGAGAGGTCAATTTATAGTGCCTTTAAACCTAACCGATTGCGAGAACACTAGGTCCGAGGATGATCGGTCACGCCGTTCCTCGATCATTTGCTGCACGTGTATCTTTCTGTTTTGATCTGGTGCGCGACCGGAAACCCGAGGAAAATAATATCGGAGCGGCGACGAGCCCACGCGTGGTCCTCCAGAAGGAATGTGAAAGTAAGAGTAGCGTTCCTCGCGCGTCGATAATCTCGATTACACGTTTTTCTGGAAGCGTGCGCGTTCTTAACACTAAACCTACCAAGCATTCAAATTGGACAGCGTTTATTTAAATTTCGTGTGATTTTTATTAATGATAAAATGCTTGGATGAGGGAATCTATTTAATCAATTCCCACGAAGCCATCGTTACGACTCCAATAATAATCGTAAAATAAAATCTTCGAAACCGGTCATATGACCGGATGTGGTGTGTTCGGTGTTAACGAGCCGAACACGCCGCGTTAAACGAAAATCGTTTCCGTAGAATGTCCAAAGCAGGCCTGGAAGTTAAACGTTCTCGTACGATATTCGACTCACGAAAGTCGTAATTACGTTCCCGGGTACGGGTAATTTTAACGCGGAATGGGCAGCTGACAAAAACGGTAAACACGGTATTTCATAATCGTTGCGTGGTTGACCCACGGACCACGCTGGAAGGACAAATAATGTAACGCTCGCGCGCGAGCAAATATTTTTGCGTGTGCGCGGGAATGTTTTTGCGGTGGATGAGACGAAATCAGCATCCTCAAGATGCCCATTCCCGACGTTGGTCCATCGTAGACCAGTGGATGATGCACTTGTCCTCCTCGGGCAGTCGTTACGCGGCGTCGAGGCCAACCAATCACGGTTGGCAGGCAACAGGTGACCGACCAATCCGGTCTCCCTGTCGCGTCACCGCACGGTCGCGTCGTCGGCTCTTGCGTACCGCTAAGCATTTCGCTTCACGGATATTCCAACCAAATCCCGACGCGCCGATCGCTTTCCCACTTGGCTGCCCGTTTTCAGCCTCTCTCTGTCCCGCTCGAGGGTTCTCTCCTCGTTCTCCCCCACCAGAACGATCATCGTGGCAACCTGTTGCTCGTCGGCTTTCCTTCGCTCTCCTTCCTAAGCCGCCTGGAAACCATGAAACGCAACCTAGCCACAGCCCGGGCCGCCATCATATACATATCTTCGTACAGACCTCAAAATTTTCGGAATCCCACCGTCTTCCTATAAAGGCAGTCCTACTTGTCTTCTGACCCTTCTCTGACCATCTTGTTCATCCTCCCTCTCGATGCTCTGGAAATCCGTGTTCCTCGTTGAAACATGTCTTTTTAGAACG
>CM052203.1:7475242-7491143 GCA_028455805.1 Lasioglossum figueresi | reverse complement strand
GATTTTCGTAAAGGAAAAAGTTGTTTCAAATTGTCTCGGGAATCAGCCCCTTCAAGGAAGTATGTTTTTGAGTTTGAACCAGTTGCAATTTCTACAAAATTATCACGAATTATTATTTTTTTTAATAGGAGGACAACGTTTACGAGCAATAAAATTTAATTGAAAGAAAGGGTTAATTTAAGGTGAATTTTGTCACCGTGCAGCGGTGTTTCTCGAAATCGGGTGGCATCCGGCGCGGCAACAGGTGCAACAGTCTAGGTTTCTTTATTCTTTATTGTGAATCGCCTTGCACGAGTGCGCCCGAGTTCCAGCTGGACGGTCGTTTCCTTTTTCCCCTCGAGTCACATACCTGACTATCTCTGATCGAGCTCGATCGGGGACAATGGCCGCCGAGTCGAGTCGAGTCGAGTCGAGTCGAATCGAATCGAATCGAGTTGAGTCGAATCGAATCGAATCGAATCGAATCGAATCGAATCGAGTGAACTCCTCTCGCCTCGCGAGAACCTCCGAGAAATCCAACCGATACCGTATTCTCTCGCTATCGTTCGAAGGACCTTCTCCCGCGTTCCTCGAGCGTAGGACGAAATTTCAACGACGCCGTTCGCGTGCTCCAATCGTCGATGTCCGTTAATCATTCGCGAAACGATACACGGTGACACGGATTAATATTCGGACGCTCTGAAAAAGACAATTACTTTTTTAATATTGTACTATACGATTTGAACTTTTTTTGGGAAGCTACAGCAATTAGTTTACTACAAGAAAAAATTGCAATTTGTCGGAATTACAGAGGAAATACTAGAATTTGTTGTATACAAATTTTTTATTAAGGTCTGTATTGAAAATTTAATATATACATCTCGTAGATTTCACCACTGCCAGTCAAATAACCGGTTTTACATTTTTCATTTTACAATTATCGAAATTACCAAGCTGCTCACGTGGAAATTGATTCGATAAATTTTTTCATCCGAGCACATATTGGAATAAAAATTGCACAAAATCTAAATAAATAGAGTCTTGTCATTTTTATAAGATAAAACATTTTAATCGCTTTTCTTGCTCGGTAGGTTTAGCGTTATCGGTCGATGTCGCAATGAGCTACAAACGTTTAAAATTTGTGAAAAATGCAGTTTATCGACGTGATTGCAATTTAAAAAAAAACCAAGTCGTATGATTCGATATTAATAATGTGATCTTTCTTTTAAAAGTGTCCGAAAATTACTGTGGTTCACTGTAGATCTAATCGCAGAGTAACCCATCGTTTTGTTAATGTCTTAGAGAAATTGTTAGGTTTCCGATTGTTGTGTCAGAATCGAAGAACTTCCAATAGAAATGAGATAGAGCGTTAATTTTTATAAAAAATTAAAGCTGAAATATTGCAGAATACGGGAAAAATATCTAGATTACGGTACGAACGTTTTCCAACTTCGAAAATCTGTATTAAGCTTGCAGTATTACAAGAAAAATGTGATTTCATTCTAACTTTTCAAAAAAGATATTTAAAAAGTTATCGTCCTCGTAGAACCTTTTAAGCGCTCTAGAAATCGTGTCGAATGCGTTGATATTTTATGGAAAAACTAGATGCGCATCGCGGAAGGTAAAATGGAAGTACAAACGAAAGTTGAGCAGGTTCCACCGAGTGGAAAATCATGGAAGCTTCCCTTCGAGTTTCCTCGTTCCCCGTGGAACGGATCCGATCTCTGGAAACAGCGAGAGCGCTTTCACTTTTAATTCACTGTAATGACAAATGAATAATATATCGACTGCAACATTAACGCCGTTCGGAGCACGTTATTCAGCTCCGTGTAAAGAAAATGAGTTTCTATTTGCTGTTTAACTTGTCGAAAGTTTCCCGGCGAAACCTGGCCGTTACATAAACGTTCCTCCACAATGAAAGTACCGTTTTTCGTGCAAGGTACTGCGAATGCGAGCAAGAAAGTTGACAAAACGAGATCGACAGAAGTGGAAAATTCGTTCGAACGCAACCCCGTCTATAAATCCGCGTTATCCCCGACCATTTTCCAAGCGGACTCGTGCTCGAAGTCGTCCGAGAGTGTAGCAATTGGCGAAATGATTTTGCGAAAATGGCCAGGCAAATTGCAACCGGTTTTCTTTCTGCGGCCGCTCCGTAGATCTCTCCGTAGATCCACGTTCCTCGCCGTGTGAAAACGGAGGACGTTGACTCGTGGAAAGCAAAAGAGACCGCGCGAGCGCGGTTGGAGTCGCGAGAAACGGCGAGCGTGTGGTTTTGCTCGAACCGCTGAAAAACGGGGGACCAAGCCGACAAGCTGAGCCGTACAAGCCGCCATCAAGTAATGCCAGTAATTTCAAAGGACCGAGAATTACCGTCGAAGAACGGATCCCGGATACGAAACGCTTTTGCCATCCTCTCGGGAGAGGCACGGCAGTCGCGACTCGCGTGCCCTCTTTCCAGGGGCGTTTGGCTCTTGGCGGCGCACAGTTGGCCGGATCGAAGAATTTAGGAACATTCGACCAAAAAGCCGACTTTTCGAAATTGAAAACTAATCTGTGCGTATTGCTGTGTAAGCGTCTATAGACCTCGAAAACGAAGAAATTTATGAAATTGAATAAATATTTTATTTACTGTGATCGCTTAAAGTTGAGCGTTCCGAAAGTAGCATATTTCACCAAGCAAAATTGCTTGAGTTCTTTGCGATGTCCTCATCTATTCGTCCCATATTTTCTTTTAGTTTTTTTTTGTATGATATACAGCATCCGTTCTCGATAAGAAATCATATATTTTTTTAAAAATAACTAATAATAATATATTTAAAAAATAATATTGACCGCGATACATGACAAATTAAAAATTTTTTGTATATTTGTCAAAGGATATCTTTTTTTCCCAAAACTTCCCAGGCTCTAACAAGCAGGAATATTTTCGGTACATCTTCCTTTTTCCGTCTTTGCACATTCTTTTGTTTTGTCAACGTGTTCAAAGCACCTAACCTATACTGTTTCTTGTTGTTTGGACTGCCACCTTTAATTTAGTAAGAAAAATTGTATCGATTAGTTATTTAGTTTCGTTTTTATCCCAATTTAAAGATGGAAGAACAAGACGTGCATTTCAGACGTATTTTATTGTATTATTTCCGAAAAGGCAAAAACGCATCGCAAGCACACATAAAAAGTTATGCGCCGTATATGGGAATGAAGCCTTGAAAGAAAGGCAGTGTCAAAATTGATTTGCCAAATAAAAGAAAGACCAAACGATTAATTAAAACGTGTACGTTCAACAACTCGCTAAACTTTTGTTTTCCAAAATGATAATGCAAAGCCCCACACATCTTTGAACAATTGCCAAAAATTATGTGAACTAGGTTGGGCCTTGCACCTTCAGATTACCATTTATTTCGTTCCATGCAGAACTCCTTAAATAGTAAAATTTTTAACGACGCTGATGATGTAAAATCGCATTTAATTCAGTTTTATCGATGGCAAAAATCAGAAGTTTTATGAACATGGAACTATGACACTGCCTGAAAGATGGCAAAAGGTCATCGACAAAAACGGACAATACCTAATCGAATAAAGTTATATTTTTAAGCAAAAATTTGGAATTTTCCTTCTGATTTAAAATACGCAATCGCTTCGTTGCCAATCCAATATTTCGTCGAACAAATCGCTTCCATCCCATGGGATTTTTGGGGTAGCTGAGATTCATAGTGTCGAAACAGGCTCGTCTAATAGTCGTGAAAGCAAAGAAGAAAATCGCGGTGCGAACGGGTTAGGAAGAATTACGATCTGCGGAGGTTCCATAAAAGTCAGAGGGGTGCGACCCATTGTTCGGAGGACTGTACGACCCCCAAGAGTCTCGTATTTTTCGATGGTCCGAGTTTGAACTACAGAGGAAGGGTGTCTCGTTGCGGGGAGCAAATTGTTGCATCGTCGCCTCTTAATCGGATCACGCGGCTCAGGTGTTCGAGGATCTCGATTCTCGAGGGTTAACCCTTTGCACTCGGAGCCATTTTAACTCGAAAATCAAACGTTTCTTCCGACCAAGAATATTTCCATTCTCTATGATTTTTTAAATGTGGTAGATATGAAATTGATATAATACCTCATACAGTACTTAAATGTTTAGTAATTGGTTAGACACCGACATACCTAATAATGTAAACAATATTTTAAACAATAGTACAGCAATTTTTGGCGACTCCTCGGAGGCGCCACTCGAGTGCTAAGGGTTAATTCTCGCGAATCTAACGAGCGGAAACGTACCCCCGGGGATGCTGTCGCTGTTGCTCGATCCAATCGTGCGAAACGCGAGCTTTTCGACGCCCCTTCGCTCTCGGACGCCTCCTACGGGCGGGGATCTCGAGGAAAATGGCCGCGAGCTAACTGCTCGACTCGGTCCGGCTCCCACGCAATTAAAAATGTAGAGCTTTGGAACAGTGGTTGGCAACGTTCGTCACTTTTCGGCCGATTTTCGAGGGTTACGCCTCCTTTTGCGCGTCTAGCTCTCCGTGGCGGCCCTTGGGACTTTAACCGTTTCAATCCCAAGCAGCGCGATCGCGCTCTTCAGATTTTCTGTGGAAAAAACCCAGTACATTTCGAGCGCTGTGGACAACCGACGGTGCTGTCATGAAATAAAAGAAGCGCTATCGCGCCGCTTGGGTTCTTTCGCACTCGTTTATAAAAAGCGCGGTCGCGCTGTTCGGGATTTTTCGACAGTGTTTTTTTAATACTTCTTGGGACTCAAACGGTTAAACCAGTTGCGTCCCTAGTCCGATGTGAGACGATCGTAGGGACCTAATATTCGTATTAACGCCTACGATTCGTTCTGTCGCATCAACGCCGGGTCTGTCCTTCGCTGAGGGTGTATGCTATTCCATAAAACCTGAAGTCTATAAACCCTTAGCACTCAAAATATTGTTTGCATTGCTATATATGTTGGTATCTAATGAATCACTAAACATTTAAGTATTGTGCGAGGTATTATATCAATTTCATATTCATACAGAGGAAAGAATTAATATAGAATGGAATTATTCTAGGTCGAAAGAAATGTTTAATTTTCCATTTAAAATAGGTCCGAGTGCAAAGGATTAATACTGGGGTAAAAGAAATACAATTGTAACGCGCAATTATCGCATAGGCCGTGTTAAAATCAAATGGGGGGAAAGCAAATATCACCCAAAAAACAGAACGGCAAAGACCACTCATTGCTATGGGGTTCCTGCACGAAGTCTGGCTACTTTCTCGAGGTGACGCTCATATATTTCTCTTTCCTTTACAATGTAGTTTAGAAACTCGTTCATTCTTTTCCAGTTTCCCGGCTATGCAACATCAACGGAACAATATTATCCGGAGTAAGATCCCGTCCGACCGCAAGCTCAACGCAGTGCGCCCCGCGACGGCCCTGGTTCGGAGCTCCTCAGGAGCGTTTCATAGTCGCTATTCGTGGCGCCTAAGAGAACCAAGGCCGTCACGGGGAGCGAGACGCCGGGAAAAGGAGGTGTAGCCCTCGAAAATTGGCTGAAAAGTGACGGTCCTTGCCGACCACTGCTTTACAATAAGGGCCTGTTTATACTGGAATATTTCCGACGGAATATATCCGACCAGACAGATTTCTTTCAATGCATTTTAACCCCTTGCCGTACCTTTTCTTTTACAGTTACAGTGATTAGAACGTCTTTATCCCGAAAAATGTCGTAGATGCGAAAAGAAAATGTATATTTCTTGTATGACTACTTATTTGAATGCTTAAATATTGATTACAAACGAATCAAATTGTATTTCATCTAAAATGAAACGCGTAACATTCATATTTGTTACACTTTCTTAATAACCTTCATCGCGAGTCTGGCTCGTCAAAAAATGGCAAGGGGTTAATCGAAGTATGTAGACCTACGGATAGATGCACCAGGTTTTATTGTGGAAATACTGGACGATTTCTAACCGTTTTTCGCGTATCACTTGCATCGTATTCACCTACGCAAATAACCTCGTTTCGAAGAATACTTGTATCATACCATTTACGTGTAACAGAAGCATGAAAACTTCTTAATGATTCGAACTCCTGACGAAATACTTTTCTGAGTGGTAAATACAAATGTTATTGCGTTCTTATCAACTTAAATAGAGACAACGGGTTCTACTTTACGATTTTTCATCGTGTTGAGACAAAATTTGTTGTACTGGTTCCTGGTTTTTATAGGTGCGTCTCTCCCTCAATTTAGGGATAGACGCACCAGTAATTTATGTAATCAGTATTATGCAGTATTATGTGCAGTATTATGTAGGCAGTCGTTTTCGTCAGTAGCATCCCTTTTTTAATTAATTACAAAGCGACAAATTAAAACTGAGAATTGGTGTTTGACACACTATTTGTTAACACTTTACCTACCGGATATTACCTACCCTATTTCAATAATTGTGCTGTGCCAAAAGAAAGCATAGAAATTTTCTTTTACATTGCAATCTTAAATGAAATTATTAGATGACGTTATTGAGCGTGACTTGTTGGTTTACAATGAAAATTGTGTTTAGCCATGTACCGTAGATTTTTCAAAATTATGCAATAATCACCGGTCGGTAATGCGTTAACATCGTACACTTAAATCAATTAATATTGGTAATTGTTTAGAAAGAGTTACTCCTCTCCGATTTTGATGGAATTTAAATTTGTTATAGATTTCGGGATTTTGAACAGCTTTTTCCTGTTCGTGTATGAGGGGGTCTCTTTTACTTTTCGAGATATATTTCTAGTACTGAAGTATTACCCTAACCCAGACCTACCGTAGGTCTACATACTTCCATTAAACTGCGTTGAAAAATATCTGTTGATCGAAGATATTTCATCGTAAATATTCCAGTGCGAACAGACCCCAACGCGGCAGATTATGATTCGAGATTGAAGTTCGATTTGGTCCAGCGACATCGGCGGTTCGCGCCACGCCGTCATGTTATTTCGTCTGGAGACGAGTCAATATTTGCAGGAAGGTCCACTTTGTTCCGCAAACACGTTGCACACACGACGACGACGACCGTCCAATTACTCGACTCGTTTTATTTCTCTTTTACGTTCTCTTCCATCTTCTTCGGTTTCCTCGGGGCCTTAGACATTACGCGTGCAGTCTATTATTCGCGTCCGGCCGCCCCATTCCGGTCTCCGACGTCCATTCGGAGCCTTTTCTTTTTCGTCGTGCCTCCCTCTGCTCCCCTGTACTCCTGCTGCCTCGCCCCTCTGCTCCCCGCTTTGTGCTGGATCGTCCTCTCTCGCACCAGCTCGAATACCGCTAGGATTTTAATGTATTCTGTGGGAAAAGGATTTCAGGAGGTCGTCGCGTCGCGTCGCACCGCACAACGGTCTTTGTGATCGCTGCACTGAATCGAGATTCGGGGACGGAAATCAAAGAGCCGGATGCTCGACTCGAAAATTCATATTTTATTCAATTTTCTCGACGACCCCCAGGATTCTTTAGAAATTAGCCGACGCGACGCGCAGCGGGGTATTTCGCCCGAAAAGTCGGAAACAAGATTTCAAAAATTTTGCGTAAGTCGTACAATTTTTGCTGTCCGACGTAGTTAGAACTCCGAAGAATTTGGTTTCAGTATATTGTTCCTTTCTTTTATTTCATCCAACGTTTTCGTTCATTAGCGATTTTCAAGCGTTTTAAGGAAATCGTGTAAATTCTTACATTGCAGAAGCTTCTCGAGTAGGTATACAGAGCACTTTCGCACAGATTTCATTTCGTTATCATCTAAATTAGTATAGTTATTAATATTTGAACGTAATCAATAATTCTGTAAGTTTTTTCACGATTGTAAGTGCTCTAATCTGGTGCTCTTTCTGGTATCATTAAATTCGATAAAGTTTTTTTATCATAGTGCAAAAGGAATTAGTTCCAGATTTGTACAGATTGAAGATTTAAAACTATTTTAAGTAGAAATTGATATCAACAGTCACAGCATGTGTTACCTGACGACAATTGATAGTAAGAGTTTAAAAATGTCTTAATATTTAGTATTAAAATAATGAATTACATCGTTTCAACGTAATTCACATGGAAAAATAATTTTTTCACGTTTTCGATGGAACCACTCCATTATCAAATAAATGTATTAAGAAAGAAAATAATTTTCTATTTCACTGCAGTTTGATTGCAATTTAGGTTCAAAACGTTTATTTTGCGTTAAGATCCGCTGTGTGCTAATAATTCGGCCGGGTATAATCAATTTTAAAATATTCTTAGAGTCAGCATGACGTATTGATGTCGTCCCCGAAGGGTTAAGCAGGGCAAATGCATTTGAGAGAATTTAAAAATATTGTTATATTATTTTCTACCAATTAACTAATGCATTTGGGAGAATTTAAAAATATTGTTATATTATTTTCTACCAATTAACTAATGCATTTGGGAGAATTTAAAAATATTGTTATATTATTTTCTACCAATTGACTAATGCATTTGGAAGAATTTAAAAATATTGTTATATAATTTTCTACCAATTAACTCTTTGGGGTTAGATGGGTTAAAATCTGTCCCACCTTTTGCTTAACTTTTTATGCATAGTGGGCTATATGTTAACCCACATCGAAAAGTAGAAGTTTGTATTGATATTTAAAAAAATTCTGTGCAACTTGGGTTTTTATTTTCTTCAAAATCGTGTGCCTCAAAGAGTTAATATTAAGAAAGAAAATACATTTCTATTTAAAAATCGTTCATTTTGCGTTAAGATTCGCAGTCTGCTGATAATTTCACCGTGTATAATCATTTTAAAATTATTCCTCGAATTAGCATGGAAGGGTTCGGCTGCAGAATTTCTACGAAAATATATTATAAGCGTTCACGTAACGCGATAAGAAACGACGCTAAACATGGCTCGCGGCATCGCGCGAGCAAAGTTCGCGCGTTTAGGGAAACGAAAGGTAGGTGGTAACGGTGCAACAGGTTGAGGAATTCTGCGCGTTTTCCGTTCGTCGTTGTTCTCGACCGGGGCAACCGAGTTCCTGTAGCATACGAGACGTAACTCGCGACCTTTGTCCTCTTTCGTGCTCCGCTCCCCGCCATCCGCCATTCGACTCGTCAGCCATAGTTCACCTGGTCAATGGTTGCGCCGTGTTTGCGATCCGACTTCGATTTGCAATTGATGAGCTCGTCACCGTGTTTTACATTCGTGTCGTCTTGCCGACGACTTTCTTCTTTGTCCAGCTTTTTATCGGGTGCCTCGGGCAATTATCCGCTTCCTGCGGGACGCATAAACTTCCGATCGACGGTTTCCTTCAATCGTTTCGCAAGAAGACGAGCTCACTCGTCGTCGTATCGGTGCGCATCTCTAATTTTGTTTACTCGCTTGCTACTTCTATCAGTAGACTGCGGATTTGTATGCGTTTGTAACAAAAATGGATGGATGTAATTTGAAACAGTGAAAACATTAAGAGAATTCAAGAACATCTATATGTTATTTTCAATTTATTAAAATTGTTATAGATAGAAATGATGGAAAATAATAAAAACGTGGTAAAATGGATGGATGTAATTTGAAACAGTAAAAACATTAAGAGAATTGAAGAACATCTATATGTTATTTTCAATTTATTAAAATTGTTCTAGATAGAAATGATGGAAAAAATGGATGGATGTAATTTGAAACAGTAAAAACATTAAGAGAATTGAAGAACATCTATATGTTATTTTCAATTTATTAAAATTGTTATAGATAGAAATGATGGAACAAATGGATGGATGTAATTTGAAACAGTGAAAACATTAAGAGAATTCAAGAACATCTATATATTATTTTCAATTTATTAAAATTGTTATAGATAGAAATGATGGAAAATAATAAAAACGTGGTAAAATGGATGGATGTAATTTGAAACAGTGAAAACATTAAGAGAATTCAAGAACATCTATATATTTTTTTCAATTTATTAAAATTGTTATAGATAGAAATGATGGAAAAAATGGATGGATGTAATTTGAAACAGTGAAAACATTAAGAGAATTCAAGAACATCTATATATTATTTTCAATTTATTAAAATTGTTATAGATAGAAATGATGGAAAATAATAAAAACGTGGTAAAATGGATGGATGTAATTTGAAACAGTGAAAACATTAAGAGAATCGAAGAACATCTATATGTTATTTTCAATTTATTAAAATTGTTATAGATAGAATGATATGTTTGTACGATTTCCTCGTCTTGTAATTAACGAAGAAAATATTTATTTGACTCCGACTCGAACGAGTCCATTCTGCGGATCGTTCGTCTGTTTTTAAAACCGTCATTCTAGCAATTATCGAAATGGTTTTGCGAAAAGGGCCAGGCAACCGGTTCTCTTCCTGCGGCCGCTCCATAGATCTCTCCGTAGATCCAAGCTCTCGCTGTGGAGGACGTTGACTTGTGGAGAGCAAAAGAGACTTTTTATTTTATCTTTTGAAGTGAATACTTCGTTAGACGCACCGCGTTCATAGTTGCTGGCAGTGAATAAGTCTGATCCGTCACGCTCCGAGTTGAAACGCTATTCGTGTAAAACTTTTTCTTCGTTTCTTTTCTTTCTAAACTTAAAGAACTTAAGGAAGTTTTTGTTATTTATATTAAAGAAAGACTATTTGAACAGCTTTCACAGCTTTTATTATTACGAACGGGGTAAGACAATAATTCTTGAAATCATTGACGATTAAACTGCCTTACTTCAAGCAAATTTTAAACGTTCGAAATTAACAGGAACGTTTAGGTCAAATCTTATTTGTCGTTCTAGAAGATATTAGAAATGCATAATTGAGATCTTCACATTTTTGCTCATAAAATGCATGGGTATCTTGTATTTTCTTTTCAGTTAAAGAATTCTGATTAGCTAGAATCATCCTCTGGAAGAAAGGAGATCATTAACGATGCTGTACACAGGAAATTTAATATTATTGAAAGGAGTGATATTGAATTATTATGTAAAAAGTAATTTATACTATATTAAACAGAGCTTCGCAACGTGAGCGATTAAATCACAAAATTAGATTAAAATGTAAGGATAAGGATTTCAAGAGTAAAGATATTATTTAAGAATTTTTCTAACCGGTGAAACTTCTAGAAACTCTAGAAATGTGTATTGTCGGTTTTACCTGGACCCATTATATATAATTTCGGGTATCATAGAAATGCTTTAAGACCATTCGGACGACCTTTCTGGGTGAACAAAGTTTTTGGTTTCCCGGATCGTAAATCGTTTCCCGTTAGAATCGCCTCGGTAAATGCTGCCCGACACGTAAAAATAATAGATCTTTTGTTCGAGGGTTATCTTTAATCCTTAAACCATAGGATTCGTTCACGACGAAAGGAAATACAAGGTCCGTCCGAAGCACTCGTTTCACTCGCAATGTCGTTCAGATATTATAATAACAACAGCAATAATAATAAACTCGAACGTTCCGCTTCCGTTGCCATTAAACCGCCGATCGTTATGTAAATTCGCGTTTTTGCAGGGGCACTTACGAGCATGAAACTGAAACGCAGTTTGCCTGTTATCGACTTCATTCGATTGAATGTAAAAGAGAAACTTCTTTTCTTTGTTTCCGTTCCGGTCGCTTTTGCGCCCTTTTATCGTTAAACTAGTTTATACATAAGATTTTTAAAAACCATTTTATTTAATATTAAATACATCATATTTTTAGATTTCAATCAGTGACAGTTTCTGATTACACTGCGGATCTTTATGCAAAATAAAATTGTTTTGCAAGGGTCCAGGGCGGCAAGAGTTAAATAAATATGCATTTCATCCCTTAATAGATTTTTTACATTGGAAACGTCATAATAACATATAATATTCTATAATAATATTCTTATAATACTATTCCATGTATACATATAATAATTATTCTTATTTTTATAATCTTTTACTGTTTCACATTTCACCCAGCCAATTTCTTCATAAATGCATAAAAATTCTACTAATTATTGTTCGGTAGATATCATCCCTTAATAGATTTTTTACATTGAAAATATCATAATAATATTTAATATAATAATATTCTTATTATTCTAATCTTTTACTGTTTCACATTTCACCCAGCCAATTTCTCTATAAACGTATAAAAATCCGCAGTCTATTGTTCGGAAGAATCGGCCCGTGATTTAAGAATGGAGAATATAAATCTCTCGACTCGTTTGTCGGGATGGATGAACGATATTGCATCGTTTAACAAACTCCCGGCCGCGCGAATGTTATCAAAACAGTATCACGGTTAAATTATATTATCGAGCAATCGCCGAGATTTACGTAACGGAACGGTCGCCGTTGCTAGTATGCGTCGCGAGTTACGCCACGAGACTTTATCGACACGTTGCCAAAGATAATTCAAGCCCGTTGCACGGTGGCACTCTCGTCCGCACTGAACTACCTTGATCCGTTAACCCCGCGTCAAAGAACCTGCTTATTAACGTTTCTTGCACGACACTGTCCAGCACCGACATGTCCACGTGCAGCCGTTTATATGTGTCGCGCAAACATCGCCATTATCCTGATCGTATCGGATGATTGCGATCCGCCATCTTCGAACCGCGCGGATCATCTCGCCCTTCGACGAACGAGCCCTCATCGCATTTTCAAATCAACCCCTTGCCGTACCTTTTCTTTTACAGTAACAGTGATTAGAACGTCTTTACGCACAAAAATGCCGTGGAAGCGAAAAGAAAATGTATATTTCTTGTATGACCACATTTATTTTAATGCTTAAATATTGATTACAAACGAATCAAATTTTATTTCGTCTAAAATGAAACGCGTAACATTCATATTTGTTAGACTTTGATGAAAACCATCGTCACGAGTGTGGCTCGTCAAAGTACGGCAAGGGTTTAAGACGGTAGACTCGTTTCCAGAATTGCAAGGATGCGGGATTCGCGTTCTCATTTCTCGATAATACAGAAATGGGGCTTTTCAGTAGTCAAAAACGCTAGATAAAACATCGATCTAAGGCGCTATCGCTCTCAAAAGTCTTATTTTTTGCATGCGCAGTTGTGTACTTCCGAATAATAGAAATTACGCCTCGCAAACGAAAAAATGGGACTTTTCAGGGCGATAGGGCCCTAGAGCGATCTTTTATCCAGCGTTTTTGATTACTGGAAAACCCCATTTTTGTATTATCGAGAAATGAGAACGCGAATCTCGCATCCTTGCAATCCTAGAAAAAGGATCTACTCCCTTAACATCGAGCCTTAAAAGTAACTGGGACATATTCCCTTATAAAATTGACAAAATTGATTTTATTTAGACTTTGTTCGGCTCTTATCGTAATACAGTGATCCGGATTAATATTCGGGCGCTTTAAAGAAGACGATAACGTTTTTAATACTGTATACTATACGACATGAACTTTCTCGGGAAGCGAGAGGAATTAATTTATTACAGGATGTGAAAAGAAATATTTTCAAAAATTGCAATTTATCGGAATTGTAGAAAAAATACTAAAAGTTGCATTTTACAACTTTTTTATGTGTGGGACTATATTCAAAATGTAAAATATGTTTTGTAAATCTACGTTAGTTATACACATATTTCATCGAAATCGATTGACGCAGGAAAAAACGACACGCATCGAAAGATGTAAATATTTTAAATATATTTTAAATTTTCAATACAGTCCCACACATAAAAAAGTTGTAAAAAATGCCTTTCTTATTTCTGCATGTAACCTTGTGAATTATAATTTTTGGAAAATCTGTGTTGCATACACTTTACGATTTACGTTTATTTATATTACGTTTATTCTTTACGATTTACATTTCGTAAACCGATGCTTCTAATTGATTATAAAAAATCAGGTCGTTTGGTACAATTATGAAAAAGTTATTCGAATACTTTTGTCGCCCAGTGTATATGTTCGTTCAGAATGGAGTTTGAACCCCTTGCACTGCAATTTATTTCGCAACTACGCTATTGGAAAAGTTTGTTGCGCGCTTCGCCCCTGAAAGCACGCAACCACTTGGACTTCGGTGTACGCGGGGTTGCAGGGTCACGCGGCGCCGACACTCGGGCGCCTCGAAGCGAACGTCGCGTAGATCCCACGATCGAAAATCGTATAATTTCGAATTTCTGTGTTTCTGACTTTTTGTTTTGGTAATTGCAGGTGCTGGGAAGGCAACAGTACATTGTGCGACCAATGGTAATGGACGAGAGCTGCACGCCTGGCACTGGCAGCGACAATCCGGCGGTCGCCGGAAGTAGCGGTGTCATCAGTGAAGCAGCGCTGTCCCACGCACCGGCATTAACCGAAAAGACAGTTCGGGAGCACGGGATCCCCTTGGAACAGGCCATCGAGCAGGTAATCACCCTAATTTGTTTTTCATGGGACTTGCTCGTCGATGCTCGCCGACGACCGACAACTATGGCGTCTCGCGATAAGCCAAATATTCTGAAAATTTCCACCGATGTCATACTCGAATTACGAATGGGCGATTCTTGCAAAAAGAACGATTCTACAATCAATCCAATAGAAAATCAATTCACTAGAAAATCAAACAATAGAAAATCAATTCACTACAAAATCAAACAATAAAAAATCGATTCACTATAAAATCAAACAATAAAAAATCGATTCACTAGAAAATCAAACAATAGAAAATCAATTCACTAGAAAATTAAACAATAGAAAATCAATCCTTGAAAAATCGATTCAATAGACAATCGAACTTTTTGAAAAAAATTAAAGTTATAACGTTTTTCTTCAAATATATAATTGAAACTTTATATGTATCAGTTAGGTTGTATGAGTATGTGTTAGGTTGCAAAAACCAAATCGTTAAAAAGTCACAGTTTTATGAAATCAAATTTTTTTTAACTGTATAAAACGAAAACAGGAAAATTTTGAGTTATTTCTTTTTTTTTGTGAATGAGCGTTATGTGCCTTCGAAAAACTCATGAATAGAATCGATAGAAAAAATTTAAAATCGATAGAAAAAATTTGAAATCGATTCAGAGTCGCCCAACCCTAATTCGAATGATCGCCCCCTCGAAGGGGTTAACGACGTTGCTACGTCGGGCATATCTAAGTTTCACGAGCGATCGACATCGATCGTAGATCGAACAGGAAGCCACGTATAAAGAAGACGATTTTTAACGAAAGTTCGAAGCATGGTGGTCGTCGATGTCCTGCGTGACGTCCGGTTCCTCGCCGCGTTTCGTCGTAGACGGACAAGCACCTCTGAGGCAATGCCTGCACCCAGAAGCCTGCAACAAAGACATCGAGCTGCCGGAACATTACAACCACTTCCACGATCTTCGCAAGGAATTCGTTGCTTGCTACTCCACCCACGGGGAGCTTTCGACCTTTGGAATACAGGAGATGTTGGAATGTATCCTTTTACAAACCCGAACTCGAAAGAATCGAAGAATTTTCGATTCGAACTTATCTTTGATAACGGTCGGATGATTTTTACTGATTGTGGCTTGGCCACTGATCGTACGAGGGACAACAATTCGTTCGTTCATAAGAAAAGTGACCACTCGATATATTTCTAAAGAAAGTATAATAATAAATATATAAATTGTGGTGTACTTTACAACTAATGTACATGACAAGTAACGTACATGACAACTAATCCAGTATCTAAATAACAACAAATTATTTTACATTTCCAAGTTATTGATATACGATAAAAAAGAATTGGCAATATCAGGTAATTTTCAAACGGCTCTACTGTAAAATATCCTTGTTTTGACTTATGTCACGTTTCTTGCGAATGAACGAATGATTAGTGTTCGCGAGAAATTGACACAGAGAAGAACCTATCGCTGAAAAAATACGAGGGAAGCAAAAATGCCAAAAATTCCGATCTCCTGCAACCATTTTAAAATACTACGTGCCCCCACTTTGAAAAAATACGAGGGAATCAAAAATGCCAGAAATTCCGATCTTCTGCAACCATTTT
>CM052203.1:7419787-7475142 GCA_028455805.1 Lasioglossum figueresi | reverse complement strand
GAACAACCGTTTATCACAGGAAAAAAAGAAGGAAACAAATTGAGAAATCGGTCGACAGATAAATAATTGTAGAAATATGGAATTCCGACATATTTTTGTTTCAATACGAAATCACTCTGCATTTCTGCATGGGCCGCGCGTTCAACGTGCTTGCAGTAGAACAAACATATCTCCGAAAAATACACAGGAAGTAAAAATGCTAGAAACACGGATCTCTTCTTCTGCAACATTTTCCGTGTCCCCACTCTCTCACCCCATGTGTGCGTGCCCTCTGCACCCGAGATAGAGTACTAGAAGGACAAACGCGCAAGGGGCCCCCTGTGGATACCGCTGTTTGTCTCCTAAAAATTGGAATAATCGAAAATTAATTGAACCATCCACATGGCCGTTGGGTCTGTCGGTGTCTCGTCACCGTCGTCGTCACGCACGTCTCAACGAATCAAAGTCGAAGCTTCGTTTTTTGATAGCACGCGGTCGCCTTAAGGCTGCACGACGACCGACGACTACGCTCGAAACGTCGAAACGAGAATTCCAAGGCGTGCGGCCGTTAGGCGGCGCGACAGAAGTCGAATCCGACGTATTAAACAATCCAAAGTCGGTAGTCAGTGTCTGCAGGCGAGCCGAGGGTGTGCGTATCGCGTAATTACGCTCTCTCACGGCAGTAGCAGTGTGGCACACGACGTCGGGTACATCGACGTCGTCCCGTTTCGCATCACGTGGCCTACGAACCCATTTTCCACAACGATATCGAAGATTCAGAGTGAGCCTGTTGTGATTAGTTTATTCTATTCTGCGACGAGAACCACCCTAGGACCGCGGGGTTTCCCCGAACACCGTTCTTCCATCCCAACGGAGGTATGTTTTCCGTATTTCGAATGGGTACCCGTTCAATTGTTTCGATTCCGTTGCGTCTTATTCGAAAATCAAAACCCACGTATCCGGTGAATCTGTTGCGAAATATTCTCGTCGTTATCGGTTCCATTGATCGAGAAATTGAAACGCATATTTGAAAATATTTCCTTGCGGTCGATACGCCGCGATCCTTTGTGTTCCGCTCGTTTTGCGTACGTGTTATCTATTCAGAGTCGTCGCGTGTACATACATTGCCGCGCACAAATTTCAAATGACTTTTCATACACTGATTTGCATAAACGCTGACCGAACTTGCGGGCGATCAGTCCCTGAAACACGCGACGAAACTTGTTCCGATCGAGCTTTGTTTATTGTCATTTCTCGAAGACGAATGCACCGCTGTCATCCTAGTGTAATTCTCTGCGAACATTCGAATAATTGCATTGAAAACTAGAAGAAAGAATTGTCTACGAGTCTCTACGTGTCTCTACGCGTTCGGTGCGGTAAATCTGGTGACTTTGTGAAAACGTTTGCAGTTCAAATGGCACTCGAGTGTCGAATGTCATCGGTTCAGGGGCGGCCTCGTCCGATCCTTTTCAAGTGCCTTAGGGGATCACGAAATTAATTGACCAAGCGGACGTATCCTGTTTCCTTACGTATGTTCACTCGAGGAATCACCCTTAAACGTCACGTTGAAACCAGATCCGAGGTTTGCTTGTTAATTGAAATTTTTTTTTTTTTTAAATACATCAAGCATAAAAGTGCTTGTTTGGTAACCACGTCCACGCAGTCTCGTTGCCTTTCGAGTCCTCGCATTAGCATGGAACGTGTAGGAACCGTGGGTGAGATTTAATCCGAAAGAGGAAACGCTCTCCGACACGAATGCAAATGGCTACCTGTCCGTGGATCTAACGTCGAGGATATGGTATTATAATCGTCGTTCGATTATCGGTCGCCCCGACGCGCGCGTGTATCGTATTTTCCGTTAATAAAACGAAACCACCTGTAGCTGCTGTGATACAACACACATTAAATATCGATCGACGCCAGTGTCGCGTCGAGTTTCGAGTTCTCGATTTTCCCCGTCACGGGGCCCCATAACCTCTTATTTCATATGCATTCTCTTGCAGTCGATTCTACTCATCCTGCACTAGTAACATCAAATTTCGATTAATTCTTTTCGACGTCCCGAATAAATCACCATAAATCGCAGGAATTATGCCCTACTATGGGTTAATGTCCTCGGTTATTGTAAACAAACCACGAATAATACATATAGGTTAGATGTCTCTTCCCAAACATATTCTTACAGTGGTTCTCAGCTGGAACTACTGGCCATGCTTTGTTTCGCAACCGAAACTTAAAATAAAGCAGAATTTAGCAAAAATAATGGGTTAACGTCCCTGGTTCTTGTAAACAAACAATGAATAATCGATATACAGTCGGTGTATAAAATGTTCCTACATCTTTTAAAGACGAATAACTTTTTTTAGGACTACTTCGCTAGCTAATGTGCCAATAATTTTGTAAAAATTGTTATTGGTCGAAATTGGGAAGGAAAAAGAGGTCACGATTTTTAAATTTTTGATCTGTGCTTGTAATGAAAATTTCAAACATGTATTTTGTAAATCTAATTGTAAGTAGGTTACATGCACGTACAAAGTTTCATCAGAATCGATTGGGGTTGTTATGAAATATAATTGATTGAAAATAGCAAAATTTTTACATCTTATAATACCTACAGCTTTTTTATGGGTCAACCGATTTCAATGAAATTTCGTACACGTATATAACTTATTTAGATTTGCAAGATAAATTTTTCAAATTTTCATTACAGGCACAGATAAATAATTTGAAAATCATGACCTTCGTATTTTCTTCGCAATTGCGACGAATAACAAGTTAAAAGTATAATATTTACACATTAACCTGTTGGATCCAATTTTGAAAAGTTATTCGTTTGTAAAAGGTGTAGTACGAACACTTTGTATATCCAGTTTAGGGTTAGGTGTCTCTTCCTAAACGTATTCTTGTAACAGTGGTTCTCAGTTGGAACTATTAATAATTCTTTGTTTCGCAACCAAAACATAAAATAAATCAGAATTTAGCAAAAATAAAGGGTTAATGTCCTTGGTCCTTGTAAACAAACAACGAATAATAGATACACAGTGGGTATATAAAATATTCTTACATCTTTTAAAGACGAATAACTTTTTTTAGAAGGGTTACTTTACTAGCCAATGTGCCAATAATTTTGTAAAAATTGTTATTGATCGAAATTGGGAAGGAAAAAGAGAAGGTCACGATCTTTAAATTTTTGATCTGTGTCTGTAATGACAATTTCAAACATGTATTTTGTAAATCTAATTGTAAGTAGATTACATGCACGCACAAAGTTTCGTCAAAATCGATCGAGGTCGTTACGAAATGTAATTGATTGAAAATAGCAAAAATCGTAAGAATAAATTCAAAGATTTTTACATCTTACAATGTGCCCACAGCTTTTTACTGCGCCAACCGATTTCAATGAAATTTCGTACACGCATATAACTTTCCATTACAGGCACACATAAAAAATTTAAAAATCATAACCTTCATATTTCCTTCGCAATTGCGACCAATAAGTTAAAAGAATAATATTAACACATTAACCTGTTGGATCCAATTTTGAAAAACTTATTCGGTTGGAACCACTGTTTTGTTTCCCAACCGGAACTTAAAATAAAGTAGAAATTAGGAAATATGAAGACGCTGTTTGATCGGACGGGCATGGGGATGCAGAGGTATGGGAATCGGGCGAGATTGAAATGTTCATGGGACGAATATCAATCGAGTGTCTTAAGAAAGTCGGACCGAGTGGTCAACGCAGTCTTATCACGCGCGGAACACGGTTTAAAGGTCAACCTGGTGGAGATATTGGTAACAGCCTGACGACCCAGCGAGATATACGGATAATTACGCGCGCAACAGCAAGTTCGTTCGATTTCTTGTTATTTCAGCGATTCATCCTCGATGCGTAGCCGACGTTCTCCTTCTCGATGCTTTTCACGAGAAGAAGAAACGGTCTTTGTCGTGCTATTCATTTAAACAAGGGGATTATTTTTATCAGCTACCGTTCGATTCGAACCGGTTCACGGAGATAAAAAAATTTCAAACGAGAACTGTTAAATTAGGTTCGAATTTTGGCATCGGTCTCTTGGACTTGAATCGTCCGAGCTTATACGCACCGCTGTTAACCGATAACGCGATAATGTTTGGACCTCGTTCGATATCTCTGGTACACCTTGCGGCGCTTATGTAAAAGGCTTTTTCGATTATGACAATCTCCGTTCGATTTCGGACGATTTCGTCACGTCAATCAACGATCGATTACAAATCGCTAGTTTATCCTTGACAACAGCCATCACAGATTTTGGTCTGCCGTCGGACACCGAGAACGATTATCACGTGAAGGAGATGCAGGACATGATCAGCGTGATACAGAGAATGATCAAAGACGGTAGGTCGTTCTTGGAATAAGATACATTCACGATGTTGTGCGATTGCCACGGGTAGAATGAAAACAGAAAGAGTCGGGGAAAAAAGGAATTGATATCTAATCTGCTGCGCGCGACCGATAGCGAGAGTCTTTTGTAATTAAAAAAGTCTGGCGTGCTCGGAAAAAAAATGACGGTCCCCGTTTCGGAAAGATTCACGTTCACCTTTAACAGCGTGCAACGTAACATTGTCGATCGTAACCTTTCACCTGTAAATTACGATCGGTAGTGTAAAATATATAGGGCAAATATATTATTTAAATAAAAATTTCGAATAAAATGGTTTTCTTCCAGGTGGGTTCTAAATCCACTTTCGAAACTTTTATTTAAATAATATTCTTGCCCGACTCTGAATGTACACGATGCGATAATTCCCATTGATAATTTTTTAATTTAAAAATTGTCAACGGTGTAAAACGCGTGGTTACGGAATCCGAAGATTTAATGTAATCGCGTGATCGAAGCTTCGTTCGAGCCGGCACGTGGCCGGACTATGAATCTGTCCTTTTCCAGCCATAATGCGTCGGGTCACGTGACTCTCAAGGCAACATTTTTCGTGGAAGCTACAGTTCGCTCTATATAGGGTATTCGAATATTTTTCGACCAGATCCACGAGACTGTTACAACGTTCTGATTGTTAATTTGTTGACACTGTTTAGGTTCTATACTTTTCATTTCACAATTATTGAAACAATGAAATCGCTTACATGGAAATTGATTTAATAAATTTCTTTATCCAAGCGAATATTGTAATAAAAATTGCAGAAGATCCAAATGAACAGATCCTTGTCATTTTTGTAAGCTGAAACATTTTAATCGCTTTTAGTGCTCGGTAGAGTTAGTGTTAATATTATATTATGTTATTATCGCTGAACCTACCGAGCTTTTTTTCAAAGTCACGGTACGTGTTGCCTTATAAAAATAACAAGATTAAGTTTCTTTGAACTTTGTGCTGTTCGTATTGTAATTATTTATTTAATCACTTATCACGAAAGCTTCTTAATAATTTCAATAATTGTGCGATAGAAAATCTGGAACCGGTTATGGTAGGTTCAGTGTTGTTATTGAATTGTTCAAAATTTGATATTCCATTCTTTAGTTCATATTATAATGTATTATTTAATCATTTACCGCGAAAGCATCTTTTTAAATTCGGTAATTGTGAGATGAAATATGTGGAACCGATCATTTGACCGTAGGTGCTAGGTTCGGTGTTCTTAATAATTAAAACAGTAGGAAACAACAATGATAGTAATACTTTTGATTTATATGCGAAGGGTTGTTAATTACATCGATTCCGATTTTATTTTAAAAAACAAAGTAATACTAGGTGCTTCATGTTATTCTTACAAATTTCTAAAAAGTTCGTTTTGTTTCCGATTTCATTTGAAAAAAATAAAGCAATACTAAGTGCTTCATGTTATTCTTACAAATTTCTAAAAAGTTCGTTTTGATTCCGATTTTATTTAAAAAAATAAAGTAATACTAGGTTCTTCATGTTATTCTTACAAATTTCTAAAAGGTTCATTTTGATTCCGATTTTATGTAAAAAAACAAAGCAATACTAGGTGCTTCATGTTATTCTTACAAATTTCTAAAAAGTTAATTTCGTTTCCGATAAACGGTCAGGACACGGTAACTGTTATTTTACCGTGGTCGTTAGAATATTTTTGGAAGTTCGAACGCGTTCTAACAGGTCCGATCGACCGTTAAATCGGTACGTGCTGCCACCATCTGCACGGTGCACGAGCGCCAATCGAGAGGGAGTTCTCGTGCGTCGATAACATCGACTATTATTCGGAGGATAGGATTTTTCTTCGGTAGGACGCGATTCGAATCTGGTCGTTGCACGCGAGTAAAGAAAGGCTAGTAGCCAGAGGCGATCGTCGGGAAAAGGAAAGGTCAGCAGAAGAGAACGGAAAGAGCGAGAATGGTGCACGTCTCGGGTCCGTGCCTCTGTATCCATGTTCGTGCATTGGTCCCTTCTGCGTGTTTATGGTTTATGAGCCCGCGGGTCAAGCTGTGTAACGTTACAAGCAGCGATGGCCATAACGTGCTTCTTATCACAGCGGTGCTCAACTATTTTTGATCGGTACGAATTCGAACGACACGCCGAATCGATTATTTTTATCCGTCGATAAAAGATATCTGATAACGCGCGACCGAGAGATTTAAATGTCGTCCCGCTACTTTCGGTGATCGACGAAAATGATCGACGAAAATGATCGACGATCCCTCGGAAGGTGAACACGTTTCACCGAGTTGGCAAATCGAATTCGCCTGAACGTAAGAAATTCGAGACAAACCACCGGCTATACGGTTACACCGGAAACGCGTAAGCGTCACAGTCGGGATACGCCGGAACGACCGTTACTTCTCGCGGGAGAATCGATTTGAACGTGGAAGAACCGTACGAAATTGACGATTAACGTTTCATTGAAACGCGTAACCGCGCTCGTTATGTACTAACACTGTGATTTTCGTGTTGTAGGTCACGTCTTTCAAACACCCGAGGTGGTAAACATTGTTTTAGAACCTGGTATATGGTGAGTTATCAATTATATATTTTTGAACGTAATCGCGCGAGATCGATATCTGATTTAATCGTTGTTATTGCAGCTCAAAAGATGAAGAAGTGGATAACGGTTGCGTAGTGAGAGCACGCGGTCTACCTTGGCAATCGTCCGACCAGGATATAGCAAAATTTTTTCGTGGCCTAAATGTTGCCAAGTAAGTACAGACTCGCGCCTACGCGTGTTATCATGATCGAAGATTAATCGTAACAATTGTATTTGTGTACAAGCTACTGGGATCCGTTTCGAAAAGGTAAACATCCATATTTGTCGTGCAAATAGACACCCACCTCGCCAACATCGCCGAATATATCCCGACGAGAGCGAACGACGCTCGAGTTCAATTACGTGCTTGTGTTTACCTTGGGCGAGAGAGTAAACAATCTTTCTAAAAAGATTCGCTTGTTTATGTGTTATGCAACGATACGCGGTATCTGGGGTCACGAATCTCGTCGTATAATTTAACCAACGATTCCCAACCAGGATCATTGCGGTTGCAAGTCGTCTTTCGATTGCTCTGTACGACACCAAATTTGTTCAGCAATTACTGTTGGCTGATTCGTATGGAGTTTGTCAGTGTAGAACCAAATTCGAAAGTGAAATTGCTCTATCACGCAACGTTTTCGAAAAATATTGATTTTTGTAAAAATAACAGATCTTAATCAGATTATATAATCAGATTAGATAATCAGATTTGAGTCAAAACACAGAGGGGCCTCTCCTCTATATATCCATCTATTCAGATATATTTGTTTGTACTTTCTAATAGTTGTAAACGCTTTTTAACACCAGGTTTACGGAGCTGTAGAAATAACTATTTCACATTACTTTATAAACATAACAAGGATGTGTGTATCCAAATTTTTGGCTATTGTTCCAATGATATATACCCAAAGAAATAAATTTGGTAAATAATTCCTCAGGAAAGCACTTTTACAATCTTAATAATCGCAAATTAAGAATATTAGAACCCGTCATTTTGACGGGACCCGTAAATCTAGGGTTAAAGTTTGACAAAGAGCCGACGCGGGTACTTCATACATTCTACTTTTGTACTTACGTGAAAACCCATTTATCTAACAGGAATTTACTATACAGCATTGAATTCTACAAACATTTCCGGCAAAGAAACTATTCGCAAAAAGTATTTGTTTCGGTTAGCGTGCGAGCAGATGAAGAAAATGTTCATCACGTTGCATGATAGAGCAATTTCACTTTCTTATTTGGTTTTAAAATGTGAAACTCTATACGAATGGCCGAACAGTAGTTGTTGAACGCGAGAAAAGTATAATTTTGTTGGACTGCGTTATCCTCTACATTCGAGAATCGCGGCCAGGATCGCGGGTGCTCTTCTCGCTCGATTAAAACGCCCTGTTGCGTTTCAGGGGTGGCGTAGCGTTGTGTTTGAGTCCTATGGGAAGACGAAACGGAGAAGCTTTGATACGATTCGTTAACAAAGAGCACAGAGACATGGCGTTGAAGAGACACAAACATCACATGGGGGGACGGTACATCGAGGTGTACAAGGCATCCGGGGAGGACTTCGTCGGCGTCGCGGGAGGCACGAGCGGCGAAGCTCACGCGTTTTTGTCCAGGGGAGCTCAAGTTATCGTTAGAATGAGAGGCTTGCCGTACGATTGCGTCGCCAAGCAAGTGGTGAGCATTGGAACAAACGTGTGTAAGAGACGATTATCTTTTCTTAATTCATTCGTGCTTTCTTTCCGTAGCTCGACTTCTTCCTGTCGGGCCAGAAACCCTGCCACGTGTTGGACGGAGAGGACGGAGTTCTGTTCGTGAAGAAACCGGACGGCAGAGCGACCGGGGACGCTTTCGTTCTGTTCGCGAAAGAGGAGGACGCCGTGAAGGCTCTGAGCAAGCACAGAGATTGCATCGGTACCCGGTATATCGAACTGTTTCGAAGTACCATCGCGGAGGTTCAACAGGTGCGTGTGCCGGATCGAACGATGCGGGTAGAGAAGTCTGAGACGGGACCGCGTAGTTGCGAAAATACCGGTTGATTTGCATATATCGATTGTGTGACGGGTTTCAGGTGTTGAACAGGGCGATCGACCCGAAACAGGTGGTGCTTCCGACGCCGCCGATCCCGCAGCTTCCTACGATACTTCCTCAGCACATCATTACGTCCGGCACGCGCAAGGATTGCGTACGATTGCGCGGTCTTCCGTACGAGGCTCTGGTCGAGCACATTCTAGAGTTCATGGGCGAGCATTCGAAAAATATCGTCTACCAAGGTGTTCATATGGTTTACAATGCTCAAGTGAGTGCATTCGAGCAAGCGTTCGCGAGCAGCGTTACTCGACGCGGCGCGAAGCAGGTATTTACCGTCGTTGCAGAAAAATTACCGTGTCGAGAAACGCTGCTCTTTCTGAACTCCCAAAGGAACGATATGAAATGTACGATGCGATATAACGTGTTCCGACGATTCAGGGTCAGCCGTCCGGCGAGGCGTTCATCCAGATGGACAGCGAGAGCTCGGCGTTCGCGTGCGCGTCGCAGCGGCATCACCGGTACATGATTTACGGGAAGAAGCAACGGTACATCGAAGTGTTCCAGTGCAGCGGGGACGATATGAATCTGGTATTGACGGGCGCGGTAACGCCGCCGTCGACCAAGGCTCTGCTATCACCGGGTACGTTGACCACACAAACTCCCGCGACATTGACGCATTCGCATCCGCATCCACATCCACATTCACATCCGCATCAACATCCGCATCCGCATCCACATCCGCATCAGCACCCGCATTCGGCTCCGCCGACGCCGGTCCCGGTGCAGGTGGCGACGGCGCAGCCTCCTCTCTGGGAAATACACGCGTTAGTACAGGCTCATGCGCAAGCACAAGCGCAAGCTCAAGCTCAGGCTCAGGCTCAGGCGCAGGCGATCCGAAATCAGGACTTTTGGCTGATGGCCTTGGCCTCGAATCCGCCGCCCACATCCACCACACCGTCCCCGACATCGTCGGTCACGACCAAAACGCTCGCTCTACCCGGACCGAATCCGCAACACCAGATACCCGCGTACGCGATGACTCCACCGGCCGCGGCAGCCGCAGCCGCACTCCACGCTCAACCGCAGGCACATACGCCGTTCCTCTTGTTCAACGTTCCCTCCAGAATTCCGATTCTGAGAGCCCCAACCCCCCACAGTCTCCTGACGCCCATCGTTCAGGCTGCACCCATCAATCACGCCGCCATCATGGGGCTGAAACGCACCTGGGAGTCTGCGTTCCCACCGGAATCATCGAGCGCCGTCGCGAAACGAGCCGCTTGGCACACGCCCGCGACCGCGTTCGCCCAAACTCCAGCCACCGCGCCGGGCTTGCCTTATCCCGCTCAATTTTATCCGCAGCTTTGATCGAACAGGATCTCGCCGTGAACCTTCTCGTCGAACACGCGTGCTACGTCTTTTATACACGTATTTTTATACGCCGCCTAGGAGGCCGGTTTGTAACGAACCGAACCAGTTTTGCGTAGAGGTTCTTCTAGCGAGACGTTCTTCATGGAACTTCGCTCGTTCCGTGTGTCCAGGCAACTAGATCGGCCGGTTGCTTCGTCAACCGGTGGCAGATAGACACCGTCATTCTATTCATAGAATAATAGTTATGTAAAGACATTCCGCACGATACCGTCGTTGAACCATCTCCTACTTCGACCGGAGAGCCCGTCGATCGACTTCGTCGCTGTGAAACGTCTCTGATTCGCAAACAACCGAAATATCAAACTATGGTAGAACCTCGATTAGTTAAGAGAGGAACACAATTGTTCGAATAATGGAACAGTTATTTAGTTACAGTGCTAGATTCAGAATTTATTCGATTCTGTAATAAATAGAACTATTTAACTTTGAATTAGGGTACTAGAGACATGAAATAGGTTTGGATAATCCAGGTCGTACTCTGTTCCGTGTACGTCTGCACGTTTCACGCGATAAAGTCGTGCGCGCGCGCACGCACCGGTCCGGATTAGGTTTTCGTATACTCGTTCTTTCCATTTTGATACTTACCGACGAGCAACAGTACTTAGAGTGTGTTACGTGTTATTTTCTTCCTTTTCTTTTTTAGTTTCCAGGGGTTTTTCCGACAATCGCTGAATAGGGCGCTTTTATAGGAGAATCGTTATTAGTTGTAATTAATGATTTGTCTCTCATTTTGGTTACGCGCGAGCACCGGTGTCGCATCTACGCCCGGTTTGCTGTTTCGTATATCGTCGCGATGTGCAAAATAGTGCCTTGATTTCTTTTTCGGAGGATATCGCGACTTCTATGGATATGTAAATATATACATATACATTTATATATATATATACAAATATACAAAGTATATATGCGCGGACGCGGAAAACATATACATATTTTATATGTGTGTACACATATATGTATTGTATAGATATGGATAGGTAGGTCCACCTAAATGTAGCCATCTAACTTACTAAAGCCATCTAACTTACTAAAACCATCTTGTAAACTACGGAAATAATGAATTTGTGATACTATTAACATTACATTGAAAATGTTTGTTGTGTCATCGCTGCACAACTGATCTTTATGCATTTATGAAGAAATTATGATCGTGTGAAATTTCTACAATTAGGCGGACCACCCTGCATTTCTATATAGTATATATATGTTTATATATATATACATAAGAACGATTTATATATTTTGCTAGAAATATTTTTATTAGCGATAAGTAATGGACATTCCATCCAATGTTGACGAGTTTTTAAACTCCGATCAGACGGAGGGTAGCTTCTCCGTCAGCACGCGGCATCTACTTTGGAATATATATATATAATACGTACATCGTACGAACGGGAACGAAAACGAAAGAAAAGTGTCTGGACGCGTACGATTCCGCGTTCCCAGTAGTAGAAGCGTTCGGGCACCGACCAATTCCAGGATCAATGCACGGATATCAACACTCATCGCATTCCCAGAGATTGCCGGAAGGCTCTGTAGGGCGTGCGGTAGTCGTCATTCGAATAGTTGCGAAGGCTTCACGAAAATTCAGGGCTCGAACTAGCATTTAGTTCTTTTATTCGATAAAATTTTAATTCCATCGTCGAGATAGAGAGCATCGAGAAGTACTTAAGTCGTCGAGAAACGCGTTTCTCGCTAAACCTTCGTGACCTTGTTGGCGATTCGGTGTTAGGGATGCATTTACACCTGCGACGGCTTTTCTACGGTTCAAATTTTGTGATAATCGGTGGGCAATTGGAGAAGAGGCGAACCGGGAGGCCGATATCGAGCGCGTCAGTTTCTCCCCAGTAAACGATCTGCTCTTGATTTGTTATGAACTTTGTAAGCAAATATCGACCCATCTGTGTCCGCACTATTATAATAGATACTAGGTATCTGCTTGCAAAGTTTGGTGCCAAAAATCCATGCCGAATGGACGGAAAAACGAAGGCAGATCCTGTTCTCGTTGTAGAGGGCAGGTCGGTCGCAATAAGAACGAACCTAACCTTGCTTTCAGAGTAAATATTAGGCAAAATCGTTGTTGTCATTGTTTTAATACTTGTTAACATTAAAACTATTGAAAATTCATGAAACTTAAAATTATATAATTTGGAAATTTGAATAGAATTCGATTTTCCCTCCTATAGCAATATTTGCTCCGAATACAACAAGGTTAGGTCTGCTCTTAGTGCGACCGACCTGCCCTCTATAACGATGGCAGTGTCTGCCGACAGGTTAGTTCGGCAGATTCAGAGCAGAAGGGACCAAATTCTGCTGCAAGCGTGGTTTGGCACCAAAATGACCGCCTTCTGCTCGCAAAGTTCTATTCCAGAAATTAAATCACGATCTGTTCGAGGATATTTTGCTGACTGGGTGATACTGCCATTCCGCGAGGACCGTAATTTTCCTAATTCAGATTTCAACACAAACGTTGGGAACCATTTCGGAGGCCCAGAACCGGAAACTCCTATCTTCCGTAATTCTGAGAAATCACAGTTCCTGAAAAGCAGTTTCCTGCGCTCGATCTCGGCGCGATCGCGTGGGCATCGCGCAGCGCTGTCGGATATTAGAGTTTCTTCTTGCCACGCGTTATCCTTTGTCCTTAACCCCTGTTCTCCGTTTTTCCTGTTCTCTATTTGCCACGAGAGTCCAAAGTCCGCGGGTATAGAGATGACTGGTTTGCATGTCGTGGTTTGTGGAGGGACGTGCATACAAGTACCTGTAATGATCTTTCTTATTCGTTGCCTATCGTCGGTGATCAGGCGATTGCGCGACGGTTTTTTCGATTTCTTTTTTGTTTTTCAAGTGCAACCCTGCGGCGCGCGAGTATCGGTCGATGCGCGTCGAACGTCGTCGCCATTTCGAACGAACACAGATCCATTTCTTTTTCAAAACGACTTATTCGATCGATGTTCAGTGCGCAACGATCCGGTACGTTCGTCGCCATCTTCGTCGTATTCTTCGCCTCCCAGACTCCAGATACATATTCTCCTCTCATTTACCTCTCTCGCAGCGGCTCCTCCATCCTGCAATACACACAGACACACAACCACAGAGACACGTATACTGTATAACTAGACTGCGGACTTTTATACGTTCATGAAGAAATTGGGCGAAATACAAAACAATAAACGATTAGAGAAATTCAAGAATATTGTTATGTTAATTTTAACGCTAAACCTATTACGGTCGAATTGACCCGTTTTCTATTCCGTAGTTATTGAAATTATAACAACGCTTTGATAGGAGATGACTGAGTTCACTTCTTTATTCGAATGGGTGTCTGGAAGAGCCTATATGTCAGGTTTTTTAACTTTTTTATGGGAGCACAATTAGGAACTAATTTTACTTTAACATTTTGTAAAACAAACCGTAAGAAAGGTCTTTCAGTTTTTTCAGCAGCCTTTTATTATTGCAATTCAGGTTTCAGTTCAAAATTGCGCTTCGATAAAATTTCCAGACACCCATATTCATTTTACAAAATATTGTAATATTTTAACACAAAGTTTATCAAATTCAATCTACTCAAATCTATAAGATGCTTCACTTTTTTTTTGTTCCGGGGTTGGTAGGTTTGGCGTTAACGCAGGAAAATGAATTTTTCTTTTACTGCTGTTTGCCACAATCGAAGTAGAACAATTTTCATCTTGCAGAGAGATCCGCAGTCTATTTACAACAGTCTTCTCGTACTTGTTTGACGCGTGATCCTGTACAATTTCGCACGAGCCTATTTTCTGTTTGACAGGATGCGGGATTAGCGTATTATCGCGTAGAGTCGAGCAGTAGTATCTTGGTGTGCGCGGCTACCAGCCACAGATATTTCTATGTAACAGTATCTGTCTCGATGCATAGTTTCGAAATTGTTTAATCAAAACATCAAATACTTATGGTTGGTAGCGCGGCTAGTCCTGTTTTGTCGTTACACAAAATGGTGGAGCGAGGCGACCGCGACTTCCGGCGTGCAGAAACGAATTGCTCAAACGACGAAGTGGAACCGGAAGTCGGGGCGCGCCTCGCGCCGCGATCATCCTGCAGATGTGACTCGAACAATCGGGTATTGCCTGCCGATACGTTTACGTGTCGGGATTACGCTTCCTGAGTCGAAGTTACGCTTCATCTAGCATTAATGGACATCCTAGAAACTAGATTTGCGGGGGCCACGCGAAACGATCCATTCGTTGATCAATTGAGAAATAAATTCGTCTCCATCGAGATCTCGGATCCTTCGTTTCGCGTCTCCTCCTTGGGGCGCATCTTGGTGAGTCTTCGGAGATAATAAATGTATCGGTCGGGAGCGTCGACGATCGATTCTGACAAAATTCCGTAGTTGTTTGGGTAGCTCGATTCGCAGACTCTCTCGACGCCCTCGGCCATCGCGCGCTGATTTCTTTTTTTTTTTCTTTTTTCTTTTTTTTTTTAACACAGTAGAGCTCCGTTCGCCGATGACTATGGCACGAACGGACAGAGCTCTACTGCAATTTAGACGACTGCGGCCTGTACGGTAAGATGCGCCTACTCGATGGACGAGAACGCGTTGAACGGGCGGGATTATGCGCCGATGCACGTGCCCCGCGTTCAGAATTTAACACATTATATACCGGCGACCATTTCTTCGTTTTTCAAAGAGCACAGTTGAGGATTTTGTTATAGATCCAACAGCAATTTCAATCGTAAACCAACAACTCCAGTAAACTCCGGTAACTTGTAATCCGATCATTCCGTTTGGGATTATTAACACTAGACTAAACTAATTTGTTACACACATAACATAGCTCTATTTATTTAGATTCTGTGCAATTTTAAAGAAATTATAATGTCAATAATTGTGAGATGAAAAATATAAAACCGGTCATTGGACCGGCACAGTGGGTCAAACCGACGAAATCTGTGTCAAAATCAAAGAACTTTTGATAAAAATGAGATAGATCCATGAAATGTTTTTTAAATGAAAGCTGAAACTTTGCAGATTACGGGATAATTATGGAGATTGTGGTACGAACGTTTTCTAACCTTGAAAAAATTCGTTAAAATTCGTTTTTGTAACATGCTATACATTATTCTCCGTAGATTTTTTCACGCTGATGCCAAGTCTGGTTTCAAAATTAGTCTACAACCTCAGAATTTTTCAAAAAATCGATTTTCAAATCATCAAATCATTTCAACGAAAAAATGATGACAGCAAGGTACAAAAACGAATTTTTTCAAGGTTAAAAAACGTTCGTACCACAATCTCCATAATTATCCCATAATCTGCAAAGTTTCAGCTTTCATTTTAAAAAAATTTCATAGCTCTATCTCATTTCTATAGAAAGTTTTAATTTTGACACAGATTTCGTCGGTTTAGTATGTGGGTTCAGTGTTAACGTAAAAGTTGCAAAAGATTTCTAAGGTTCCTTTTGGTACATCAGAACGATTGAAACCCCCATTAACCCTTTACACTCGAGCTCTGCGACTCAGAGGCGTCAGTAAAAATTGGCACAGCATTATTCGAAACAGTTTTTACATCATGAAATTAGTCTTTGTTCTACAAATTGCTAAAAGTGCAATTTTAAAAAAGATTACACAGCATGAGCATGTTCTAGGTTGAAAGAAATGTTTCGATTTTGGAGTTCAAATTGCGTCGGGCGCAAAGGGTTGATAAGCGTCCGGTAGATAAGGTGTTGAACCTTCTTGTTTTAAATGTTTTAAGTGAATTGCAACCGGTTGTGGCTGCTAGCCGGAAGTTCGGCGCTCGAGACGAGAAGGATCGCACCGTTTGAAACGACATTGGCCAAACTTCCGGCGGGTAAGCGCAAATAGGGAGCAAGATCATGGCAGTCTCTGGTACAGGCCGGAACGCGGTAAATTTGGCAACGCTGTCTCAGTCCGATCTGAAGTGAGTTGCAGTCTACGCTGCTGCGCATGTGCAGTGGCTCGATCGGACCAGCTGATCGGACTGATGTTGTCTGTATGCGGTGTTGCCACATTACACGTTCCGTCCTGTATTAAAAACAGTCGTGATCTGTCGGAACGTCGCATCGTCGCATAAAATTGCCCGGCTGTGTACTACCTGCCATTGGCTTTCGCTGGGCACTCACACGAGCCGTATTATACACGTATCCCGCAGGCTATCAAGGGAGAGAAAATGGGAGAGTGTGTGCGCGTGTGTGGCTAGAGGGTCGAAAGGAGGAGAGTGACATATCAGAAGTAGTAAATTTTCGATAGTACATACCGCATACATATCTCGTGTTCTCCGTACTAACTCCAAATTATTCGCTGATCCGATGAATGGTCGTGGCATATATTTTTTTTTTCCCCCTTCTACCCCCCACCCCATAATTGCGTGGGATGTGTGTCGTCTGGTTTCTTTATTTTTTTAATTTTATTCTCTTTAATTAATTGTGAACCGCTAACCTGGTGACTGACAGTGTCGTCCCTTTCGCAAATTTACATTTAACTCGTATTTATCGTCGGTTCTGTGATTGTTGTCGCTATCTAGCTGAGGCTGACTACACAGTGGCGGCGCATCCTTTCACGTTAACCCCTTGCCGTGTGTAATCCACTAAACCGACAAACGTTGTTCTCACCCTTTGCAGGACGAAATCGGATTTTAAAGTCTTTTCCTCCTTCTCCGATTAACACTAGGTTTACGGGATCCGTTAACATTAATTTTGTATCGTGATTATACGCATCCGTCAGTAATTATTCGAGATATTAATTCTTCTTTTTTATGGGTATATATCGTGCTTTAAGAATGGCCTGACATTTTCGATAGAACCCCCGCGTCGCTTTTAGCGCACCGTAAACCTAGCGCTAAAGACAGACAATTTGTTCGGGCAAGGGGTTAACTTTGTCTTTCCAATCAGGATACTTGCACATGGAAGCTGAAAGCAGTGGGGATGGGCGGGTGCCCGGAAATTCGGGGTCGAGTCGGGTCTGGTATTTTCTCCGGGTTCGGGTTGTGACCCGAAAATTCCTGATACGCGGTTACCCGGTTAATTTTGGGTACCTGAAGCCGAAATCGGGTCAGGTCGGGAAACCGAATATTTATATTGTTCGGAGATCCGACGTTCACTTCGGATAAACTTCGGATAAACTTCGGATAACCGAGTGTCACTAATTTTCGGGTACCGATCCGACCTGACACGAAGCTCGAGTACCCGAAAATTACTGGTTCCCGCCCATCCCTGGAAAGCAGGCCCTTGCCCCGCTCGTAAGTCCCAGTTTCGAGGTCCTTTCGATTGTCTTTCGATTGTCTTTCGATTCGCAGGATCCCCGAATTGGAACGCGCCAATGCGCTCGGTACACATCGACACCGGAAGGGTCGATCTCTCTATTTCGATCCGATTTCGAAGGATCTCGCCGATGATCGCGGGACCGCGAAACGGGGGAGGGGCGGAGAGAATCGCGACAGAATCGCGAGAGTTGACGGACGATCGCGATCGTCCCGGCGAAAGTGAATCGTTAAAGTTAATTAACCACGATCCACGCGACCTGTTCGATTCTGTGCGACTCTTTCTCCCTTAACACACTCCCTCTACATCTCCTTATATATATTTTTTCTATTTTTTTTCTATTTTTGTTTTCCTCAGAGTTATATAGACGGTAATGTTTCTTTTTTTTTTATCCCTCCGCCCCAACCCCCGTCCCTCGATTGCGTTTCATCAATTGGGATTGATAGAAAAAAAAAACCACACTTGACACAGGCGGATTACACGAAACACGTTACACGGACGCAATATATTACACACACGCGCACACGTACACACGTACAGAAGTATATTTACTGATCTATTTTTTTTTTTACCCCTTGTATACACTTTTTTTCTGTATATCGACGATTTATATTCGATGGTGATCATGTTTAATAAATGTGCCTTGTGGACATACATATCTTTTTGCTTGCCGGGTTGGTGGACTATTATCCCCTGATTATATTATCCTCGCCTCTGGTGGTGGTGGTCATTTTCGTGACGAACGCGTTTTCTTTTTTTTTTCTCGATGGACGATCGACATTTTTACAAACAAAAGTACGGGGAAACGTTGTTCGAAAATATTTTAACATGTCCTCGGCAAGCCCTTCTCCCCCCATCGAGACTGTTCTCTCTCGTAGTCCGAGCCGGTGTCGCCAGATCAGGGGAATTCACTTTAATCGAGGGGAATTCACTCTAATAGAGGAGAATTCACTCTAATCGAGGGCAGAATACTTTTACCCTCCCTCTGCCAGTGAATCTGATGAGTAGACAGCGGATCTTTATGCAAAATAAAAAATTTCTACAAAAATTGCAACAAACCTGAGTGGAGTGGACATTCATTTTCTTTATTAATATGTTTAATAGGGTGAATATAATGTAACAGTACTTTTACATTTTTCTAATGTTTTTACCATTTTTCTAATGTTTTTACCATTTTAAATTACACCTATTCATTCGTGCCATAAGCGTATCGAATCTGCTGTCTACTGATCAGTCACGTGACAGGGGCGGAACGCGTCGCGTGACAGGGGCGGAAGCGTGGTGGAAGGGGAAGGATAGAGTGGGGACACTAGTTTTAATCTGGCGACTCTGGTCCGAGCGAATACAGTTTTCCGGGGAGAAGGGTGAAACTACTATCGTCGGATAATCTCTCCCGTTTCCATGGAGCGTCCGAAAATGACGACCATCGTATCCCTGTTACGTTCTATACATTTTTTTTTCACTGGGCTCGCAGGTATCTTTGGTGTCTACAGATCAAGTTGGAGATTTCTGTGTCGTAACTCTTGCCTCCCTCTCTCTATCTCGCTCTTTTTCACTTTATTTCTCTCTCTCGCTCTCTCTCTCTCTTCCTCTCTCTCTCTGTTCTTAATTTGCTCACACGTACATATAGGTTCTCTATCGCTCTTTCTCTCTCTATTTCTCTCTCTCTCTCTCTCTCTCACACACACACACATATATTTTGTCGCTATAACTGTCTCTCCCAGCCTACTGCCTCATTTTGTGTCGAACTTCTGTCCGATCGTTGGCTCGATCCATCTTCCTACATTTCCCGACCCTGTTCGAAGGAACGGTCACGTAGAGGTCATGTAGAGGTTATGTAGAGGTTACGTAGAAGTCACGCCTCCATTAACCCCTTGCCGTACCTTTACTTTTACGGTTACAGCGATTAGAACGTCTTTACGTACGAAAATGTATATTTTTGTATGTCACCATTTATTTCAATGCTTAAATATTCATTACAAAAGAATCAAATTTGATTTCATCTGAAATGAAACGCGTAACATTCATATTTGTTAGACTTTGTTCGAAACCTTCGTCACGAGTCTGGCTCGTCAAAGTACGGCAAGGGATTAAGACTCACAGCGGGGCAAAGCGATGGATTTTGTGTAAAAATCAAAGAACTTGCGATAGAACGATGATTTTTCTTTTTTTAATTAATTTTTAATTAAAACGGTCTTTATCCCGAAAAAATGTCGTAGGAAAGAAATTTTATATTTTTCGTATGGCTTATTTTAATGCTTAAATATTGGCTGACACTCATATTTGTTAGAGTTCGTTTAAAATCTTCATCGCGAGTGTGATTCGTTGAAACACGGCAAGGGGTTAAATCTGAAATACTGCAGAATATGGGAAAGATAGAGGTTATTATTATTTCAACGAAAAAATTATGGATTTCATTAGTTTTCTCCACGCGAATCGATTTTTCTCAAAATCCTGAGATAGCAGACAAATTTTACGACCGGATTTTTAACAACCATAGTAATACCGCAAGTTTAATATAGATTTGCAAAGTTAAAAAACGTTCCCAGTAGTCTAGTAGTAAATTAATAGCTCTAACATCTGAATAAAAATCCAAGTCGTACAATCTGATATTAAAAAAGTTATCGTACTTTTAAACTTTTAAACTTTTAAACTTTTAAACTTACTGTGATTGTACATTAGCACATTGTCATCTAATTTACGACCCGTCCTGCGGTTTTATTATTCTACGGACACCTTTTGAGCGAGTTTCCTTTTTTTCCGATCAGTTCAATTACAATTCAACGTGACCGGTTCTCCTTGATTTCCCTCGCTTGGACATCCCCACCACAGTCTCTTGATCTCTTATTAATTCTGCGAATCCACGTGCGAAGTCGAACGAATCGTTGAGAACTTTCGAAACTAGTTTCTTCGGTTGTCAATTATTTCGTACTAGCGACGCACGCATTTATTTTCTGAGAGAGAACGAGAGAGAGAGAGACAGAGAGAAAGAAAGAGTGAGAGTGAGAGAAAGGGCAGAGAGAAGGAGAGAACGAAAGAGGGAGGAAGAAAGAAAGAGAGAGAGAGAGGGGGAAAGTTTGAGTGACTTTTTTTGGTGATTTGGCAGAGGGGGCGAAATCGCAAGTTGGTGCTACATATTTATATATATTATATATAAAACATACGTATATATCGTGTTACAATGGTGCAGTGTCGATTGCTGTTTGGTAGCGGGATCTACAAATACTAACTTCTGTGCTTCCAGGTAGGCCAAGTCCAAATCATTATTCCTCTGGATGACGGGCTGCTCTACGTTCCGAGTGAACCGAATATCGGACTGCTCCTTACTCTACCGGACTCAAAATGTTTGCCTTTCTTCCATAAATTATTATGTACAAGGCTGGACAAAATGATAGGACATTTGATGTATTTGTATATTTTATATAACACAATAGGATATATGCACGTATTACACGCCCTGTATATTAGATATGTCCTTCAAAGTATCCATATAGAATTGCAAGTTTGTATCTTGTGCGCAAAAGAAATTAGAGGAAGAATTGTAAACATGCGCTGACTTTGCTCGGTCAAATTGATGGGACGCATGTCATATTTTTTGTTATTATGTACTGTGGCAGTAATCTATCAGCAGTGACTAGAAGCAGACGTGCAAATTTTTCAGTTATCTACAACATTTGTGCCATTAAAGTTAAAATGGGTCGAGGAAAGCAATTAGACAAAAGTGAAACCGACCGAATTTTGTTATTGCGGTGACAAAATCAAACTATCACGAAGATTGCGAAGTTATTAAATAGAAGCCGTCACATAAAAAATTGTTTAATTCAATTCCTAATCGCTTAGTAGATGTTATACAGCGAAATGGCGGTTTTACTAAATATCAATTTGGAATTCATCAAAATATTTCTGTTCAAACAATTCTATTTTTTAATAATGTTCTATCATTTTGCCCGGCACTGTATTTGGTATGCAATCCAGTAGATTTGTACCCGGGGAACCTGCAGATCGAAGTTTCGATTCTGTAGAGTCATTGGTTCACAAGTTATTGTCGCTTAAAGTTGAGCAATTTCCATTGTTTCACCGTGCTGCCAACTAGCGGTTCTGCTCGGTAAGCGGCGCGCAAAAACACTGCAAATTGCTCAACTTTCAGCAACCATAACTCCTGAACCATTGATCCTACAGGATCGGAACTTCATGAACACCTCATGTTCGGAAATACATAATAATTTGTAGGTAAAAGGCAAACATTTTGAGTCCGGTAAATTGAAATTTACCCAAATTGATTTCTATCGATGACGTGCAAAATTGATCGTCAAAAACTTGGAGTGCAAACGTTGAATCGGATTCGCTCGAGTGTCACACGGACCGTAGATCGCCGTCGTATTAATCGTGAAATCGTGCAGGTTGCGGGAACACGCGAAGGAATGATCATGGCGTCCGAAATCACTAACGAGAAACGAAAAGGAGAAACAGAGAAAATAGTCGAACGGAGAGGAAGTACGATAAGAATGATATTTTCTTGCTCCATTCTCTGCACGATGTCATCGACCACGGATTCGTGGTGTGGTTACCATAGTTTGGGCACTTTTCTTACGTTCTGTACATACATTAGAATTTATGGGTGTTACATATCAGACTTATTTTTTTTTCTTTTTGTTATCGGGAGAGTCTATTAATACGAAAGAGAAAATGTTGTTCATTCCACGTGCCTCGGGGTGAAGAGAATTCTTGGTGATGTTTCTCGGGCTCGTGTTTACTAATTAGAGTCGGTTCGAAGTAGAGATCGTGTATTAATAACTAGACTGCGGATATGTATGCACTCACGAAGAAGTTGGTTGTGCGAAATATAAAACGGTAAAAGATTTTTAAAATTCAAGAATGTTGTAACGTTGCTTTTATGCGTTTTATAATGTAACAAAATCGTCAAGGGATGAAATCAATTTTTATGTTATTCCCGCTTCCCGCAATCAATGCGAAACACTTTTATTTTGCATAAAGATCCGCAGTCTATTAACAACACACCGTGTATACGTGTACGTGTGTATTTCCATACACGTACTTTGATGCGTGTCATTTTATGTACACGGATACACGTGTACTATTTCACGTATATTTCGATACACGCTCATTAATGCATCCTCATTTTAATTTGTATAATTTTTAGAACATTGATTTCGTTTACGTATCGAGACTATGGTTTCACAAATTCCGCGGTTGTTGGTGCAACGATAAATTTAAACACCATTTTCAATAATGGAATCGAATGGAATTCGTAGCCTGCAACTGCGAACGACAGACGCGGGAAGCTAAACATCAAACAGAAAAATTGTAGAACCGGCAAGAAAATGTTTAAACATATCAGAAACAGCAGTTGCTCCGGAATGGTGTTCTCCAACAGCTAAGAATATTGTTATCCCAAATGAAGTCGTTTATTCTCAGAACATTGAAACATATCAGATTCTTCTCTAATAAACTTATACGGTGAGTTGATCACATTTTTCTAACGGGAGTGGTTTAAAAATTCATTTTTGTATCTATTTTATGTGCCCATATTATGCTTTCGAAAATTAGCAATGGTATCCTAAAAATTCATACGAATTCATAATGCGGATACGTTGATACATGTGTATTTGAATACACGTGAAATCAGAGTTGGTCAAAAATTTTATCTAAAAGCGGGTTCAAAACCCATCTTTGTTCGAAATTTTTATTTAAATAACATTTTTGTTTAACTCTGCGTGAAATAGGGATCTCTAGTTCGAAGATTGTAAGGGTTTTTATTGCCGTGGTTGTAAACTTTTTTTTGCAAGTGACTCGAGAAGGGGTTACTGCTCGAGGCGAACTTTTGGATGGTTGTTTCTCGAGAGTACTATTCTAGAATCCCACGAAGCGGATCGACTGGACGGAAGGTTGATTGTCTTGTTTGTTACACCCTTTAGGGGGCACGATGTTGCCACCGCCACCGGTCGCGATATTTCCACCTACAGCTGCGATGCTACCACGTGGACCGCCGCAGTTCGCAGCCCCCTATCCGCCACCGATTTTCTATTGGCCATATCCTTCGCCGCCGGTCAGCCCCACTAATTATTACAATCCGGCGAATGTCGGTGGTATCGCGGCCATTCCGCAACAAGCGGCGCTGGTGAGTTCCTTTTAATACTATTTTTTTCAGTCATTCCACGTGAAATCGCACACTTAATGCAGTACTGTTTCGGATTTTGTTCAAATTTGAATACGTTGTTATAGTCTTTAATGATCAATGAACGAACTTCAAAAGATTTTTCAATATTTTAAAAATTGTTGATTTTACAGACACGTGTGAAAAAGAGTGTCACCATTTTTTCCATTAGATCATAAGACTAAAACTAGCAAACCGTTGAAAATTAGTTTTTAGGAGTTTATAGTGAATATTTTTCAATAATTTCAATATTACTTGTCTTAAAATAAAGACAATAACGATTTTGCCCGATATTTATTCTAAAAGCAAGGTTAGGTTCGCTCTTTCACTGCGACCGACCTGCCCTCTATAACGAGGACCAGGGCCGGCGTGATGATCGTGGGAACCGTGCAACATATTTTCTCTGTACGTCCCTGTCTGGGATGGACACCAATTTGCACATAGCCTCGCAAAATATAACAGACCCTGCCTTTGATTTGTCCTCCATTTGGCATGGAATTTTGGCGTCAAACTTCGTCGCCAAACACGAAATTGATGGCAAATCAAGAGCAGATTGCTTACTGCAACTGTTCCGATTGTTCTAACGTTGCGTTTCGACTTTCAGTTGACTCCAGCGGAGTGTCTTCAGCTGGGGCCAGGTGCGACGGTCCCCGGAGCCACCACGCCCACGCCGGAAGCTCGTATCGAGGCGTTCCTTCCGCGAATGGAGTTGGAGAAACGTATACCTGTTCCTGCGCCTCCGCAAGCAGAATGCAGTCCGTTCCTCGAAGTATTCATGGTCTGATGATCGCAGTCTCGAACTCGTTCGGTGATCGGCCACGGGAATCATCACCGACCGGGTACCGATCATCGGACCGAGTCGAATCAAGCGCGTAAACCTTTGCCTCGCACGACAGAAACCCAACGTTGCGTCTTTCTCTGCTCCCCTTGCGCGAGAGTCTTCGTCCGCTTGTTTCTCGTTCGTCTTCTACTTCTTCTTGTTCTTCTCTGTTCTATTTGTTCTTTTTTCGTACCGAATAGTGTACGCTAGAATCATATTCACGAGGCCTCGAAAGGTATATTTCAGCGCGACATGATTTTACTTTTCTCGTCTTCGAAGAACGCTGCTGCCCCCTCCCTGTAAATCCACCGTGTCACCGGGTGGCACGTTTCTTTCTAGTCTAGAGACAGATGCAAGTCGTCGTAACGTAGCGCAGTGACGTTGTTTCTTTCTCGTCCGTTTGTTTCAGGGCGTTTTCGAAAGGGAACAGCGCGAGAACAGCGCCGTTCCTTTTCTTCTCTACGACGCCCCCCAACCTCCCTTCCGCCCCTACCAGTGGTAGTTGTTTCTGGACCTCTATCGCGCAGTGGCCCCTCTGTCTGCATTCCTCGGTCCCATTTGTGTCACTTCGCGTCCGAGCATCGAGGAGCATCAAGGAGCATCAAGAAGCATCAAGAAGGGAAACCGATCGGCCGTTGTCGCTCGGTTACGGTGATTTATCGGTTAGACCGTGGTCACAGTGGCTCCGATATCGGACAAGTCGGTTGATGTCGAAGCCACTGTGAACCGTGGTCTGACGCGTATAGATACACTCGGCTCATTTGATTCGTTCGCAGAAGCTAGCTGGACCCGTTGGATCGTAGGTGGACCTCCAAACCTCGAGAACGACGGTGTAGCGCGCGACAAGGGTATATCATGACAGTAGGAAAGATAGAAAGGTTAGGAATTCGTTGTCCTTTTAGATCAGCGATGGGCACGTTTGCTTGCTACAGCCAAGAAGTTTCCTCCACCAACGTCTCTTTCGTGCAGCGCTACACGAAAGAGAGGTTGGTGGGGTTAGCAGGCAACCGAGGGGCCTACTATCGTGCCCATCGCTGTTTTAGACCAGAGCCGAGCAACTTCTTCCCCGCCGTCGCTGCGGGACCCCCTCCGCCGTGGTTTGCCGGTTCTCCCACTCTTCCCTTTTAGCTTAGCTTCATCTCCAGACAGTGTGGCCAGACCGAGAAACTCGAGGGGAATACAGGACCCCCTCTGATGATCAGACACATTGCGCGACTGCACGACCAGTCTACGAGCTTAGTGAGTCGCTGGAGGACGCTGGAGTCTGCTCATGGTGGTGGAATGGGATAATGGAAGGGGAAAAGGAGGAGAAGAAATGAGAACCGTTTGGATATCATCTGGCCACACTGTCTCCAGAGCCGGAGAGCTGGCCCGGGCTGCACACTGTTTCTTTTATAAGTCCGAATGGTGGGAGTCGCTGGTAAGCATTGGGAAGAGGGGAAAGAAGCGGTGTGCTGCCCCCAGTGCTGCCAGAACGGGGAAATCTTACGAAAATAACGTACCCCTCTCTGATGACCAGAGCAGTTGTCTCTTAGTGGGGACGTTGGAATGTCCTTATGGTAGTGGAATGGGATAATGGAAGGGAAAAAGGAGGAGAGGGAATAGTATCCGTTTGGATATCATCTGGCAGCACTGCCCGGGCCGCCAGTTGCCCGGCTCTGTTTTAGAGGAGCCTTGAACGGCGTCACCGCAGTGATAGAGCTCTCCTTTACGGTCTCGTTGACCCTGCTATGCCGTCATCCCCAAGTGCAAATTCGCGCGCGAGCACAGGACGCAGCAAATGAGCTCGGTGTAAGTTCTAAATATCGTTAGAAGTAGGTACTATAGATTAACGCGATGCGCACACGGTTCGTCCTCGGTACTCGATTAGTTAATCTGACACACGTGACGACTACTTAGTTTTTAATTTGTACAAAGTTACAGTTTGGAACGGTCCGAGGGTCGAGCCGTCGCACAGTGTGACATTTCGATCATTTGAGGGAATTAAATTCTTAATGATGTTCATCATGTATTTTTTTAAAGCTACTTTAAATATGATGATCTCTGATTACTTTAACATCACTTTTACTGCGTTGCTTTTACGTATTTTAATTCTCGCATATTACTGTTTGGAAGGGTATGAAATACAATAACAATTAAAATTTAAATACACACACTTTTATTCTGGTAAAGTACCACGGCAGAAGAGTTCGCTTGAGGATTGTTTTTTTATCTGAATGCGATGAAAAATTAAAAACAATAGTGTTTCTGGGTTACGGAGGTATTGATTTGAATTTCGGAATCAGATTCTCATAAATGATCGAGATACCACACTGTGCGTCGCCCTTCGAATCGAACAGTCGGCGTCGTCATTGTTGATAGACGAATTATCGCGCGAGACAGCGTTTTTATCCTTTAAGAGTTTTACGTAATTTAATTTAATTGAGAAAGTTTTAATATGAAATTTAATATATACCCTATCGTCCGAATCGTTATACGAACGGGACGCACGTTTATTATCGTGTCTATTCGCTCTACGTAGAATTTTTATTTTAACTATAAGATTATCCATTCGACTGTAAACCGTCATATCCGACCGTTAGCTTTTCCGGTTCAACGGTTTCCGTGGAGTCGTTGCGGGAGACTGCGAATCCCTTAACAGCAAACATTACGAACGTCTTCCATTTATCGCGTTACTTCATCATCCGGCAAATCTGATTTAACTCCGGAAGTACCGAACACAGCCGACGAAACGACCTGCCCGTCAATTGCGACAAAAACGAGCGAAATAATTGATTGAATAATCTCGGAAAAATTGTGATTCGAAACATCGGTTATTCACGGTCCGCATCCGGGATTTTAGTTCGTGTATCGTTTATGTATCCTGATACACATTCCAAGAACAAAGTACATGAATAGCTGCGACCGTGCGATACAGGGCATTCGACGATTCGCCAATGCCGGTGTCAAGAATCGTTGAAAACCCTGCGCAAGTTGCTAGGACAGACGTTTATGATCGGTGAACTGTGTCTGGTCGAGTGCGAATTCCAGAGATTAACTGATCGCTCAAACACGTAATTACTTAGTAGGTACTTATGTAAAAACAGTTCTTTTCTCGGAGCGTTTCCCGCCGCATTTGTCTTCAGTCAGTTACTTTTCTCTCTCTCTCGCCCCCCTCTCTTAGTGCTATACTCACACGCGCTACACACTTGTCGTAGTTGATTCGTAGTCTTCGGATGTCATTCTTCGATCGGGAGCAATTATTTAAATAGCGGAGACTAGTCTTGTATTGGGTTGACGAGAAAGTAATTTCGGCATTTTAATGCGACGTAAAAGCCAACATTTTTATCCAAGCAATGAACTATAGTCAGTGAAATATTTTCCATTTTGTTTGATGACCTTTTGCCATCTTTTGACAGCGGATCTTTATGCAAAATTGAAACTTTCTACCTGATTTGCAACAAACTGGAGCGAAATAGAAATTTATTTAGCTTCTTAACCCCTTGCCGTACCATTTTCTTTACAGTTACAGTGATTAAAACGTCTTTATTCCTAAAAATGTAGTAGAAAGGAAAAGAAAATTTATATTTTTTATTTGGCTATACTTATTTGAATGGTAATATATTGATCACAAACGAATCAAATTTTATTTCTTCTAAAAAGGAACACACAACATTCATATTTGTTAGACTTTGTTCAAATCTTCACGACGAGTCTGACTCGTTAAAATACGGTAGGGGGTTAATATGTTTAATAGGTTGAAAATTATACAACAGCATTTTTTAATTCTTCTAATGTTTTTACTGTTTTAAATTACGCCTTTTCCTTTTGGTCATAAACGCATCAAATACGCTGTCTAAAATATCTAATTGATTAAAGTTCATTGCTTGACTAAAAAAAAAAGATTGGCTTTTATTTCACCTTAAAATGCCGAAATTACTTTCTTGCCAACGCAATAGTTACATAGAAAGGAACTAAAGGAAATTGGAGCATTCGGTACGGAGGTGGAGACGAGTTATCATTAGTTATTATTACGTGTGGTACGGACAAGCGTTATCGAGCCCAAAACGTACTTCAGCTAAAATATATCGAGTCGAGGAGACGTTTTCCTTGGACAATTTTTTTCCCTCGGAAGATCTGTCCTCGTCTCACTGTTTCTGTTCCTGTAAAAGGCGATCGTGTACAAAGGTGCAATCTTAGCTGTAATTCGTGGCGTCTGAAGAGCCAGGGTCGTGTTCTATCCGTAGAGAGTAAGAATGAATTTCCGGTCAAGCAAGTTAGAATCCTTGCGAACATATTATACGTATATAGAGAGATGTGACGCAGATATACACCGACGTATACACGCGTTATTCAAGAATGTTATTAACTTTTAGTTCTCGAAGCGAGCTTCGAGTCGAACAAACCTTGAAGAAAACCATCAGAACAAAGTCACCGTACGTTCCGATTCGAATAGCGAACTTTCGAACACAGCATCGAGCATGTCGCGATCATCGGGCTCTCGATTCAAACGTACCTGAAGTTGTATATCGTTGAACGTAGGCTTGTTGCGTTTCTTCGTGTCCGACCGACGCACCTTGTCAAAGAAACACATTCTTTGAGATTCTTCCGAACCAGAGTCGCCAGATGAGAGGAGGGAGCACGAATCGAGGAGAAAAAAGTTACCCCCTCTCTGCCAGTATCGAATCAGTCACGTGACAGAGACGAAACGCGTCACGTGACCGAGCCACGGCGGAAGGGGAAGGTAGAGTGTGGACACAAGTCTGAATCTGGCGACTCTGTTCCGAACGGAGGTCTTCGCTTTAGTAATTAGACGAGTTCGTTCAAGTTTCTCTATTTTCTTTTCTACGATAAGAGTATGCATAAAAGTTTAAGCTGTGAGCGAGCGAGCAACACGAACCGCGAATCGTTGTTTCTCGCATGTGCTGTATCGCACGATTGGTGCAATAACCTTCCCGATCTTTTTGTTTTTGTTTTAACGTGTGCAATGAGGAAGAAAGAACGAGCCTCTCGTATCCATCGAGCATCGAAGGGACAACAGTTGTTGTGCGGATAATTACAACAAAATTCAGTTCGTACGGCAATTTTGTTGATTCTGTCGAAACTTTCACGAGCGACAGCCGTCGAATGCCGTTTCAAATTCTCCCGCGCAACGGCGCTCGTTGTTTTCGATCGATGTGTATCGAGGAGAATTATTTGAACTGCCTTAGATGGCGGGACGGATTTAAATATTTCTGCCCGTAGCTGGATACTGAAATGTGTCTCGCGCAATCGAACGAAATGATTCCGTTGCTGGTGGAAGTCTCCGGCAATGCGATCTCTAAGCGTGACTCTTTTTGCACAAAGTTGTATATAAGAAATATATACATATCCGCAGGCTTATTTTTGGTAAGATTCAGCATATTTAGATAAAGAAATTTATGCAACGGCGACAGAGCCGTGTTAGATGTATGTGAGACACATCGCGAGCACACAGAGAGCTTTATTTACAAAAAAAAATGCAAAATTTATATATATATATTTAGATAGACATATATATGTATATTTATTATATATATATAAATAACAATAAATTTCGTCTACGTGTACATAGACGAAATTCCGTTGTCGATCGATCGTTTTCGCGGTCCACGAGATACGACTGCGACGAATAGTAATCTGATCCCGATATTTAATAATGTTATTAACGATATTAATATATTCGATATTGTTTTAAAACAGTCTACCACAATTTATTCGCGGAACCCATTCGTTTTAACCAAGATAGCATTGTGACATCTCGAAGACATCTGTAAGACGCCTACCGCAAGACATTCGGACGTCTGAACGGCTCCCGAAAGTCTCCCGAATGTCTTGTGTTACAAAACCGTCCGGTGATTTATGAACGGGAGGGTACGTACGCATTCATGTCGAAATAAATAATTCCGAACACATTAGTTTTTCGAATTGATGCGATTCGTTTATTAGCTTCGTCGCGGACAATTTACAAATTTAAAGTACGGACGTGATATGAATAAAAAAAAGAAACAACAATTTCGAAATAGTTTCTTTCGACTTGTGAAAACGTATAAATATATTTCTATATGTATAAAGATATTCGCAATTCGTATATTAAATTAAAATAATAATCGTCACAGATCGAACAGTCCTTCTTTGGAAGAATAAATTCGCAGTAGAACACACACGTTCGTTGAGCCATTGTTCCCTGATAAAAAAATCGTGCCCAACTACTCTCTTCACGGTTCACCTCTAACAACGATATATAAAAAGTTATACGAAATTGCGTTATTGCGTCGTAGACAGGCAAAGGTTTTTGCGAGCCTGAGAGGAGGCACTGTCGATTGCATCGTGAGCTTACATATTATGGACGGATAATCTGTTACAATATGTATAACATCTCTAATCAAGGCGCTTGGTGAGATCACCTACATCAAGGAAAGCTAGATCTATCGCAACAGCGTTATGCAATAACTTAATCCGCGTAGATATAGTTTTCCCCAATCGACTAAATATGTAAGCTATACCCTAACGAGTCATCTACGCAGACCAGACGAAGTCCTGCATCTATCACGACGCGAGTACAGCTCACAAAACGCATACTCCTCGCTAGTTTGGCAGTGGTAACACCACACATTTATGACAAACATCACGAATCTCCTCGGTCGGAGTAAAAGACAAATATATTTCTCTACGACTACGCGAACTTTCAAGAATATAAATTATGCGATTCGAATTACTCGTTCGTGCGCATCAGAATTGCTCTACAGTGTTCCCTCGATACTTGTCTTCGATCCTTTGAGTTGATTTACTGTTTCAAATTGCACCTACCCATTTTTCTGATAAATGCATAAAATCCTCAGTCTAATTATTCGCCTTTTTGATGAATTAAAGGCCAGACATTTGAGACACTTATCGAGAAAACACTGTCTAAGGCAGCACTCGTTCTCCGCTATGGTTTTCTGTACACATTACCCGAAATAAGTCTCCCTAGTCTACGCGATACATTCGCGGTGTATATACTATATCCTACATAATTAGGTACAACTTGCAGATATGCTCGATTATACTTGTCAAAAAAATCTCACATTGGCATTGCACACGGCAGGCGAACAAGGAGATCCAGTTACCCAGAACAATAACTCGCTGTAAGTCGCGCGAGGAAGAACCATAACGAACATCGGAGTCTTGGCAATGTATTATTGCACTGATTGTCCTCTTTATGGTCGGCTGCCTTAAGTGTAGAACTCGGTGGGTCTGTTTAAGTTATGTTCGTGCGTGGTCCGAGTTGGCTCAGCGGTACATTTACATGCCTGTCTTTCAGGCGTTCCTTAAAACAGTGTTCACATAGCTGTTTCAAGGGGTTGGCTCTTACTCCTCGCGGTAGCGGAGAGTTGCGTCAATTCCGTGGGTTCGTTGACCAGGAACGAGTCTAGATTAGTCTCGAGCAGCACCTCGCTCTTCGACCTGAGCGGTTTCTCTTCGCCGCTGTCCAGATTGGTCTCTAACAGCGCTTCGCTTCTGGGTCTAGCTTCCTCGTAATGCTGATAGGGATGAGGAGGTATAGGCGGATTAAAATCTGCCGCGTATTCGGGCACGGGTTCCGATGCCTGGCTGGGTGTCAACGGAGCGTTGTCGTAGCTGCGGCCGACTTCGTAGTCGATCGGACCGTAAGCAGCGGACGCTTCGATGTCTCGCTTCAATTCGCTGATCGAATCCGTCAGAACCAGACTCGAGTGCAGCGGCAGAGTGGACGTGTTGTTCATGTACGAGCTCTCGTGGGTGGCATCGGCGACAGGGGTCTCGTCCGTGGTCGTCTCGGTGTTGGACTCGATGGGCCAGTCGTTGGCGTTTCTCGAGGTGAAGGTGGAATGATTGCGGAACCCTTCGTTGCGGTAGGTCAGATCGAACACCGGGTTGCTACCGCTCTGTGGGACTCCGTACTTCTGAGCGGTGCTCTTGAAGTCGCTGGTGCTGGGCGAGTACCGTGGATTGTGGGTCTCGTAGACGTCGTAGCTCTGGTTGTCCTCCATCGAGGAGTTCAACTGGGACTTGTCCATCGAGTCTATGCTTCCACCGTTCAGCATTCTCTTGTAGTCCAGGGACTTGGAGTTCAACGTGTCTGTAGAGTGCTTTGTCTGAAAACGAAAGAATAAACTATTTTAGGATGCGTAGGAAATTCGAGAAGGAACAGTAACGAATGAAAAGTAAAGATGTTTTGTAATTGGAAGGGGTAGGCGAACTGGCTTAGACCGGAAAGCTTCGTTGCGCTTAGATCGCAACTTTACTGTATTATTTCTCTTGCGAATAAAATCGTGGCTGCGCTGGGCTGAGCTAGACTAAATGAAACGTCGTAGGCGTACCGCAATAGGTTTGCGACGATAGGCGAGCTCGGTGAACCCAGAGGTTGAGCCGACGGATCTCAAAGAATGCAACGACTGTCTGATTGAGTTTCGCCTCTCCAGTCGCTCGATGTTCCTCTTCTTCGACTTGGACACCCACAGGGCAATGGCTGCCGTTAGCAGCGCTAGAGCAACACCGGCTGCTCCCAGCACGGCTACCGCCACGATGTCTTTCCTCCAAGATAGAGGATCGATGTTCACTTTGGGATCTACAACGGTATAGCGTTATTGAAATTGTCTCCCTTTGTACGATCGATCGAATAACTCACCAATTTCGCAGATGAACGGACTAGGCTGAGCACAGTGATCGATCTCGATGGTCTGATAAGTGAAAGTCGTGCACTGATCTACTCTGTCCAGTTGCTGCACCCAAGCGCGATCCGAGAAATCGTAACGCTCCTGTTGCCTTCGCAGGAATTGCCATAACTCCAGATAGTCGCCCATAACGAACGGCATCGACGCGTTCACCGACTGAATACGATAACGTTCAACGATAGCGTTGAGTTTAGTTAAAATATTACTTTAAGAGAATAACATTATCAGCAGATAGGAATAATTTTTAATGAATGAATGAAAAAACGAAGCTTTATAATTCCAACATAGTTCGCGGTTGGCGCGACGATGCCCTTTCGACTCACTCTGCAAAAATCTCGGGCGCTGAAGAAGTCCATGGGAGCACCGATGTAGATGTAGCAGGTGTCGCCTACGAGGTTCCAAGCTGGCGGACACTTGTCGTTGAGAACGGATTTGTTGCTCATGTGGAAAGGCTGGTAATCAACTTTCAGTAGCTCAGGGGAGTCCCCTTGGTCTCTGATCCTGCCAGCCACCGGTAGAGATTCGTTGTAGCCCCACCAGTTGTGTCTCGCGTCCACGTGAGCTCTCCACATCTCTAATTGCCTGTAGAATCGAACGTAGTACGTTTAATTGCTGTTTCGAACAACTGGAACGACGCATGGAACGATACAAACTGAGATCGGTTCGTGGTGAGCATCTCGTAGTCGTTGTCCGGGTTGAAGAACACGTTGTCGACGTACTGCTGACCGGGGGTGCCGGCCACGATCGTGCTGCGTCCGTTGCGGTCCACCGCGTAATTTCTGAAACATTGTTCGATAAACAATTCGAAATATTCTACGGGAAAGTTTCGTCGAGAGGTACCAACTTGTAGAATCCGTTGTGAGACGTGCTCTGGTAGATGGGCAGCCTGACTCGTTCGAACCCTGAGATCTCTAGAAGATGTGCACCAAGATTCGCGTGTAGGTAATTCAACGTCATATTGCTCACTACTTGCTTCAGAACAATATTATTGTCGTACGGAGCATTGTTCTTCGTGAAATAGTTCCTGAAGATGGTGACCTCTTGGTACGGGCTGCTCTGACGACCTTCCACGTATCTGAAACGAAAGATCAGCCGTTAGTATTCGTACGACACGCGAGTTTCACGATTTTACTCGTCACCACGCACAGTGCAGGTTTGTTGAAGTTTTCCGCGAACAGATTGTTGTGTATCCATCCCTTCAGAGAGGTCGCCGAGCCTCTGGAGTCGGCGCGGATCGAGAGACCGCCTTGATTTTGCCGGACCAGATTGTTCTGAAAAGGTAATTGATCGGAACCATGATCGACCGGTGTTACGGTTAGAAAATTGGTTTAGTATTCGATCGAACTGACCCTAAAGAACAAAGACTGGGTGTTCTGGACGTCCAACCAGATTGCGGATTTACAGGTGGAGAAGTTCCCGTAGAGTTTCTCGCAGTTGTTCGTGAACTGGTTGCGCTCCAGAGTCATTATCGCGTTGACTTCGCCGGCGCTGGCGTACTTGATCGCTCCCTCGCGGCAGTGCGATATAGCTGAATAAGATATGTTGTGCTGGACGTCGCGGTCTGCATAAGAAATCAAAGAACATTAGAATCGTACGATCGTCGATTAACCGATAGCCATTGTGGCTACTCACTGAATCCAATGGCAGAAATGGGCAGAGTGACTACTTCCGCGATGAAGCCGTGCACGCTGCTCGCACCGTTAGCAAATAGTCTTATACTGAGGCTGGGTCCCTGCGTTTTGAACAGCTTCTTCTCGTCCGGGCTGTTCGCTTCCAGGTGACCTATGCTCGTGGCAGTGACGTTGTAGATATCTCCATCGTACAGAGTAATGCGGTCCACGCGACCGGGCTTTCCGGTGGAGTTGAAAAGGTTGAACTGCAGAAGCCTGCGAAAGCGACACAACTGTCGGCGAGGTTGCTACTCTCGAGCATGGTACTCTCCGTGCCTCACAAGTTGTCTCCTGGCAGGAATTCGAAAGGAACGCGGCAGCAAGCCGTCCGATTGGATCATTCCACTCGTACTTTCGGTTCTAGCCGTATTATTGGCTGAAGTGTGTGACAATGAAGTTGGGTGTCCCGAGGGACAACTTGCGAGACAAGGAGAGTACACGAGAAAAAGTGTTTCGTTTCGAACAAACCTAAAGCCAAACGGCTTGGCCCTGTAGGCGCTGCGGAAGATCTTGACGCAGTTCACCGGATGATTGTCGTACTTGTAATACACGATCACCCGTTCCTCCAGCGTGATCTCCTTGGCGGTGTCGCAGATGTCGATCATACTGAACAAGTGGTAGGGGATGTTCAGGTCCTTGATAGGCGTGAACGAGCTCTCGTCCGCTTCGCGACCCTCTCCCGTGATCGAGAGCACGTTCACGCCGTTTCCGAGCACGTTGTCCACGGTATTGAACAGCAATTCCACCTAGAAACACGGTGTGATCGAATTACATTGATACGTAACTTAATCATACGACGCTGACAGAGGAATGAAAACGAAGCACGACGACTAACCGTGTGAGTCGGCGATATCACGTTGATGCCGTGATAAGCGCTGCGGGTGACATTTATGTGCGTGATCGTCGGTGATTTCATGATCGTTTGCAGAGCGGCCGCTTTCTCGTAATGCAGAATCCCGGCTCCCGTAATGTTGACGTGCTTCAACACGGACTCGATGCGTCTGATCGTCTCGTGTGTGACGACGTCGTGGATACGGTGCTCGTACAGATGATGCTCGAACTCGCTGTTGGCTACGCGAATGCCACCCCAATAGTCGTGGGCATCGTCCAGATTGCGTTTCCCGCAACTGATGAACACGAATTGGCTGTCCCAGGGACATTCGTGCCGGTGACCATACAATTGGCCGTTCAACCTGATTTGGCAGTCTTCGAGCTTCTCCTCCTTGCCGGTGCACTACAATCAACAATGCGCTTTAGGACCCAAGAATTTCTTGAAAGTCATTTTCTTTGCCTGCTTTTACTTTCTCTTGGATTCGTGCGAATTCTTTTTCGATCCGTATTCGCAGATCCTTAACCCGCCGTTAGTTAGGTGGGGTCTCACAGACCCCAGAGATTTTAGATTGATTGTAACATTGTAACAACGCGTGACAGCAAGTCGGGCCTGAGTGTATTTAAAAATTGAATTTCGTGGATCTGCGTTTTTTCTGAAAAATTACAAGCCTCTTAAGCAATGCCTAATCTGATATTCATGAAAAAGGTATTTACTTCTATAATACAATATATTATTTTGGCGGGTCTGTGAGATCTTATCACTTTCGATAAATTTTCCTACCTTACCAACGCCGGGTTAAATTCGTACGACACGGTTCACGTACTACGTGTACACGCGTGTATATTTCAGTACAGTTCAAAACCACGATCTCTAGTGTGTACCTGCAGTGGTTCGGGCCAGGACCAAACGCGAATCAGAGAGCCAGGGTGCAGCTCGTATCTGCGGTCGTAGGACACGTAAACATTGAGCGTGTCGTGGCCCAATTGGCGACAGACCACTTGCGCGTTCCTCTCGGTGAACCTAGTGTCGCACAAGGGTATCCACTGCAATGTTGTCTTGTTGAAGAACTCCAAGAACCCTGCGAAAGTATTCGAAGAAAGATTTAGGAGAATGCACACGCGCGAACAACTCGTTTCATTTACCTTCATTGTACAAGGAAGAGCATCGTCCATTTTTGCACAGGCGTATAGTTTCCTCCGACATGGAGACAACGTTCCCGGACATCGTGGTCGGCCTCGGGGTCTCCGTGTCGTTGTGTTCCATCGGCTTCATGACGATCTCGTGTCCAGGCATACCTACAGCCTTCAAAGTGCCCAACACCAGGATCCCAACGTTCGGTGCGAACTCCATGACCACGTTTGAATAAATGTGCAACGTGGCTTCCGGCATCACCGTGATATCCGACCTCACCACGTACGGCCTGTCCCTCGCGTGTATAGACAAGTTCTCTTCTATACGACCACCCAAATTGTCCAGGTCCACTTCCCTGGCGACCTGCCAGGAAGCGGAGACGGAGGAGTCGAACGCGTCGCTGGTCAGGAAGGGTCTGTAGTTGGCAACCGCGTGGTCGTTCCAGTCGTCGAAGTCGAATATTCTTTTCCTGAAAATTGTTAGCGTCGTTGAAACCCTTTCCTCCTTGCAACGAAGGACCGTATTAAGGTCCATCTACATTGTACGACAAGGACAGTCACGTACCGACAACAGCAAATTGTTACCTTATATCGACGTCATCGGGAGTCCCCCACCAGTTCTCACTGACGTCCACTTCGTTGTTGATCTTGGCCGTCCTGATGCCAGCCAGCAGCTCGTAGTCGAGGGAGTTCTGACCGAACAGGTTCCTGTTGATCCGCACCTTCTGAATACCGTGGAACCCGACCACGTAACTCGGACTGTCATCGGTGCGACGAGGCCCCATGGCGGCCAGGTCGTAGCTGTTCCGTTTGATCTCGTTGTAATTGAACCGAGCGTCCACGTCCCCTAAGATCTCCGACTGACTGACCGCTCTGAACTCCACCATATACACTCCCGTGTTGCTCTCGATCCGATTGTTGTCAATCTTCATCTTCTTCTCCATACCGCGAACGGAGATCAGCCCGGTTTTGCATCGGTTCTTCTCGAATCGATTGCGGGACATGTTGAACGTGGCGTAATGCCCGTCCACCACGAACCCGAACTGGTCGTTGTTTCTCCAGGTGTTGTTACCGAAGTACAGGCTGTGCGTGAAGTTCTCGTTGTACTGCCACACGTCCGGCAACAGCACCTCGAACCCACCCCGTTCGTTTCGCTCGACGGTGCTGTCCTGCATGATCCAGTGGAACAGGTTGTTCGAGTACCTCGCGTCCCGACTGAACTGATATATTCCCTTCCCGTTGTCGGTGATCAGACTGTCGTTGATGTGGATCGAGATCTCGGATAAATTGCTTCGGTAGATGTTCCAATACGGTGAGTGCACGTAGATAGCCTCCTCCTGATTGTGGGAGATCTCGCAGCCGACCAGTTTGATCGACTCGTTCGCCTTCCGCAGGAAGTGGTCGCCGATCTCGTCCAGGTACCGGTTGTAGTACGACGCGAGGATGCCTCTCTTGTTGTACCTGATCTTGGAGTTTGTGACTAGAAGCGTGGGAATCGGTCCTCTCACCACTCTGCTCTTGATGTCCTGCGAACAAAGGGACGCGATTTACTTATCTATTTTCAAGGAGTTTTCGTTGAGGGGGTAGAGTCTCGTTTCTCGTTTCTCGATGATGCAAAGATGAGGATTTTCAGTAGTCCAAAGCGCTAGACAAAAGATCAATCTAGACCGCAATAGCCCTCAAAAGTCCTATTTTCACATTTACGAGGCGTAATTTGCATTTTTCGGAAGCATACAGCTATTTTCATAAAGCTGCGACAGTTATTGTGGTGAGATGACAAGAAGGTCTCAAGAATTGAGACATAGATATAGATATAGATATCAGCACACTACATGCGACTGAATAATACAAATTACACCTCGTAACCGTAAAAATAGGACTTTTGAGGGAGACAGAGGTTTTGATAGAGACATTGATCTTCTATCTAGCGCATTATCGAGATCCTGGAAACGAGACTATCCCCTTAAGGGAGAATCGCTTCGTTCGGAGCTTCCGCGAGTACCTGCACCGGGGCCCGAAGAGCCGTCAGAACCATCACCGCTCCGCCGAGAGCATCGGTCCCGCTATCGTACTCTAGCGTAACCATGAACGAGCTGGACGTTACAGGGAACACAGCCAGGTCCCTTCTCAGGTCCCAGACATCCCTGCTAGGATCGACGTTCTGCGAGTCGTACACGACGATTTGTTCGCTGCTACGATTCTCGATCGGATTCAGAAGTTGGATGCCGATCACGTAACCCGGCCTGCACTGTGAACACCATAGAACTTGGCGTAACAACATTTTCTGCGAGTACAATGTATACTAATAGCAAAGCGTTACTCGTGCGCGCGCTTACTCTGATGTTGATGTTTCGTCTGACATACTCTCCGCTAACTTTAACCGTGATCATGTACTTGGTCTCCTCGTCGGCCAACTGTATGGACGCCACCTGGTACGGCAACACGATTGGATTGTACGACGAATCGACCGTGTCCGGCATGCGCAAGAACCAACCGGCAAATTCCCTTTGTTGAACAGCGGATAGCGCTGGGTTGTGTCTTATCCCGGCTACCTTGTTTTTCTCCATTTTGGAGGTGACGATCTCCATGCCCAGCTGTTTGAAGCTGATACCGCTGCCGCCGTTCTGCGAGAACTCGCTGTTTCTGACGATGTTGACAGCGTCCACGGAATATATATCCGAATAGAGGACGCCCAAGCCATCCTGCAGATTGTCGATCACTCTGACGTTGTCCAACGAGTGCTTCGCAAAGTCGATCTGCAGAGCCGGCTTGAACGAGTTGGTAGCATAGTCGAGCAAGCCTGCTTTCTCTATGGTCACGAATTGCAGGTCGCTTCTCTGAGCCAAAGGACCCAATCTCAGACCGGCCCAAGCCGCTTCCGAGCATCGGACCCCGACGTCGTTGTCGTGGGTGCAGGAATTCTCGAAATTCTGCCGAGTCTCCGCGCGACACTTGGAGATATCGTTGTCGTCCTCCATGCACCTGACGTTGCTGAGAACGATGTCTTCGTTGATGCCCGCGTTCGGGATCTGGGATCGCTCCAGCAACCAGTTGTCCGGGTCCAGAGTCAGGCCGAGCTGATGGCAGACCAAGGCTGCGTCTCGAATCGTCCAGCCGTAGTTGCAGACGGTGCCCCATCTCTCCCCAATTTTCACCTTGACGTGCAAACGGGTAGGATTAGGAAATTCAGTTCGTAAAATGAGGGACGCGGATGAGGGTTAATTAAATTAGAAGATAAAAAGGGTCTGTTCTCGAATAATAGGCACCTGCAATCTGCCCTCCAGATGGCTCTTCCCCCCGAGTAGTCGCACGGGTGGCTCCACCTCATTCGTTTCTATGGGTCCTCCATTCGTCATTGTGTCATTGTCGGGATCCATGAAGACCTCCTCTTTCAATGTAAACAAAATATCGCTCGGCCGTGTTCCACGGGCATCCAGCCTGCCGGCAACCATCATTCCTACAGCCGGAGGGAACCGCAACGTCACGCCAGGATGAAGAATCAGCTTTCCCCCCGGACGTACGTTGATGTCACGCTCGACTATGTACTCTCCTGCGTTCAACGACTCCTGACCGTCCACTTCACCGCCTACCAATGTTGTTCCAGGTGTGACGAACCGAGGAACGAACGTCGGGTTCGAGATGATGGTGTTGGCACCTGGATTGCTGCTGTGCAACAAGTACGGCAAGTACTCGATCTTCGCCAGGTTGTACCTGTCCTTCCTGCAACGTAGATCATTTTGATTGACAGACATTCCCGGGGGGAGAACTGCTAGTACAATGAAAACTCACCTGTGAAATAGCCTCTCGTATATTTTGTTCTCTTCCGCGAATCCCAGCCAATTATACGTGCAATTGATGATTTTCGATTGATCTTCCAAGTGAGAGCCGATCTCGTACGTGGATTCTGGATTGTGCAGAATGTTCCTGAACACTTGGACGTTGCCAGACGAAACAACGACAACCGCTGCCACCCGGGAACGCGGTATCAATCTCGATCTAGCTACGTTCCCGTTAGCGTACAGCTCGCGGACACGATTGTCGCGCAAGAAATTTCTCGTGAACAATAACCTCTGTCGGTCGCTGTACGGCGAGAGACCGATGTTTGCTACAAAGGAGCCACGGTTCGAGTAGAATTCGTTGTGTTTCACCGTGATCGAGGCGAGCAGAACGTTGAATTCCTCGTACAGAGGATTCTTAATCAGTATGCAGCCGCTTCCCTGCTCTCTGAAGTGATTGTACTCGATGGTCCCCACCAAGTTCAACGCAGGACTCAGTTTGATTCCAAGCTTGGCGTTCTGCACGAAAGAATTGTGGCCGATTTGGAGTGTCAGTAGACCCTCGTTATGCCTCCAACTGGACTCCACCTGCAGAGCCGTCTCCGCGCTGCTGTTGAACCAATTTCCAGTTACGTTCACGTAAGTATTGCCAGTCGCGTTCCCAACCTGCAAATGGACTCGTATTGTTATGATCGAAGCCGATTTTGGGACAAGTGGATTAGTGCTGGGCCGGCAATGCCAGCCCTAATTAGCACCATAACACTCACAAGAACGCCGATGTCCTTGTTCCTGAATATTTGTGAATATTCCACCACCGTGGTCTGATTGAAGTTGACGTACTCGGTGGTGGAGCTGTCGTTCAACCACACCGCGAATCCGTAGCCCTGATTGGAAGAGATGCTGGTTCGGGAAACGTTACGGTTGCCACCCGTGTGAGTGATGTTGACGCCATCTCCAACGTTGAAGGATATGCGGCTGCCGGTGATGTTCACATCCGCGGCACCGCCCAACACGTGTACACCGGCCACGTGTTTGTTGCTCGACACAGAAGTCTCGTGGATGTGTAGAGCCGATCGCAATCTCTCCACCGCGATTCCTCTTCCATTGTTGCTGGCGATCACGCTTCCGGTTACATTCAAATCGTACGTTTTCTCTGAAACCAGCGGATCAATCGATCTCTTGAGAAAACAAGGACTACATTCGAACAGCGAACGAATCGTTGTTGGGAGACTCACGGTAGCCCGACATCAGTCGCACGAAGACGAGCGTGTTGGTGCGAGGCTCGGCGATGAACTTGACATACAAATTTTGCCGAGTAGTCGACACGCTTTGCGGCAACGTGCCATTCTTCACTCTCACTCTGGCCAGCAATTTCTCCGCGCCGCTGTTGCCGTCGTAAACCTCGACGGTCGCGCTGTTGTTCTTGTCGGTCTTCATTTGCAGAAAGTGCATCGTCAGGACGTGTCCTGGTCGCGTGAACATGTGCTGCAACATGTGTGAAAGGTACACGTTAGCTTGTAACGACTTGATCAGGATGTCGCGAATACAGGGGACACGTACTTGCGGGCAAACTTTCTTATTAGGCGCGTATTTGTTCTGCTCCATGGATATTATAACAGGAAACGTTTGACTGGCCGTCGTCGGGAACGTGCACAGGTCGAACACCTCCGTGCGATCCAGTTTGTCGTCGGGTCTCTCGTCGAAGTGAACGTACTTGATCCCGTCGGCGCCGTTTTCCAACACCGAACAGTCGTTGATGTGCGCCATTCCCGATGAACTGTTTATGTAAATTCCGTATCCTATTAAAACAATAAAATGCGTGTAAGAAGAAGGTACTCTTTCATACGAGTAGGGTTTCCACATGTCAGGGAACACATTCCAAGACGTCTAATAACCCTTTGATCTTCGAGGCATCGCTATCTCTATACACTCCTGTCCATAAGTTGCCGGACACTTATTCAAATTTCGATGTAGACGATTCTGACCAATATATCCTATATTTTCTACATTTTAAATACTATTCTTATATTTTCTAATTTTTTAAATTTAAGTGGGGCAATTGTTTTCCAATTTCACTTCTAGAGTTGTTCATAATCATCCCACAATTTCTCTCTTTTCCAACATTTATTCGAATACAATACATCTAATCAAAATAAAATAATAAAATCAAGCTGGAAGCTTGTACTCTTGAATTACCACTTTGTTGAATAATCGTCCCACAATTTCTGAATCTCTTTTTTCCAACATTTATTCAAATAGTGTATGTATATTTTTAAGTTTGCATTCAAATATTATGCTATAATAGCTACATCTAATCAAAATAAAACAATCAAATCAAGCTGGAAGCTTGTACTCTTTAATTACCATTTTCTTGAAGATAAGTAAATGTCCGGTGGTGTATGGACGGGAGTGTCTATATAATTGTTACCTCTATTGTTCTGAACGGTACAATTGTTTATGACGACAGGTGCGTTCGGCGTGGTGATATTAATCCCGGTGAAGGCTGCGTGAAGCACCGAAATCGACTCCATCTGCGGCGGGACACCTTCCACATCGATCGCGGCGGTAACATTATACTCCCGGCCGGTTCCCGCGTGCCTTTTACCCAAGTAAAACATTAGAGACAAACGTCGCAGACATGTTACAGTGAGTCCTCGACTTACGCGGACTCTTAGAAGCGAATTAGAAAATCAATTTCGAACGGTGAAATTCGTTTTTTGATTGCCAGAACGAAGATAAGTGTTTGCTTGTGTACAGCGTAGGCGTTCAGCTATTTATCAGTGATAAGTAGACTGCGGACCTCTGCGAAATTCAAAATCATTAGGGAAAGAAGTAATTTAGTTTCTATTTCTTGGGGCAATCGATGCAGACAATTATTATTTTGCATAAAGATCCACAATCTAGTGATAAATTTCCATGAACGTAGTTGGTTAATTTGAATTTTCTTTACAAATTTATATTGATAACTGGACTACGGATTTTATGCAATTATGGCAAAAATGTGTGGGTAGATTAAGAGAATATAGAAACATGAATTGACTATTTTCAACGTATTGAAATTATTAAAGGATAAAAGAATTTTTTACGCGCCCCTTCTTCGTAAAATTAATGCAGAAAATTTTTATTTTGCATAAAGATCCGCAGTCTACGAATAACCTTTCAACGCTGTGACGAATTAACCGCGTAAGCCGAGAAGTCGCTGTACTCGATTGCTCTTCAGCAATTCTTCTTGAAGAATGTTCTCACTCTATCACCACGTTCCGCAGTATCGACTTAGATTTTCGCACGTAGAGAGTGTTCTCCAGGATCAGAGGATTATCGTAGAGCGCATCCTCGAAGCGAATTCCTCTCCAGTGTTTGATCGCCTTTGTGGCTCCGTCGTGGCGAGGAGTGCACGCGATTCCAAGATCAGGATGGTAATCTGCAATCACAGGAACACACGCGAGGCTCTAATATCTTCCGGGATAGTCGAGGGACCTGACCGCCGTTCGTAAAGCGTGAAAGTTTTACCGCAAACGCCTCCGCCGAGTTGTCTGTCGGACCACCTCTCGCAGTTCATCAGAGAATTCTCGGTGCCCCTGCAGCCAGGTTGCTCGTAAAGGAGTCTCGATTTCGCCGGCCATTGTCTGTCCATCCAGGACCACCATCGTCCTCCTTGGAAGCCGAGCTGCCTGCACGCTGTCTCTAGATCGGCTCGAGTCCAGCTGAGTGGACAGCAGAGAATAGAGAATTAGAATCATTGTTCGCAAATAAATTCCCTAGTAGCATTTATGGTTGGCATTTTGTTACACCTTCGTTGCAATCTTAAATCATACGCAATGTGTACTTATAGACATGACAGCAGAGGTGGGCATTATTTGGCGAAAGAAATATTTCAAGTACTATCGAATATTTTAGATTTCATTTTGCTTGAAGAAAATAGTATTTTAAACAAGATATACAATTTCAAAAATAAAATATTTGATCCGCAAAATAAAATATTTCCATTTGAACAATCTGAAATACGAAATAAAATACTTTACTTTTTGCATTGTTATAATACTCTGAGAAACCGTGTAAACATGCGTGTATCTTATCGTTAAGAAACGACGATTTACACTCATAAATGTATCGAATTCGAACCATTAATTTCAGAAATAATATTTAAAATTGAAATTGAAAATAAAGACGAAATACAAATATTTTCAATATTCTTCAAACAAAATACTATTTTCAAAAATTACTGCCTCAAATAAAATATTTTCTTTTCAAAGTTGTACACATACTTCGAAATAAATAGGATTATTTACTATTTACTGTTTAAAATACTATTTTTCCCAGCACTGCTTGACAGAGAGGTATACGATATGCAAGGAACGACAAAACCGTATTACAAATATGTCTTTTCACAAGTAAGTACTTTATACTTAACCATCGGACAACGGACGATTTTTATGGCTATATTAGGGAGTTCCAACATGTAGCTCGCGAGCCACACACGGCTCCTTCCTCGCTCAGGTACTTCCCCCACTCTTAGACTTCATTATGGAAAGAGGTTTGACTAATGGCAACTAATGGTGAGGACCTTTGCGGTTCTCGGAGGGGAACAAGTTGGAACTCCCTAACCTATAATTAATAGTTCTTAAAAATTTACTTTTCATGATATCTCGTGTAAACACATTAATCTTTCCGATATCCTCAATGAAACAGGTATTCAGTTAGTTTAATTGCCACAAATTGGGTAGTTAAATGACAATTTCGATGTTCCCGGTCAAAATAGACTCCGCACGAATACTTTGTACACCGACTGTATTTATACAGTATCGTCATACGTAAATTTCTTGTTGATTAACCAATTATAATAATTGCAGGCCCAACGTTGGATATCCGTTGGCAAATTGTCATAAATTATCGTCGTGGCCCCTATGTTGGGGGTTTGTAAACAAAACCGCCAACCATATATCAACCAACTCCCAACCGTTGATCAATCATAAATGTTACTAGGCTTAGAATTTCGGAAAGTCATCGAATCAGTACTTTCTCGAGTTGGTGCAAACGGCTCGCCACTCGTCTCGATGGAAAAACTCCAGTCGGCCTTCGAAGGGGGTCGGGCCATCGCTGAGACGTATCGTCGGTGGTGGTTCGACGGGATGCAACTGGTTGTTCGCTTCGGAGGCTGTCAGCAGGATCGGCGCTTCCGGTTCCCCCTGAAATTGCGACAGCGCGCTGCAGCTATTAGGTCGTTGCATATGAAATGTCGTTAAACAACCGCAACTACTTCTTATTGATCAAAGAATCATACATTTCTTGATTGTATTATGGTAGAAATTGAATTTTCTGGTCACTCGCATACTTCATTTACAAAATTGTCATCTCCATTTTGTAATTCTTTTTACTATCAACGAATAGTTTAGGAGATTAGTAGACTGCGGATCTTTACACATAAACAGTTTATTCCTGCTTCAATTATTTTAACAAGCTGAGAAAAATAGATTAGCACTCTTAAATTATTGTAACTTTTCTGTTGTTTTAAATTTCACCCACTGATTCATGATAAAAACGGGCAGGTCTAAGTTTTTACAGTAAAAAATTTGAAGAATTTAAATGTACTACTATATTATTTTCAACCTGTTACAGATATTTAGAAAGAAATTAAATATTTATTTCACAACAGCTTGTTGCCATTCAGGCAGATCCGCAGTCAATTGATTAGTGACCACATCTTCACCAAATATCACAAAATGCTATCGACAATACGTTATTTGTCCAAACATTCAAAAAGAGCACGCAACAATACCACTGACTGATGTTGAAATCAAATCTATTTAAAAGAAAAATCTGTGCAAATTAAAATTGAAGATGGGATCGTAAGCTTCGTACTTCTGATTGAACTTGTCAACTGTAACAGTATTTCTTGATCAGAACGCGTTGCAACATCTGCATTCTAAAATCAGACATTTCATTGCAACAACCTGATAAATTGAAAATATGCGTAAATTAAAATTGAAGATGGGATCGTAAGCTTCGTACTTCTGATTGAACCTGTCAACTGTAACAGTATTTCTTGATCAGAACGCGTTGCAACATCTGCATTCTAAAATCAGACATTTCATATGCAACAACCTGATAAATTGAACCGTGACCCCGCGAGACCGACAACCCGTTATACACCGAAGTAGGCGCGCGGCATCGCTCCGCCCCGTCCCGCCTGGAACCGTTTCTCCGCCCATGCGATTCATGCGTATCGGAGCGCATCTCCAAGGGGCCACTACCGTTGCGAGTTGCAAATTACAAGCCTGAAGCACCGACGAGAGACTGTTAAAGACGTCCAGGCTTATGGGAGTTCGTGTCACCCGAATATTTAAGCATTATTTTACGACCTCTAGGATATATTCTGGCTCCAGCCAGAGAAACGGAAGGCCATCGACGACATTTCATCGGTGCAGAAGACCACTGAGAAGATTCTCGTCGTGACGCATCGGTGAGAAGGCGAATCATCACGAAATCATATCATTATCATTCAATGTTATATTCTCCGCCATATTTCAGACGATGTTTTGCTATCATTTTTATACTATTGGGTTGGCAACTAAGTGATTGCGGATTTTGCAAAATTTTTTCGGATTTCGTTTTGTTAACGTGTTCAAAGCACCTAACCTGTATTGTTTTCTCGTTGTTTGGACTTCCACCTTTAATTTAGTATAAAAATTGTATCGATTAGTTATTTAGTTTCGTTTTTATCCCAATTTAATGATGTAAAATCACATTGAATTCAGTTTTTTGCTGGCAAAAATCAGAAATTTTATGAACATGGAATTATGACGCTGCCTGAAAGATGGCAAAAGGTCATCGACAAAAACGAACAATACCTAATTGAATAAAGTTATATTTTCAACCAAAAATTTGGAATTTTCCTTCTTATTTCAAATACGCAATCGCTTAGTTGCCAATCCAATATTTTCGTCGGTGGTGGAACTTTTAACGATGTGGTATTTCAGATCACTGTAAGTTCCACGTTATCCCCGCGTCCACCTGCACCTAATTACTGGTATCGCTGAATAGCACAGAGGCTGGCAGTCTTTAACAGTATCTCGTCGATGCCTCAAGAGCCACGAGTTGAACATCCTTGCCCCACGGTGACCATCAAACGGAATTAGTCGCGAGCCGGTCGATGATACGGTCATCCTAATTCTGCCGCGCGAGGAAGAAACTTTCGTCCCGTCTCGTCTCGAGTATAAGAGGATTAGCGGGGTCGGAGGTTAACAGTTCAGGCCAAGAACCGTCGTTTGATCCGTGACCCGTACTTCGAACGCACCGCGCAGCGGAGGCGGCGCGCACAGAGCTGATTCATTCGTTCACGGCTTTTACACTGCACACGTTCTTCGCATCCCGTCCTTAATCAAGCCATTAGCCGATTCCTGGCTGGAGGGCTTTCGCTCAGCCCACCGATTAGAAAATTCCCCCCAGTTCGAGTGGATTACTTCCAATCAACTTAACCCCTGACAAAGCTGGCCTCTCCTCCCTGTAACACGATTCCAAAGTGGCGACAGCGATCTCGGATCGGGCAACCCACAACTCGACCCTATTTTCAAAGTGTTCGAACGTTTCCCTGTGGAATCTACAAAGGGGTTAATAAGCAATTTGCTTTTGATTTGGTATGAATTTGGTGCCAAACTTTGCAAGCAAATATTAACCCATCGGTATTCATACCAAGTGGAAGGCAAAATGGGGGGTCCAGATCCTGCCTTCATTATAGAGGGCAGGTCGGTCGCGAACCTAACCTTGCTTTCTGAGTAAATATCGGGCCAAATCGTTATTGCCATTATTTTAAGGTTTGTAAATGTTTATATTATTGAAAATAGATGAAACTTAAAATTATGACCTCCACACGAGGGCTGTTCTCGTTTCGCCCTCCATTTGGCATGGAATTTTGGCACGAAACTTTGCAAGCAGTGTTTATCATTAGTATTCTGCGGATCTTTATGCATTTATAAACGCATATGCCATATATGGATTCTGAAAATTTTCGGGACAGGACGGAATATAAAATTCGACAGTATTTAATACAATTTTTATTTTATGAGATCTGCAAAGGCTACTGTACCACTGGAAATAAGATTGTACTTTATTCCACTTTCTTAAAATTCGTCTAGAAAAATTGAAAATTGCATAAACATCCGCAGCCTGATCATTAGTTTCAGTGTTAACAGAACAGCCGAACAGTCTGACCTCTGTCAAGGTCGTCCACAGTAACATATCTCATGTATGTATAGACTCACTACATGTGAGGAAAAAACGGTACAAACTAATTTAAAATGACAAGTTTGAATTGGGCAGATAAAGCTACGGCTCTCCAACGCCATCTCTACGCAGTTGTAGAGTAAAGAAACAACCAACCAACCAACCAACCAATGGAAACAAAAATATATGTTCGCGCTCGAATTTCCGCGTTTTATTCGATATTACTCGAAATTGGAAGAAATAAATATTCCCCGAAGCGTGTTCGATTCCCGCTTTCTACCGTGAAATATCATCTGGACGGAATAGGTAGAGCCGGGGTAATTCTATATTGCCTTTAAACCTGCGTTTCCGGTGGAATCGTAATCGCAGCGGTTCTCGAATACCCTTTAACTCGTTCGGTCTCTCGTCGCGCGCTACTTATTGTTGTACTTTGCAACGTTGTCGAATCGCGTCGAGCACGATGGAGAGAAAAAAAAGAAGAAATGGTTGCACGATTTGCAAGATAATTAACACGGTACCGTTGTTCGTTCCGCGAGGCCGCGAATGAAAGTAAACACGCGGTGGGAACAGGGCTCTGTGTATTGACACCGGTGGTTTTCTTTCTTCCCGCTTGGCGAGACGACGCGACGGTGGAGACGGGAACGGCGGAAAAACGTTAAACGGCGACGCCGTGGAAGAGAACGCACAAAAGGGTTTCGAAGCGTGTCTCTGAAAGGACAGCGAATCGCCGGAAATTCCAGAAACACGCAACCCGGTCGCCGATGATTGTTGCTTTATTCGCGGCACGTTGCGGTAACGTACGATCGTGCTATGTGTCCTGCCCCCTCGACCCCAACCCCCCGTGATGCGCGTGTACACACGCACCGATGCACACAGCGACAGGTGTCATTAACACCCCGATAGTTAAGCGTCGAAGTGCGCCTTGAATTCAGATACAAAAGCTATTTTCAGAGGAGCGCAGAATGCGCTGCAAACGCAGGCACAACAACCCAGTTAGAAAAATCTGCCTCGAGCGAATTATGACCAAATGTTTGAAATTGTTTCGGTGCCAAACCACGCTTAGAGCAGGAAAATCTGTAGGCAAATACCGAGCCGAACAGAGATAGACATTATTTTGCGAAAGAAATATTTCAAATACTATTGGGTTGGCAACTAAGTGATTGCGGATTTTGACATTAGGTGGTCTTAGCACATTCTTTTGTTTTGTCAACGTGTTCAAAGCACCTAACCTATATTGTTTTCTTGTTGTTTGGACTTCCATCTTTAATTTAGTATAAAAATTGTATCGATTAGTTATTTACTTTCGTTTTTTATCCCAATTTAATGATGTAAAATCACATTTAATTCGGTTTTTTGCCAGCAAAAATCAGAAGTTTTATGAACATGGAGTTATGACACTGCCTGAAAGATGGCAAAAGGTCATCGACAAAAACGGACAATACCTATAATTGAATAAAGTTATATTTTTAAGCAAAAATTTGGAATTTTCCTTCTTATTTAAAATACGCAATCGCTTCGTTGCCAACGCAATATTTAATATTTTAGATTTTACTTTGCTTTTGACTACCAAATATTTAATCCGCATTAAAGTAGTTATTCGATTGACTAAATATTTATTTATGCCGGAGTCGAATAAAGTTCCATGTAACCAGTCATGCAGAAAGTGCGAGTAACTGAAGGTTAATCTTCTTATTTTTATGAGGCAACATGCACCCCCGGCTTCTTGCAAAGCTGGTAGGTTTAGCGTTAACACTAACCGCACCGCGACCAGTCAAATGACCGCTTTGACATTGATTATTTTTCAATTATTGAAAATCTAAAGATGCTTCCATTAGAAATGATTCAATAAGTGTCTTTTTATTCGATCACGTACGATTATAAAAATTGTGAAAAACCTAAATAAATTCAGGCTTGTAAGTTTTATAGAACGATATATATCCGATACATTTTGTAACCGGTACGGTCAGTGTTAATTCGTTTAGTTTTACTCGAGTCTTAGAAATCAGATGCGTCAGGTTGTGAGCTAGATGCTGCCTTATCGCTTTTATCGGCGCCATGGTGATATCGATTCCAGGGAAACTTTTAATTCTTCGTGATATCGGGGCGGTGTGTAGTCGCGAGGGAAACGATTGCGAAATTCTGTAACGACAATTAGGACATAAAAACCAGGCTTCCCGGCGGAGTATCGTCGGAAAGAGAATCGTAAAACATTCCGAGAAGTTCAATTGCAACCGTCGCTGCTCTGACATGCTCGTAGTATTCAACACGTGTGTACAATCGTACGTCTGGATGAGTCATTTCATTGAACGTTAGCATACACACGTACACATCCAAAGACGCTCGCCTCGCACGAGTTAATCATAGCCACGCGCAAAAAAGAAACATTTGGAAACGAAATCTGTTCACGTAGTTCGTCTGTACGACATCCTATTCTCTACGCTCTAATTGCGCTGCTATTTGCTAGCTCGGGATTTATGACTGCTTTCTACTCAGTTTCGGTTACATTGTTCCTGTTCTTGGAATTCGGCGGTTAGAATCGTTCTTGTATGTATCCAGAGCCGTCCCGAGATATTTGGCTTCTTGCACTCTTAAGTAAACAACGGATCTGATGCATTTATGACAAAAATGAGGAGCTGTAATTTAAAACGTTCAAAATATTAGACGAGTTGAAAAATACTGTTATATAAGTTTCACAACCTATTGAACGCATTGAGAGAGAAGATAAATTTCTTTGTCACTCCGGTTTGTTGCAATTCAGACGGAACATTTTTATTTTGCATAAAGATCCGCTGTCTAATAATAAATCTATAATGTTACATATTATATTAGATGATTTCTACAATTAGAATAGAATGGTCACTATATAATTGATTGCTACTGAATTTTATATTCAAATCGGGCACGAATTTATGCAGTCATCTGATATAAATATATGTAATGAACAAATAAAAATATGAAGCCGTCAGACTGATTAGAGTGCGAGCAAAATTGCCGCTCTAAGAGGCTGGCGCTCCGGAGCTATTTAGCCCTGTGATTAGGCTAGTCCTATATGCATCCAGTTAGGGTATGATCCTTCATAGTTCGTTCGATTTTTCGCAAACGTTATTTACGTTGATTCGGGGAAAAGAAACTTCCAAGAACGATGTGTAATTTTGTGTGAGTCACGAATTCCGCCCGGCGTGTTTCTCGTCAGTGGGTACTTACTTTCGCGATGATTACGCCCCGAACGGTGATACCGATCATAGGACCGAACCGGACTTCAACGCCCGGTTCGATCAGCAGTTCGCCCTCGCGTTCGACGAACAGATCCTCTCGGACCAGGTAAGGGCTCTTGGATCTTTCCAGCAGCCGTTGTCCCCTGACAATGTGACCGCCTCGTAGCTCCGTGAGTCCGCCGTTGACATTGTTGTTGGTTGGATCAACGAAGGTCGGCTCGGTGTAATAAATTGACGACTGGTCGAACCCTTCGTCTAACTGTCCACCGACGACCCCGAAGACGGTCAGAAACAGCCACGCAACGAGCATTTTCATTCCACCCGCCTGTTCGTCGCTAGTCACTTGGTCACTGAACCAACCGTGCGCGAATCATGAATCGACGATCCTGTGCTCGTCGTACCCGACGCTTCGTTGCCGTTGCCAGGCTTCGCGCACTCGAGTGACACTTGTTGCAACATTTAACCCTCTGCGAACGAAGATTTATCGGAAATATTAAAGAATATATTACTCGGAGAAGTAGATCACGTGTCAAAGTATCGAACACTAATATTTCATCATGTACGCGATTACATTATTTGTCTACGACTTTAGGAATTAAATCATAGAAAAATAGCATAATCAGGATGCAATCGATATGACGACTTCGTCCTCAAAGGGTGAAGTTGCTCGATCAACGGCCAGAACCTGTCTCGAGAATGATAACAGTGTTTGTACAGAGATAACTAGATCGGATCGAGCGATTTCAGACCTCTTTATCTATACTACGCGATCATTCGTGATACGCTGTTGGAATGCGTCACCCGGTGATGCGATCGAGCCTTACACTTTCACTGAACGGTGATGACTATCGTCGATCTGTCCTACGAGCACCTCGTAGAACTCCCAAGCTCTAGAGTCCAGGTATAGACTCTAGTTAAGGTTCGGAATCGAGAGCAGAAGTCAGATTGTCTCGCCCACGTTGTTCGATCGTTCGAGGACTCTGGTTCGGTTGTATGTCGCGAGGAACGTCGGTGATCCATCGATCACGGTGTCTGATTTTTCTACGGTACGGTCGGTGCTCGCACGCAGACGCAGACACGGTGTGCACTGTATTTTAAATTCGAGCGTTAACCTTTCCTCTCGGCGTAGCTTTTCACGCGCGAGAGATCGCAGCTCGACTGTAGCGACTAGGCTGACTATGCTGCGATCTGCGCTGCTCCCGTTGCCATTGTCGTTGTTGCGCTTCCGTCGGAAGTTCTTCTTGCAACCGCAATCGCTAAGACGCTGTTCATTTTCACGCGTGATCGTGTTGAATTTGTTTCGCCAGTAGACTGGAGATCGTTGCGTCTGTTTAGACGTTCACGAGAGACTCAGCCGAGGTTCCACGATCGGAGAACGTTCACTATGGTCGCCGGACCATTCCTCCGACGATCTACAACGGTCAACCAGATCCGCAACGGACAAAACAAACACGCGGATTCGCTGAAGCTGGAGGTAGCTTCGATGCAGCTCCGATGGCCACCTGGCGTCACGTTGGGCGCGGTTTCACTGGCTCGACTCGCGTCCCTGTCGTCTTTTGCCTCGCTTCGTCCACGCTACCGTGGCTACCATAGGCCACTGCTATTGTACTGTACAGTGTACACTGTACGATGCCTGCTAACGCTGAAAGGTAAGGCGCGTCACGTGACAGATATACGTCACACAGGTTGTGAAACAGGTGAGTACGACCTGGAGAACCTGTCTCTCTCGTTAACGAACACGGAGATAGTCGCAGCTATAGTCGCAGCTATAGTTCGAATCGTCTCGTCTCTATGTGCGCCTCAATCATCTCCCATCGTTCGATTCCTATTGTGCAGAATCGTGAATCTGAAATGTATAAAAAATCAAAGTAATGGTAATGTATTTTATTGTCTCTATCGTATAAATGAGAGAGCAAACCGAAATTTTGAAAGGTGATTCTTTTGGAACACCTGAAGTATACAGTTGAGAATACTTGCAGAACCACCTGTGACGAGAAGCTTTAACTGGCAGGTAATCGGTATAGCAGTTTTATCAAATCTGAAAAGCATCAAAAATCAATGTATTCAAAGTAATCGTAATGTATTTTATTGTCTCCATCATGTAGATGAGAGACAAACCGAAATTTTGAAATTGCCGATATTCAGGCGATTCTTTTGTAACTACTGAAATACGTACCCTGAAACAGTATTTTAAATTTGAAAATAAAATTCAATGGTTAAATTTAAATAGTCACCATTCTTTTCTAGAATTGGATATCATTTTTTTTTACACTCCGCCGTCCAGTACAGTTTACGACATCTATTAAAAACGGGCACGAACTAATGCAATCATCTAATATTTACAGCACCATCTGTGGCGAAAAGCTTCAACTGGTAGACAAACGTGGACAGATATAACTGCTAGATGGCAGGGAATCGGTATAGCAGTTCTCTACAGTGTCGCCTGATCAAGACATCTCCCACGCTACCTTACCCTTTCTACCACCGACGAGATACTAGCCTTATGGGAGATCATGTCACTCGAACAATTCGGTGTTTTCTTACGCCCTCTGGGATGCATTCTGGCTGGAGTAAGAAAAAAAGAAGGCCATCGACGTGATCTCGTCGGTACAGAAGGTCACTGACAATGAGTAGATTTTCGTCGGTGAGAAGGCAAATCGTCACGGAACCATAGTGATTATGTATCATGAATTCATGAATTATTACATTCTGCATCGAACGTATTCCAAGTTAAGCAGATATTTCAGACGATGTTTTACTGTTTGTTTATAAGGTTTACAATATTTAAAGCCAAACTCAAGGACAAGAAATTCCGAGAAATGTATTGAAGCATAATATTAGGAAAATCAACAATTCCTACTTCAGATATGAGATACCACAGTATGTAATTTCAAAATAATTTATAAACGAGAATTATTACCTTACACTTTTTTATACATAAATGTTCAAAGAGTCGATCTGTGGGCACAGAAATATGTTGAAATACAGTATGATTAAGAGTTAGATCAAAACTTTACTAGCTATTCCGTATCTTGAATACTACTAGCCACTTTTAGTAAACAATTAGATGGTCAGATAGCCAAAGGAGTGCTTGTCGACAACGCTGTAAAATGGAATTTTTATAAACATTAAACAGCCAGAAATAATAAATTTATCTGTGAATTGTATCGAA
>CM052203.1:7277432-7419687 GCA_028455805.1 Lasioglossum figueresi | reverse complement strand
GGTATTATCCACTATTCGTAAGAACTCCTAATATCTTACAAGTAGTGGATACTATCGAGCTAATAACTGCACTTTTAATAAATATGTTGATTTTCAATAAATTTTATTCCTATTCCTATTCTCTTCCATAACATTTCTGTGTCCACTTGCTGGTATCGCTGAATAGCACAGGGGCTCTCGTCGGTGATATTGACACAGTCCAGAGACTGTCCAAGACGGCCAGCCTTTGGGAGTTCGTTTCAACCGAACATTTCATTGTTCTCTCGCGCGTCTAGGATATATTCTGGCTCCAATCAGAGAAACAGGAGGCCACCGACGGCATTTCGTCGATGCAGAAGACCACTGAGGAGATTCTCGTCGCGACGCATCGGTGAGAAGACCAATCATCACGACACCATATCGATTATTATTGAATGTTATATTCTCCGCCATATTTCAGACGATGTTTTGACACTATTTTGATACTATTTTCGTCGGTAGTGGATCTTTTAGCGATGAGGTATGTCAGATCACTGTAAGTTCCACGTTATCTACGCGCCTTCCTGCGCCCACTTACTAGTATCGCTGAATAGCACAGGGTCTGGCAGTCTTTAATAGTATCTCGTCGGTGCTTCTACAACGCTATAATTCCATGATTCCCTTATTCTAACATACCACCGACGATAAATAGTATTTCGTTCGTGACCAGTAACCATACGCCTATTCTCCGGCGCGGCTGCCAGCCTGGATATTGCAGTCTCGCAGGGATCCGATAAAAGGTATCGTTTGAATTGATTCCTACTATGTACTTACTTCTTCAATAATAAATAGTCAATAATAACAATTATTCAATAATAATTGTTTCAGAATGCATGAATGCAGACGGCCCATTCGAACTATTTCATCACCTATGCAGATAACTACTTTATTTGTGGCTTCGTGAACAATTGTTACGCCACTGATTACTCCACCGATGGTGTGCCGAGTCTCTCTGATCCAGTGTACCATTCTTGACATAGATGCATAGAATATAAGTTATTCACATGTAACATACAAACATTTTATGTACAAATCTATAATGAACAAATAAAGACCATCTAGTGAAAAAACCAGATCTGCGTATATATTTATTGAACCACCAATTTCTCCCGAACTTCCCACTTGTAATTGAGTTATACTTGGAATTACTAAAATAGCGAAACGTTGAAAAACAAAAATTTTCGAATGTTTGGTTTGCCGTTGACTTGTACTACTGAATTTCGTGCCACCTCATACATAGTACAATTCTCGAGGTTTTCGAAAATTTTCGACAATTTTCGGCCGTCTGACTTGTCGTTGAGTTGTACTACTGAAATCCGGATACCTCCTTCGATATCATGTTCTCCTGATACTCCTGATAATTTTCGAGATTTTCGCCAATTTTCGACCGTCTGTCTTGTCGTTGAGTTGTACTACTGAAATCCGGAAACCTCCTTCGATATCGTGTTCTCCTGATACTCCTGATAATTTTCGAGATTTTCGCCAATTTTCGACCGTTTGACTTGTCGTTGAGTTGTACTATTTAATTTTCGAAATTTTTCTAGCCTCTGACTTGCCGTTGAGTTGTACTACTGAAATTTCGGATACCTCCTTCGATATCATGTTCTCCTAATACAAACACAAAAATTGGCAAAAATTTTCGAAAACCTCGAAAATTATCAGGAGTATTAGGAGAACATGATATCGAAGGAGGTATCCGAAATTTCAGTAGTACAACTCAACGGCAAGTCAGACGCTTGAAAATTTTTCGAAGGTTAAGTAGTACAAGTCAACGACAAGTCAGGCGTCCGAAAATTGGCGAAAATTCTCGAAAATTGAACTTTGTATTAGGAGAACATGATATCGAAGGAGGTATCCGGATTTCAGTAGTACATCTCAACGGCAAGTCAGACGTTCGAAAATGGTCGAAAATTTTCGTAAACCTCGAAAATTATACTATGTATTAGGAGAACATGACATCGAAGGAGGTGGCACGAAATTCAGTAGTACAAGTCAACGGCGAGCCAGAAGGGCAAAAATCTGTCTAATCCAAAATTTTTAAAAAGAACTGAGGAGTAAGGGGTAAAAAAGAACACATTAACTGTTGTAACTAATATTCTTTATTTTTGAAATAAAAATTACAATATTGAATGTGTATTGAATGTGTATCGTGGTGAAGAAGGTTCCTGGCACCAATGCGGTAAAGTACGAACGTGATAACTTGTAACATGATAAACCTAAGCACAAAAGATCAGTACGTAATATGGAATACAGGGTGTAATAAATAGTACCATTTATATACTTAATATATGTATTAAAAAGTAATATGCAATACATGTATATACGCATGTATGCTGAACCCCTATAAGATTCAGAAAGTACAGACAATCTCAAGTAAAGAAATAATATATTGATACATTTTATATGTACATCAACCTGTTCATTCTCACTTCCAAACATAAACTACTAACTATTATACCTTATACTTATAACGGTACCGCTTGCATTCATACTTTTTGCACATATAATACACTCATTCCGACCTGCAAGGCATTTACCCAAACTTAGAATGGGACTGTACAAGGATAGACCTATCATCCAATGTATTTTTGCAGCCCACTTTCGGGGCCACGCAACCCCAGTACCATTTTCATTTCACGCGAGTTAGATGAGTTTATGTCTGAATCTTCGTGCGAAAAATAAATACATAAGTCTTTTTCTGTTCTGAATTGTTAGTTTCGTATGCTGGGTTTCCTCATTTGCATGCAAATAAGCGAAATGGGAATGGTAATGGGGTTACGTGACCCCACAAAAGATGGCCGCAAAAATATATTGGATGTTTATCCTTATAGCTCGTCGGTGTCTCCGGTATACAGAGTGTATATAAAGAGATCCGGTATACTGTGTCTTGTATGGTTTTCATTTTAAAAATGTCCGAAAATCATTTTTTACGGTTCAAATAATAACGAAAAAATAAAAATACAAATAAAGCCAGAAACTTTTTTCGCGATCGCCTTCTTCAAACACGCATCATCGATACAACCTGAAGAAAGTTTTTCTTTAATTCTGTTCAATGTTTTACACTTCGTTTGTAATTTCAAGCGAAGCATCTTACTCTTATTCCTCTCTTTGTTTAATTGTTTTTCCAGTTCTATTAACCGATTTTCCTGTATATCGCATTTTTTTGAACATGAATTGGTTGTAACACTCGAATTTTCGTTATCACTATCATATTCGACTTCAAACATCTTAGGCACGGCATCTCTACGCAATAAACCCGATGCGTGAAAACTGCCTTTCACAAAATGCTGACTACATATAAATTTTTTTTTCAATTCTGAATTATCTAATTCTACCAAATCGTCCAAACCGCTATTAAGCAGCCATGTTATACATCTGTCAGTGTCGTTAACTGGAAAACTATGAAAAGAAATAGTGCCCGCTGAATTGCGGGTTGTTAAACCGCAATTTAAATACACACACTTTTTATAATGAGACCTATGTCTCAAATTTGGATGTTCCATTTTTTGTTAATTAATGAAGCTAACTATTCAGGCTAAATATAATAATGTTACGTATGCAGATGGTTCCGTTGGTGAGTCCTTGATCCTTCCGATGGTGTGTGCAGAAACAGAGAGCCTATTTAAGAATAAAGGGCTTACTCAAAATTGAAGAGAACTAGAGCTCTTTCGATTGATGCAGCGAGCTACATAATTTCGAAGAGCTGAATTTTAATCAAAAGGCGCACGTGTCCCCTACCATCGCTCGAGCCAAGTTTAGTGCTATACATACAAGTAGACTGCAGATTTTATGCATTTATGAGAAAAATAGGTGAACTGAATTTAAAACAGTAAAAACATTAGGACAATTTCAGAAAGTCCATATATTATTTTCGATTTATTAAAATTGTTAAAAATAGAAAAGAATTCCCAGTAGTTGGTATTCTGCAACGATACACCTTTGCCGCTCAAGGTGTATCTAGTTAATTTTATAAGCTACGAGGCAACGGAACAACCAAACCTTTTCCACACACGGCGACCCGGTGGTGAAACAGACATTGGCTAGTTCACGTAAACCCCTTCCAGATGCGGCGACCCGATGGTGAAACAGACACTGTCTGGTACACTGTCTGGTCCACTGTCCCTTTCCACACACGGCGACCAGGTGGAGAAACAGACATCGGCTAGTCCACTGTCCCTTTACACACGCAGCGACTCGGTGGTGAAAGAGACACTAGTGTACAAGTGAAACCAACCAATCCTTGGTCACGCATAGCTTGCCTAGACCCTCGGCTCGTAACAATAATTATAAATAGACTGCAGATTTTTATGCATTTATATGGCGTATGAAAATTTTCAAAAAATATTAACACGAAATTCAACAGAATTTAGTACGATTTTTATTAATTTTGTATCTACGACGACCATTGCCACTGACAATAAAATTGTTTTTGATTCCACTTTCTTGAAATTTATCTCTGAAAATTAAAAATTGCATAAACATCCGCATTCTAATCATAAAATATATATTATAAATACCTGACACTATCGATGTTAATAGTCGCTCTTCAGTCGAATTCACCCTTTCAGTTTTCTACGAACCTTAATGTGTGGAACAAGTGGGAAAATGTGAGGTTAAAAAAAAGTTGAAAATTGAAGTTTCATTGTTTCATTGATATTGCTGTACCTGACTCGGATCAGATCACAATTCTTAGTCAGCGATATCTGTGGATTCTTAAAGTTATAGTGGCAACAACTTTAGCCATTATGAAGACTATTTACAGACCATTATGACCTGTGACCTCTTTATAAAAACCTTAGACCATATATACTTATAGATTCGGCATAGAAAAGTGATGAGATATTGTGCGCTTTTTTCGCGCATGCGCGACGATTTTAGCGCCAATAAAGCACAAAGTTGAGCTAGAATGGGGTACCTTGGTCATCCCGGTAATTTCGCAAAATTTGTTATGATTTGATTTTGAAATATGACTGTATAACATGCGTGTGTTGTATTAAAATTCCGCCACTTGAAAATGCCTCCGATCGAGCAACGATTTGCCCATGCCTGGTCTATGGTCTTAGCTTCCATATCGATACTCACTCCATTCGATATAAGTACTGTTTTCGATACCGAGTATAAATCGCATCCGAAAGTATCGATACTAAAAATATTCGATATCGAAACGATAGTATCCAATATTTACTTGTATTTACTTGGATCGGAACATTTCCAAGTTTCAAGCGACGCCGGCATTTTGCATATTCCTCCGTGAAGCGATTTTGTTAAATAATCGCGGAGAGGTTGATCATTCCCGTCAATCACAATATTTTTTCCATATTTTAAACGTAATTTTATTCCTCAAAAATGGTGAGTATTGTGTTATTAACATTCTTTCGAATGCGTATGCTTTTGAGGTTATGTTATACACGTGGTTTATTGTTTGTGTAACTAAAATAACAACACCATAATAAACAAGATCTCTAATACTTGTATCGATTTAAATATTAATAACCTGCATATCTTGATAAAACGGAAAGAGCTTAATTTTTTAATTGATATTTGTATAGGCTGATGAAGTTAATCCAAAGGCTTACCCTTTGGCAGATGCAACGTTGACTGCGAAAATCCTTAACTTAGTGCAACAAGCGATGAATTACAAACAACTAAGGAAAGGAGCCAACGAAGCTACAAAAACATTAAATCGTGGTCTCTCTGAATTCATTGTAATGGCTGCGGATGCAGAACCTTTGGAGATATTGTTGCATTTGCCTTTACTCTGCGAGGACAAGAATGTACCATATGTATTTGTAAGAAGCAAACAAGCTTTAGGTCGTGCTTGCGGAGTATCTAGACCTGTTGTTGCTTGTTCTGTAACAGTCAATGAAGGTTCACAATTGAAACCACAGATTCAAGCAGTCCAACAGGAAATCGAACGACTTTTAGTTTAAGTTACTTGTACCTGATTTAAGGACTTCCTGTAAAATCGAACTTTATATATCATAGTTTATATTTTCTGATGAAAACTTCGAAAAGTACTTTTAACAAACTAAGTTACGCATAGTTTATGTAACATAATTTGTGTAACAAACTCATGAATAAAAGTCCAAATACGGAACACAAGAGTTAAATGAAATGTACAACCAATGAGTAACAGCAGCTGTTTAAATATTTTATGTACAACAAAGTATATACAATGATAACAGCATTTCATTCTTAGAATATAGAAGAAGTGTTCAAATGATTGAAAATCATTTTACACAAGTTTTATAAATTTACAAAACTTTCTTATAAAACATGATAAACATTCGGAAAACGTAGATATACTTACTGTAAACATGTACAACTTGTTAATAGATTTTACGTTATTCATTGAAACGTAGGAAACGCAATGGAATGCCAATTATTGTGCCACCGATTTTTCTGAAACTCGTAAAGCTCTAATTTGAATTTCTCGTCCAATTTCTGTTGAACGTCGTTGTTTGGAAAATTTTCGAACCACGATTTTAATTGTGCTGCTAATTCTTTGTAATTTGAGAAGATCATTCCATTCTCATTGTGTTTAACAAGCTCTGATAAACTGTAAAATAAAAACAATGTTTTTAAGAATATCTTGAGAATGATTATTCTAGTTACCTACCAATTAAAATTGTATGCACAAACTGGAAGTTGGCATCCAAACATATCGACAACTTTCATTGGTAAATCCAAGCCACTGGACGAAGTATGAAGAGAGATGCCTAAATCTGCGCTAGCTGCAACGAACAATAGAGTTGTGAAAAAACAACACTAATATAAATATCCGAGTACTCTCGTAATATATTTCATTACCTAATATTTTTGGGTACTCTTCGCTTTCGAGCCATGGAGTCAGAATCGTAACGTGTTTCCACTTCTTCAATTTTATAATGGCCATATAAAACTCTTTTAAATGTCCTTTACCAGTTATTACACAAATTAAATCAGGAAGATTATGAACCTTTTCGCCTACTGCGTATTCGTACTCTGAAAAATATATACATACAAGTGTTTTAATGCTATCGGTTTGTTTTTGAGATGTAATGCGCAAAGTACCTTGTAACGCATTCAGTAATATAGAGAAGTCTTCGTCTTCTGTCCAACTTGTACTAGACACAATGAAGCCAAGCCTTTTAGACTTCAAATGTACCTCATCCAAAATACATTCTGTAAATATAGTAGAGTTTTTGTCTGGACCTTTAAACGCATCATATGTTTCGCTTAATTTTAATAGAAATTTATGTTTTTCTGTTAGTGATATACGATGAAATTTATCTATCGGACGATCGTATAATACTTTAGCCCTAAATAAAAAAAAGTTATTAAACAGGATATGTAAGAGTAACAAAGTACGATTGTAAATACTAACTTGATTCCCCATTTTCCTTCTAAATCTTCTTTCAACGCTCTAGAAACACAAAAATTATTTTGTGCTCTAGAACCAAAGAATATTTCGATTGTTTTCGCAAGCTTTACCAACAGATGGTCGTTCCTTAAATTCAGTGCCATTATAGTGTAAGCATAATTATGCCAATCTATAATAAACTGAGAATTGATTGCAACACAATAGAACCAACAGACTGGAATTGTTGGTACCGCAGGTGGATTTTGCAGCAGTACATGACTGGATACAGGTTTTTTAAACAAAACCCAGATGAGAGTCACGGTTTGCCAGAAAGTTTTTGTTACATACCGCACGAGACTAGGAAAATCTGAATCATAAAATTAATATTTAATCAAAGAATACTATGCAGAGAATCATTTTTACGTGCGTAATAGACTAAAAATAATTTCGCTTGAAAGTTAAAAGTTAATGATTAGACTGCGGATCTTTATATGTTTATAGGAAAATGGAGTAGATGAAATTCAAAATTGTTGGAAAATTTAAAAGATTGAAAATGCCAATATATAATTTCTCCTCTATTAAAATCATTAAGGGAAGAAATAATATTCAATTTGGTTTCTATTTCTTGCAATCGATGTAGACAATTTTTGTCTTGCATAAAGATCTGCAGTCTATTAATGATTAACGATTAATATTTTTAATTAGCTATCGATTATCAACGATTAGACAATATCCTTGATCAATAATTAACGGCTTATCTGATCAGTGGATTAAGTAAAACATTATTTTCTATGATTAATTGTTTGAAATCGTACGCGTTAATCAATGAACCAAATTAAAAATTTCAATCGATAATCAACTCCAACAGCTCTGCAATGAAATAATCATTGTATCGTGCAAGTACAATTTTCAAGTGAAAAATAAGTTGTCTAGACGTTAATTGTTAAGTATAATTTGTCATAAAATTGATAACATACTGTTGCCTATATCCGGTGGAGGTGGAAGATAATAAATACGTACACGAACACTTTCTTGTATTTCTTTTAGTGGGCTTGCGCCAGAGTAACCTACAAAATCCACCGTGAAGCCTTCTTTGATTAATGATAGTACATGATATTGCATTCTAGGACTTCTTCCTAAATCTCCGAGAACAACAACACAGACATTCTTCAGAACTTTATATTTCTTCAAGTATAACTTTCTCATCTCAAATAAAATTAAAGGAAGTACACACAGAACATAGATCACCCACATTTTCAGTTCGAATTGCAATTGTAAATACAATTGTTTACAGTCACGAAATCTATAGTTTCTTCTTTTGAAAACTTCTCGGAATGGAAATGAATTTCATAGCCAGATTTCTGAATTCGAATCGTGCATACATACGTATGTACTGACAATAAAATATTACGCGTTGTATATGTATACGTGGCGCTGCATTCGTATTACAAAACATATTTGTGGCATAAATATTTTTCAATGTTTTTTTACAGCATCTTTCAGAATAGGTACAAGATAATCTATTTATATATTCCAAATAAATTATAAAGAAAATCAAATGTTTATATAAATATATCATGCTTGTTTAATATAATTCTGCAATTAATTTTTTTTTAATAAATCTTTTTAATATATTCCATGTATCGTATTCGAATAAATATAAATATTACTACACAGAGTATATATATGATCAAATGTTCAATTGTTTAATGGAAGACTAGCGCGAGGTGTAAATTTATTTGAAACATATAAGTTTTCCTATGATTCTTTAACTTTCTTGTGCACAATCCCCGCGTGGGTTTATTTATTAAAACTTATATGTGTATATTTAAAAATGACAACAATTAACGAAGAATCAATTATTAAAAGCAATGCCAATGTCCTTTCCTGGAAAGAAAATGTCTGTGTCCCTCAACAGTTGATCGAGGCAAATGAATTATTAAATTCGATCAATAGAAGATTGGAAGATTGTGCTTTAGAATGGCAAGCCAAGATATCTCGTAAACAATGGAAAATTTTTAATTCGAATACCATCGAAGATAGTAGTAATATACCTGACAAATCATTGTTGGCAAGAACATATTTCACCGAGAAAAAATTTGATGAAGCTTTTCAGCATGTACTGTCTTGTAATAAAAAGTTTACAAAATACATAAAGGACTTCATTGGCAAGTAAATCGAGCGTCAATACACATATGATGGAAATCATTCAAATAAGTTAAATTATTAAAAATTCGTTTGTATTTGTAGCTCTTCTACGACGTGAAGAATCGATTTTTGACAAAAAAGGAACTTGCGAAGTACAAACTCAATCCTACACTACAGTCGAGAATCGGAACAATAAGTTCAATGATTCTAAGATCGAGTCATTGTATTTTCCTTTATTGAGAAATCAACACTTAAGTGGAACAAGGAAAACTAAGAATAATATTGTCGAGAATACATCAATGGTTCAAAATTCACTTGCCGATGTAATTAAAGCTAAAGTTAATTTCGATACGAAATTCTTAGGGTTTGAAGCTGTATTGCACAAGACTGTTCCACTAACGTCAACCAACATATCGTACATCTGTCAATATTGTTCGAAAATTCTGGTAAATCAATTTCACATCACATTGATCTTTCGATTAATACTGTAACAGTGCAATCTACTAAATATAAATAATGTAATCAATTTCCTATTCAGAAAAATTCACATGGCAGACGAAAGAAGAACATGACTGTTGCTCAAAGGCATCAAATTATTGCAAAATCAGAACGTGTAACGAGATCTGCAAAACTATTATCCAAGAACAAGGAAATAAAATCATTGTCCGATAGATCGGTCGTCGTTTAAAGCAGATACAAATTTTTACCGAGTGTTTTTAGTCATTTACATTTGTGTTACATTTGTATTACGAGCTTTTGAGCATTCAGAATTTGAATTAAATACAATATATTGTGTTTAATGCATTTTAAAGTGAACCATACTTGATACCATTTTTTTTATCATACGGTCACACACATTTCTGTAATTTGAATGTGATATTTTTTCAAAATTCAAGTTCTTCGACAGATATTAAACTACCGATAAAGACGTGCTGCATATTTCTATACAATGACAAAAGTGTTTGAAACCATTTTCGAGTCAGTAATAAGATATACATATATCATAATGCATGTAGGCTTTTTCTAATATTGTGTACCATTAATATATTTGATTCTACTGGTAAAACCTCGCAGAACGAATTATCTATAAATATTCATCGTTTTCTTTTAACATAGTTTCATTACATTTTGGCTAATACGCTACAGAATTTATGCATACGGAAATACAATCATTTCATACATCTTTTACTTTCTTAAAGTTATTTTTGTATTTTCTTGAAAATACGTATAGTAGTCGCTATAATATAGCGAAGTTGTAAATTAAAATATCGGCACTGACACTGGTATTTACATTGCTTCGTTATTACATAATACGATTTTGTAATTCTGATAGAATCGTTTGGATTTTTAGATTTCCATATTCCTGTCGATTCATAATGAATTTGACTGATTTGTTATACATACTATGGCGTCTACTATATGTATATTAGTAGTTCTTCCGAAAAACCAAATAATCTCCCTCGCTGAGTAGAAACGATGTTCGTTCTCAATTTTTTACAGTGAATCATGCTACCTATACCACTGTGTCTGATTCAGTTGTCCACAATAAAATCATGAAGTCAATACATGAAATAGGATATATATTTCAATGGATATCTCTATTTTCTGACCAACTAACTCAATAAACTAATATGATTGTTCACGTTCCGATTTAATGACTGACCACGAAATAATGTTCCATTAACAAATACATCATTTGTTTTTTTTACAATAATTTGCAGATATAAATCTACGTCATAATAAGTTAGCGGCGAACTCGATAATATACAGGCAATATCGTTTTTCCTTATCACTGTTTACTGTTAAGTAAAACGGTGAGCTGATTTCTTTTTAAAAATAACATTCCATACGAAAAGACGTTATTCTACGTGTTTGTTAGTCGTGTAGAATTATCATATTTTTTTGATTGTATAACGATTTTCGCAACACTCCATATATGATATTTGATAAGCAATCAACAACTCAACAATAGTCGACATAATACTAATAGTTGTTGTTACTTTTCATAACTATCAACCCATACTTCGTTTTGGTATTAAAATAACTACAATATACATAACACGTAATAGAAATAGTATTATGAAAGTTTTCAAATGTCTTTCTCGCTTACATGTTAGAATGGAAGGAAATATACAAAAAGTATCGATTACCCTTTTCTAAAATCTGTGTTATGCACAAAGATACTACAAAAATTGGTCGATACATACAAATTTATGTATTAAATTTTTTTCATACCTCAACAAATCATTTCTTTGCAATTAATCGTTTATAAATAAGCGAATATACTTGAATAAAATGATACATCTATAGATCTCACTCGTGTAAACTACAATGCATACATAATCAAAACGTTTCATTTAAATAAACGACTACTTTGTCATCGCATTTCCTTGGGTAGACTAAAATATAGCAGACAATGTTAAGAGATTCTCAAAGCATCTTAGTACAAAAGTTATTTAATACATACATTATACACAATGTTTATATATTTTAGAATAAATATGTATGCTTGTTCTATACATTATACAATAGATAAAACTAGTTTCTAATAATGGACAAGTTTTACTATGTTGGTAACATTAAATATCTTGTAATGATTTTTAATTTTAAAATAATGACGTATATGTTTTCAATAGGAGATTCGTGATAATCTCTTACACACGAGAGAAAAATAATGTGTTAATCTCTTATGATATAAAAATCTTTTTAGAGTACATCTATACGTTAATTACACTCTAACTTTCTATGTCATGTTTAGATTAGCCTCATTCTTAAAATGAATCATTAGTACGTTCTACGTCAATTACTGATTCGATTGTTTTCATTCCTGTTATAATGTATTAACAATTCTATGAACGTTCAACTTTCGAATATTTATAGAATGTTTTTCGTTCAGTTAACCCGTTTAAAATTCTGTACTTCACGAAAAAATAGTATGAAGGAAAGTCTGTTGAGTTTACCATATTGTTGTGACCAAGAAGTTCTCGATGAAGAACTTATTAATGAATGAAACTAAGAGTAGAGGCGAGTTTTTTGCTGCGCAACACTCTTCTAAGGCAGAACAATTTATCTTCGCTTATGATTCCTTTGATCGTTACACTCGACATCAGAAAGAAGCGTCAAGTAGAACTTCTATCGCCGTGAAATAATATTAAAAGTTCCTGTTATGTTTCCATTTGATTTCCTCTTATACAATTATACCACTTCATTCGACATCCTTCTATTTATCAAGGCAGACAGATCTCATAAATACAAAAATGTAATTCCCACTAAATATACCTTATTACGCTTAAATTTGTACACATACAAAAAGTCTAGAAGTAATATCAAATTCAAAAGTAAAGACTATTCATTATTCAATGAACAGAAAGTTATCGATTCCTTTCATTTTTACACTTTTGTAATTTTATTATCTATTTAATAAAACTACGAAAACCGGTATTATATCTGAACCATAAGAAACACAAATGTGTTTTGTCGTACACGAGAAATCAGATTGAAATTTTACAAAATATAAGAATGCCAAATAATTAACAAGGTTAATTTTAATTGATAAAAGGCATCAATTAATTTATTTTGATAAAACATCTTACAATGAATATTAATAACTAATTTATAATCAAGCGTATCTTTCGGAGGCACTGCGATCCTCTTCAACCTGTTAATTGCAATTTGTTTTTCTTCAGAGCATGTCTAATATGTAATAATAGGAAAGAAGCAGCATACAGTATGCACTGTATATCGTGTACCAGTGTAAAAACAACAGGTGAAATACTTTTATTGTCAAGTATCTCAATTAAGGTAATCAATTTAAAGAGATATTTAAATTGACAAACTAATTCTGAGATTACAGTTTTTATGAGATCTGTGTGCTAGGAAGAAAAAATATGAATTTGGAGTAATAGTCGGGCAAAGACTATCGGTTTCACCTAAACTCGTAGATCTGTATACTATGCTCTGGAACATGTTTTAAATTCAGAGACTGATACCTGAAATAATGAAAACTTTGTTGAATATTTTCTGCAGACATCCGACAAACATATTGTCTCTATACAGTAAAATTTTAATTGAAACGCGCAGACATAGAGAGACAACAAAAACATATACATATATGAAACTGTAAAAAGAATGTAACAATGTTGCATCTACCAATGTACAAAATGTTATTCTTCACTCGATTATATAAAAGAATATTACCATTCAGAACTACGATGATAATAAAAACCATCAATTGTAGCAGCAGATTTTTGGAAGCAAATATAATAAAATCCTGCAAACGAGGCACCACTGATATCTTGAACAGTATGATCGGGAACCAAGAAATGTTCTTTCCATCTCATGAAAACAAAATCAGTTCCCTTCACGGATTCGTAATCAAATGTGTCTGAATTAAAAGTTTTGGCGTACTGACAAAACGATTCGAATTTGCTCTGAAATTATTAATAAATCACACATAACGATAATATAAAATCAATAGAAATATAAAGCGAAAAACGCGTAAAGTACTACAAACCCAATGTTTTTTATCAACATCCTCATCCGCATCCCATTTACGAGTCAGAAAGGGGTACTTTTTCGATATAATTTCACCGTCGAAGAATGTCGTCAACGACGGATACTCCTCTGTGAGATTTTTTATTTTAAGATAGCCGCACAGATAACTGTTTTCCTCGTCGACGTGCTGCAAAAAGAATACATGTTTTACGCTGTAATATAAACGATATCTCTGTATATATAAACTTCATATTTTAGCGTATAATAACTAGAGTACAGATTTTATGCATTTAGGATAAAAATGGCTACGCACAATTTAAAGCAGTAGCCATATATAAAAGACTTAAAAGCGTCAGTGTATTAATTTCAGTTTAATAAGATAATTAAATGATGAAAAAATTTTTTAGTAGGCACCTGTATCTTACAAGCAATACAAACATATTTTATTTTACATAAAGATCCATAGTCTAATAATAACATATAATTAGACTGCGGATGTTTATGCAATTTTGTAGACAAATTTTAAGAAAGTAGAATACAATACAATCTTATTTCCAGTGGTAGTAGCAGATCGTAAAAAAATAAAAATTGTATTAAATCCTGTCGAATTTTATATTCCACCCTGTTTTAGAAACTTTTAGAAGCTATAAATGCATAAAGATCCGCAGTCTACATATAATTAATGAACATAAATGGAGTAGATCTTTCTAAGCATTATTTAACATTCCGTCACTGGCGCTCCAGAGTACTTTGTGTAAATATTATCAGTACCAAATTAGCAGTGTGTACGTGTGTTTGTTTGTTTGCTACAATTGATTGCGGAATATGTGTAATAATTACAGTTGTTGCATCGCCAGCTCCAATTTCAGTCTGGGTTTAAGCTACAGAATAGCCTAGACTGTACATTTATTTCTTAATTATTTCATTTAAACAAGAAATACAACATTGTGCTTTCCTACTTGTGTATGAAAAATGGTACACGGAGCCACAGTTCGCAGCCAATAACAGTACACATAAAATGAGCACCGGTGATGGAAGGCTAAAATCTTTTGAATAAAAAGAACCTTAAAGTGCAAAACAAATTGTTTGCAACAAATTGAAATGCCGAATAGTCTAGACCCTAGAGTATCAACAGAGATGTTGAGTCAACGTGTTTTTTCTTCTCGATTGCATCGGTGTTGGAATAATTTGAATGATAAACCGTGCTGGAAGAAGTTTAATATGCTCGACCTGAAGTGTCGAGAGCAACATTCTGGAAACTGCATTTGCAGGTTATACGAGACATCGAATGCGAGCGCGAACAACGCGATGGATCAATTGTAACATAAAGCTGCGACGTGCTCGGCGAGAAGAGACACGCGGGATTAATCGTGAAACGATAGAGACGTATGGGATAAATGAAACAACGATTTGGGATAGTTGTGGCGCAATTTCCAGAATGTCGAGGAGCTAACCTGCAAAACCACTTCTACGTCGTAACTGTTGCCTTTCGAGGTTTGGGAGCCTTGGAACCGCGAACCGTTGTAAAGCAAAGATTTCGTGACACCCGGCTGCTTCGAGTTTGCGGGCGGTGGGGGCACAACGTCAACTTTCACCGGCATTCTCAGCTCGAGCAAACGTTCTTAAACTTTGCCCTCGTTGGGCGACAAACTCCTCATCACAAGACCTTCGCAATGACTGCCGGTAATTTTCAGGATGTAGATGTATTTATACGAAGCCTCGAATCCAGACACACTCGCGCTCCTAATTTCCATGCGAACAATTCATCGAACGAATCTCGGCAAGTCTGGTCTCGTAATATATAAGCACGCGCGAGCGAAATCCTTTTTTAGAAAAATTCGAAGACCCCTCGTCGAATAATCAACAATATTTTCATTTGTTTCGTTTTACACGTATTACGTGTGTCGAGGACGTGCCGGACTTTCGTTGTGTGCATTTTACCGGATACACGGACGTCTGTCACTTCAAAAAATCTCAATATTTACTCCCGTCGTATCTTTTACAGAATCTTATCTAGCTTTATTCGTTTCTTCATCGAGATTGATTCTCTGATACTTGTAACGTGCGAATTAAAATGCTAACACGATCGGGAAAAAGAAATAGGGGAAAGTTTTGAACTTCGATCCTCGAATTGGTAATTTTGTTTGCTTTCCCGCCGCACGCGTCATATTTGTAACAGTGCCGTTCGTTTTCCGAATGGAATCGCAGTGCACCGATGCTTTGATCGTGTCAATTCAATTCGACTCGAAGGGAACGTTGTGAAATGATTTTTCTGCTCGTGATTGTAATGTTGAGATATTGATTTGATTCGTTACGGAACCTTGTAAATACACACTGTAATGTGTAGTAGAGTTTCAAATAAAGATGGCGGATTTCACGGACACGAATTCGCACGAAATGACAGAGAATCATGTTCAAAAGTGGTGTAATAACCACTGGGTTCGACTGAACGTTGGTGGAACGTACTTTTTGACAGCGAAAACTACACTAGCCAGAGACCCCAATTCGTTCCTTTACAGATTGTGTCAAGAAGATTCGGATCTTATATCGGACAGGGTTAGTTTGATGTTTCGAGATAACCGCGAACTTTAAAACATTTACTATCGGCATGTCAACCTTATTTTCTTTCAAACATATATTTTCTATTTACGAGTTCGATCGAGATCGAAAGAAACGATATTTAGAAAAATACGAGAACCCGTGGAAAAGCTTTTCATCTGATTTATTTAATGCAGGATGGAACTGGAGCATATTTAATAGATCGTGATCCCGCATACTTTAGCCCAGTTTTGAACTACTTGCGTCATGGAAAATTAGTGATTAACAAAGATTTGACGGAGGAAGGTGTACTAGAAGAAGCAGAGTTCTATAATATCACGGAATTAATTCGGCTGGTTAAGGAAAGAATTATATTAAGAGATACCAAACCGCTACGAGAATCCAAGAAACATGTTTATAGAATCTTCCAATGCCACGAGGATGAATTAACACAAATGGTATCCACACTGTCTGACGGATGGAAATTTGAACAGGTACTTTTCTATTTTTAGAACTGAATTTCTCTTTAACGAGAGAATTCTTATTTCTTAGAGAAGTCACAATAATCTATTTTAATCTATTTTTATCTGTTTTAGTTAATCAACATAGGATCACATTACCATTACGGAAACGCAATTCATTCCGAGTTTCTATGCGTGGTTAGTCGTGAAAATGGAGCCAGTCAACTAAACAGCAATGAACAAGAATCAACGGATCGTGTTAAGGTATCACTATCGCATTCAAGTCATTCACGTCACTATTTGAATCCAAACAATTATGATTAAGCTTTCTATGGTTTGACTAAATACTTATACGGTACCGAGTTTATTCCTCCCCTGTTTTTTTTCTTAATTATATTGTAGTCTTTTAGTGTAAATTCATGTTAGAAATGTCATTAATTAAATATTCATATTTATCTTATATCAAAGGTTCTAATTACAATAGTTACACGCAAGAAATCTTTATCTTACAATATATTTATTGTAAGATATATACCGTTAACTCGAAATATGGGAGTATTCAAATCTAAAATTTCAGAACCTCTGATATGCATCAGTATTAGCATATTTCACCCATTATATTTATTTTTATTAATGTCATTGATTCATTTTTAATGAGATTACAATTTGTCTCATTACAAACGAATCGAATGAAATGTTACATATTAGAATAGATCAAATCACGGATTGTTAATATTTTATTATTAATATATTACCAAAGATCACACTTTAGTGAAAGACATAGATCTTAAAATTGTGTTAAAGATCTTCTATAAGTCACGCTTCTTTGTTCACTATATTTCCTTACATATCCGTATGCAAGATTTATTTGTACAAACTAAGTCACATTACAAAGAATAGTTTTTGTAATTGAAAAAAAATATATATTAAAAGAGTGCCTTATAGCAGATACAAAATGCGCACTCAACTATTATTAAGTAATTTACATTGTAGTGTTTAGATGACATTTACAAAGTATTTTTGTTTTTCATTTTTTATAACTTTTTTGTAATATATAATTTAAACGACACTGTACTACTATCGACAATCAATTTTACTTTAATTATCGAAGCATTTTATATTAGTTTGTGTCAATTCAGGGGCCAATTCGCATGAGCATGTTCTGCCTCTGATGTTTGCTATATGTATCATACTGTTATTTTTGTATCGCATGCTGTTCATCGAATAAAGAATTGTTTCTTTCATTGGTTTGGTTACTTTCTACCCTATGTCCTGCATGACTCGTTATTGCATGTTTGAAATACTTTACATATATTTCGTCCCTTTGTTCTAGAAATATTCAAATACTTTTGTAAAATAATGAAACATTAATATCGGAAGTATTAATCAAAATGGGGACTATGAATGAAGTAATACGGAATTATTTGCAAGTAATCTTAGTATAAAAATATTCTTAATGAACATAGCGAAAATACTTCATTATAACGTCTAGTGAAAGAAAAACTATATAACAAAATGCAGAGGCTGAACAATGCTAAAACTTGTTCATTTATAGATTTTACAATTCAAATTTGTACGATAAAAAGAGAAAAAGTAATATACCGATTAGTTTCATAAAACTTAGATAACATATATAATTTTAACTGAAAATCTTTAATATATTATTCTAAGTTTCAATCATTAAATTGTATTTTAGGTTCTGCAGCAGAAGGGTTCTCGCATGTAATCTCTAAATCCGTCCTTTTCTTTCTTTACTTCGTTTAATTAAATCAACTGTGCAGCGACAAGATGAAGACTGCTTTTGTTTCTACATTTACGTATTTAAGTTCATGTAAATCTTCATTACGTCATTTTCCTAAATGATGGTAATACAGACAACAAATTATACGCAAAGGTACGATACCTTTTGTAGATATGTAGCTATAATGTAAGAATATGCGATCAAGCTTTAAGAACTGAAAGTACCACATACTAATGCATACGTTTTTTTGTCTTTCTTTTTTTTTATATCAACATTCAACAGAAATAGACACGGAATGCAGTGGCACAAGTAGTATGTAGCATTCAATATGGGATCATACACTTTATAATAGTGGAGAATTTAATGCTAAAGTAACATTTTTTATCCCATTAAGAAGATTCGAATTCTCTTGCGAAAGAAGTTATACATATATTACGCAAAAGTAATGACTTATACACAATTTTCAACATTAACTGTTGTTGTGGAAATTGTTATTTAAAATGACAGAGGTTGTATTTCAGTTTCTTTGAATAGTTTAAGAGACAATAGAGTTCATGAGGGCAATCTTTTTCATACAAATTTCTACACTGAATATAGATACTATCTCTAGTAATAAATAGTTTATTATTTTGTATCTAATTGTACAGAAATATGTTTTATTTTAATTCTGACTTTTATCATAATATAAAAACTAAATTACTTACCTTCGCACTGCCGCTATAAAACATAAAATAATATTTATATATATCTAGCATGATAATTTAATTATCTGGGACGAAACATATAAGATTCATTTTCTACAAAAGCAATTGATCACATTGTTTAATAAATAACACGATAATGTATAAAAATGAGGAACCACAAATATATATAAAACTTCTACAAAAAAGTTTCGAATTGTATGAAGGATATTATAATAACGAGTACTTTGAGCTATTTAACGGTAATTTTCTAAATGCATTTGATTTTTATGGCACTATATTTTGTTACGAAAATGCAATCGAAATAATACAGTTTAAAACTATCCAAGGATGTATTGCTTTCCTTACCTTCATTTGTATGTACATATATTTGCTTAAATATGTATACCCATGATGAACATGGTTACGTTTAGATAAGATTTCGTTTTCCTAAATAAATGAGTTCAAGTTGTAATATATCGTTTTTGCCGACTCAAAAGTAAAAGTACATTATAATAGATATAACATAGGTTGTCAATTGTTGAAGGCCTATTAAGGAAGTGTTGTAGACAATATAATTCATATTTAAAAATGATTATTTATGAGAGTAACAATATATGAGGCATTGAATTGTCATAAATGCAGTGAGAATTATATAATATTTAATATATAATATGTTATCACATACTGTCTGCACAAGTATGCATGATAATCTTGCGAAAAGAATTTTGTTTTTCGAAAAAAACACACTTTGACGGTATTATATTAAGAAATTAGATTTTTACATTAGCATAATTATAATATACTTTTAAATCAAATTATATTAAAACAAGTAAGTAGAACTCACACGTAGGAACGTTAGAATTATAATATGTACAAATAGAAACGTTCAGTGTGTTAATTGGTTGTACTCATCATTTTTTATACAGAAAAATCTATAAAAATTAAGATCAATATCAATTGTTTCCTGCAATATACAGAGTCACGAATATCGAAGTATGATATGGTTTTGCATTGTAAATTCGAATTATTAATGTAATTAATATACTACCGATAAAAATTGTCATAATTAAGAGTAGAAATGTAATAAATAACTGTCTGTACGTGAAAAAAATTTGTACTTTCATAGATAAATTTCTAAATTTATTAATTCATTAACACGTACTGTTAATAGGGACAATTCAAATTATACAAAATGTATGAAAGAAAGTTGGTCAAAACATTGAATATGAGCATATATACTAGAATTAAAAATTCATATATCTTACATTATAGTCCGATTTATTATATTCATTTATTGAACATCGGAACTCTAAATGAAAGCCTTGAATATTAAGGTGACGCGCTTCTCGATGTATTTCCGTTTACATGGAAAATATTAATTATTTTAATACGTCGGACTCATAAATGAAGTTTCAGCCAACTTTTTCAAATTCTCTGTACAAATTCATAAACAAATTTTAATACGAATAACATTTTAAGTTAGATAAAAAAAACGAAAACGGCAGAAGGAAGTGTATAAATATAAATGACATAAATGTGAATTTATTATATAGATATATATATATACACATGTATATGTATATATGTAAGAATAGACCCCGTTGAAACAACAATGACGACTAGGTTTATCACGTGATCACGTTCTAATTGGTCTACTTTACGTTGGAGGTGAGCGTACTCGCTTGTGATAAGCTTGAACTTGAACATGACATTCCCCTATTGTTTCAAATGTTTACTTTCGAGTGTATTTTAATATTTCATTCATTGGATTCCCAATTCCTGAATAAACAGATCAAAAGACGCGCGCAAACTTTTCAAAAGATTAGAGTTGCGTTCAAAATGAATGGGTCCTTCTAATGTTTCAGAAAAAAATATGTCTTTTATTGTAGTCCATTTCTCGAAAGAGAACACACAAAATTCACACGCGCAGGCATAAAAACTGTCCATTCTATCCCTATGTTGCAGTAAGTTTGTACTGATAAGAGTGGGATGGACAACTATTATGACTACGACGGCACTTCGGGTGTTTTCGTTCGAAAAAATGGCCTACAATTTCTACAAAGGTCATGTGGTTTCGACGAGATCTAGTCTTATTTGTAAATCAAATGGACAGTATATGTTTGTTATTATTGTATGTATGTAGGTATATACATTAACGGGAGAAGATAATAATCCATTTATAAGACGAATACTTATTTTACGATTATTTCGAGAAATATGGACGTGTGTTGCTATAGAATTATGTTTACTTAAACATTTATTATTATGGAAATATTTTTTCTATGTATTCTTTTAACAGGCATTTGTTCTGTAAGACTGTATTAATTGTACGAGCCAGGGAATCGAATTCGAAATCTATAAATTAATCAGAAATCGAAATTATTGTTCATACATTAATTCTGGGTGCAATTCGGTTTCCTGTTGATCATGCCACTAAGTGTAATGAAGAGTAAAGAATTTGAAAAAAATATTGAAACCAAATTTCGGTTTCGATTCTCTAATGCAATACCCGACCCTGTTCATTTTCGATCAACTATTAGTTGATCTATATATATTAGTTGAAGTCAAGTGTACTTTTGTAATTTTTATCATTTATTTTCTCAGTTTTAAGAATAAATTTAGGCACTTCTGGCAACGTGTGTAAATATAAAAGCTATGCTTGAAAAATATTTAAAACATAATTTTTACTTGAGCACATATACACAAATAAATCTTAATTATATATATTATCGCATATTTATAATGCGATGGTAATCCAGCTGTTACATAAGTTTGTGTATAAAATTTTATTAATGGTATACATTTTATAATGCGTGACACGCGACACATTACGTTATTGCAACGTTTTATTAATAAAGTTCGTTTTGTGATAATAAAATATGTACAGTGAAATATCTACGTTAATTTGTATTGCGAACGTAAATTTTGTGTATCAAGATAGGGTTTGAATGCGAATGAAATAATTATATATCTCGTTTTTCTTGTTACTTTCTCATTTTTTCAGTTTAAATAAATAGGATTACATTAATTCCCGTGTCATTAACCCACTCGAAGTAGAAACATCATCAGACTTGCCAGGCGGGCTTGTATTCCCCTCATAATGCTTCCCCTTCTACTGCTAAATGTGACTCGAATCTAATAATGAGATATTGTCCAGATTTTATCGCGGGGTGTATATAGGGTATTATACATATAGGGTGTCCCAAAAATGTTCGAGTTCCTTGAAAGGTCATTTGAAGTGACATTTTCCTTTGCAAAAATCTCCGCCTCGGCTTTGTTAAGAATAAGTTATTAACAAAAAACACGGATCAATCAGAACGCGGCCGCGACGCACAGCACGACGTAAAGCAGTGAACAAGAGAAAACTCACTTACTTAGCTGTAAAAGCAGTTGCTGCTTTGAAATGTGTGTCACTGGGCTATTGGGAGACGAACTGCACAGACGGTGATTCATTTTTACTTTAAACACACTACACACTACATCTCTGCTACTGTTTACGGATGCTCTTTTCCTTGCGTAACCGGAAATTTTTGCGGTTAAACTTTTCCTCGCGTAACCAGAAATTTTTGCTGTTTTCCTATGTAGTCTAGTAGATTTGATCGAGAAAATACCAAAAATCCAGTTTCCATCCTAGAAGATTAGTGGTTCAAAAGTTATGAGTATTTAAAGTTGAGCGATTTACAGTGTTTTTGGCAGGTAAGAGTGCCGCCATGTTGGTATATAGGTATATGAACGTCGTAATGCCGATAATGTAGAGCGACTATCTTTGAGATGCACACTTTGTTCTGGGACAAGCTGCCATCGAACAGTAATTAAAATATACCGAATCGTATACAGGATTTTAAAGAGTAAGTGTCGCGCAATGGTCATTAAATACCAACATGGCGACACTCTTACTTGTTAAAAACACTGAAACTCGCTCAACTTTAAACATTTATAATTGTTGCACCACTGATCTTCTAGGATCGAAACTTGGATTTCTGTTGCTTTCTCGCCCAAATATACTGAATTAAAAACCAAATATTAGCAACCGAGAGCTCCGAATTGACACGTTTTCAAAGATGCTTTTTCTACCGCGGTTTGAACAATACTGGTTTTACGCAAGTCTTTTCTGAAGAGTTTAGGAAGGTCATTATGCCTGTCGAACGACGGGGTCGTCAGAAAAAAAGAGCACGGTTGGGACCGCTGCAAGACTAGAATTTATGGCAATCACATGTTTTGGGTTTTCTGCAGAGATTTGTACACAAAGCCGATGGGTAATTGTTCGAAAAGGTCTGTCCTTTTAGAAAGTTTCTTAAGGGAGGTATACGACAATAGAGACTCATAAACAACGTACCTGACATTTCTACCTTTTGGGTAAAAGGACAGACTTTTTTTCGGTTTCTCTGTTTACGGCTGAATGAGTTCTAATTAAATCAATTTCTGCCCCTTCTCTTGTTCACTGCTTCATCGCGGCGCGACACCAACGCTACGCTCAGTGGAACCTGCCGCCGAGTCGGACTCTCCCCACCATAGTGCGACGTGGCCGCGCTCTGATTGGTCCGTGTTTTAGTTTAATTAATCCTTAACAAAGCTGACATTTTTGCAAAGGAAATTGTCACTTCAAATGACGTCAAATTTCCATTCTGATTTAGATAATAAAAATTGCTACCATTATTTATGCATTCAGTTCCTATTAGACATTGTACCTGCCTTATAAATTATATATAATAAAAATTGCTACCATTAATTATGCATTCAGTTCCCAGACATTGTACCTGCCTTGTAAATTTAGTGTTCGTAATGTTTAGGTTTTGCAACCAATAAACAGACATCAGATTTATTAAAAATATATTATTTCAAGGGTAGTACAAATCATAAATTTTTACAAAAAATTATAAGTGTTAGAATATACAGTTATAATATTATGACACAGTTGATGCAAAATGTTCTTACGTAGGTACGATATTCAAGGCATATTGGCTATTGTTTTCAATGGTTGATCGAGATATCTTGCTAGGGCTTGCGCCTTTTCTCTTAGTAAACCAAATCCTACATTTTCTTTTGCGTATAGACATAATAACAAGTTTGCTACTTCAGTGATTACAACTTTCCCCTCCTACAAAAGATGTATTCGACAAGAGAATTATTTTCACATTCTGTGAAAGTTTCCTTTCAGAATTTGTGTAATTATATGATTTTCTTATGTCACATTGTGCCTCGTTCGAATAGTTTAATTTATATATCGAATACATAGCAAAGTATTTAATAATTACCACACAATCCATTAGCACAAATTGCAACTCATCTTCCTTAAATGCGTTTCGTCCATTCTTTTCGTAAGCTGACCAAATATTGCTTGTGATCGCAGCAGTTACCCTTGCATCTTTATCTCCGTATCCACTATAAGCTAATAAACCACCATCTCTATTTAACAAGCTGAAATTGTTCTGAATGATTATTGCACAATATATGAAAGAGCTAGAACCGTTTAGAATATTTGCAACAGCTTTAAGAACAATGTTCATAACATAAAGTACTTACAATGTATTTTCTACTCCGCCTGTATTTGCTTGGCTAAGTACTTGTGTAAGAGCTTTTGGTTTCAACATGGTTTCACGGTTGACAAATATAAAACTTCTTTTATTATCAAATACCTAGTTGTTATTATATATTGCACTCTCTCGATTAATTCTATTAGGACTTTTAATGTAAACCGGTTACAAAACGAGAAGATTGTCGAACACAATAACAATTGTTAAGATAATCGTATTCCAATCTACTCCATGGTATTCTATGGTGCGAAATGTAATTTCACACGCACGCACCCAACTGTCAAAATAGTTATCAAATTATCAACTTCGTTTCACTACCTAAGAGTTACGAGTCGAAAGTAGATCTCCATCATGCTGTAATATTCTACGATTGCTTCGCAGCGCCAAGTAATTCACGTATACAAACACAAGTACCTGCTCCAGCATTGTAGCAATCTATGAGCGTCGATAAAAACAAATATTGGGTTGGAAAGAAATTTCGTAGCGTTTTCAAATTAAAGAATCGAAGATAAAATATTAAGGTATTCATTCATATGTTTATTCAATAACACGAGAAGTTACCTCGAAAATAGCAAAAGTAATAGAACAGAATGGAAAATATATATGTTATTGAATAAATCTATGAATAAATATATTTATTAGATATATCTAAATTTTAGCTTTCAATTGTAATTTACAAACGCTACGAACTTTCGTTCGAACCCAATATTTCCATATTTGTTAGTAATCGATGAAAATTTCTCATTTACGAGTTCAGTAGATTATTCGTACGATTCGAAGAAATTAGCACTAACCGTACCACGACCGCGGCACCTGTGCTATTCTGCGAGACGTGGAAGTGGGCGCGGGGATAACGTGAAACTTACAGTGATCTGAAATACCACATCGCTAAAATAGTGCCAAAACATCGTCTAAAATATGGCGTAGAATATAACATTTAATAATAATCGACATGGTTTCGTGATGATTCGCCTTCTCACCGATGCGTCGCGACGAGAATCTCCTCAGTGGTCTTCTGCACCGATAAAATACCGTCGGTGCCAGAAGCCAGAATATATCCTAGATGGCGTAAGAGTACACCGAAATATTCAGGTTTCACGTAGTCCCATAAGGCTGGCAGTCTTTAACAGTATCTCGTCGGTGCCGCGGTATCACACATTTTTTACTTTATAATCATTGAAGTTGGAAGGATAATTCCATTAGAAATGATTAAACGTGTTTCTTCATTCAATCGCGTATTGTTATAAAAATTACAAGAAAATAAATGTTGTGATTTTTATAAACCAACATATAGCAGTCGCATTTTGTGCTCGGCACGGTTAGTGTTAATAAAAGAATCGCGATCAGTTTAATCGACTGATTGAATTAATCGTTGATTATGAAACTTGATGATTTTTTATGACAACGGTTTTACAGGAATTAACAAGAACGCGTACGAACGTTTCTAAAGAACTCGTAATAGATATATGTATATGTATTTTGGTTTTGCCCCTATTGACTGGCAACCACTATTTTCTTTACTGTCGGTTGGTCTGCTAATAGATAGGGATGGAAACGCGAAGACAAAAACACGATCTCTGTATAAAACGTTCCTGAATTGTTGCTGAATACCATAATAAACTGTTAAAACCAACTGTATTTGAAAAATGAAGTTTCCTTACGCTATTCCATTGAAAGTAAAGAGACTTTTAACAAGACAGAAAACTTGCTTCTAGAAAAAGAAATTATTCATATATAAGTGAATTTCAATTTGATGAGAAATTAAATATATAGGATCGACGGTGTATTATGTTTAACAAGATCTTACTAGTCTATTGAAATTGCCTTTCTTTGGATAAAATGGAAACGATGAAATGTTTATTTTCCATACAGTTGTGATTGCAACTACGTAATCGTTGAACGCTAGCACTACCGATTTCATTATTTTACTCACTGTTTTATAATCTGCCGTAGTCGTCAATGTCTCCGGGCAGAAGCTTATTGCAAAAGATGTATATATATATACGATATCAGACGTATAAATATTGTATACATGTATGCATGTACGATACATAAAAATATTCTGTGCGTGGGAGTGGCGTCGTTGAACGTGTAAGAAATTTTATCAAATGTCTTCAAACTTTCCGGGATAATTGCTTCTAATGTTACTTTAGTCTAATCACGCTCTACACATAATAAGTATACGAAGGACGTAATCAGAGGATGTTTCAAAAGGTGAATCGTTAATACAGTGCTCCCTTGTTAGTAGACGAAATATTGTCCCAAGTCTTCTATACTCGATAGCATAATCTCACCGCGTGTCCTCGGAGTCACGCTAACAAAGGAATACTGCATTTTGGCAACCTGCGAAATGAGAAACAGAGAAAAATCAACGGTTTTTGTTTGTTTTTTTTTACAGGGATCTATCCATATTTTATGCAAACTTTGAGCAACATTTTTAATAAATATTCAATGGATATTACTTTCTCGAAAGAATCTCGGTTCTCCTTAAATTCTTACGGTAAACATTTCCGTGAATATCTCAACGTATTTCGGAGAGACACTGGACACCCTGATGCACACACGCATGCACTATACTGTCGGCACAACAAATACAATGACTCTCGTAAAAATTGAATCAGGATCAGGAGTTTTTATAAGCTCTATATCTGTTAACGAGGCCACGTTCAAACCCACTAGATCGACGATCCTGCAAGCGATGGACTAACATATTCGTTTTCCAGCGAAAAGCAGTTTTGGCAGTTTTAAAACACGCTATCACGGATTTCAACTGAAAAAAAGCCAACATATTTGTTTCACTGACAATAATCACGCACGCACACGCATACTATTCTTGGCATTTTCATTACGTTTAAAACTTTCCTAAAGAGCAACTGTCGTTATCAGTTCGTTTTATAATTTCGTGGTATACCGGGCTATTATTTGTTTATGAAACGGAAAAGAAAGATTTCTTGCTAAATTTAATAAATGTCCTTCGAAGATTTGGATTAGTATGTCTCTATTCACAGTATCCATTAAAAGATTAATATGGACATGCTATGAAATGGAAAAGCATTATACATGCTTAGCATTTTTATCTAGACTCACAGGATTCGAAATTCATCGGATTCTCACAAATAGTTGTTGATTTAGTTACCAGTATGAAAAATGGCAATAAAAAAGTGTTATCAGCAATGTAATGCTTTATATTTTATATTGTATAGGAATAGCATGAACCAAATGCCCTTAGAACGTTTTTTGTTCCTTGTAATGCTAGGCGTAACGTTAAGTATAAATAAATATAAGAATAAATTTTGCAAAAATACAAATACCAAATAAATTCGTATTTATTGTCATAATAATTGCTCGTTGAATCTTCTAATCAATACGTCATCAATATGAGAACAAGAATTCGGTTCATGCCATTTGTATGTCACTAATAACTGTTTAAAAAAAATCAAGATTTCACAAAAATCATACTATGCAACAATTTACATTGTTCTGCGATCGTTTGCAAGTAAATTACCTTCACTACTCTATATTTTATAAAAATGTAATACTTTACAATGTGAAACGCATCATTAAGACTTCGACCTAAAAAAATAATTTTAAACAAAGAGATATCTCCTATAAAGTGTCTATACCTTTTCTAGCTTCGAGAGCTAGCTAATTATAATGTATATAAGTAAAAGTCAATTAAACAACTATCCAATTGGTAAAGTTCCCAATTAAGAGCGTCATAGAAAAATATAAATTGGCGATGTTCTTACGATAATTTTGGATTTCATTAACGAACAAAATACGATGAAAAAAAAGACCGCGCTATAATAACAATTATATATAGCACTATTATCGATGTAGAATCCAGTACAAAATCGAAGTATAAAGACGTTACGTCTTTAAGAGTATATTTAGTTTAATTTAAAACAGAAGTTCTCAAACTTTCAATTGTACTCATAAGCTCTGTACTCGAAGGATACTTGTTGACATGCAAATCAATTTTTAAAAAACCAGTGTGCAAACAGCAATGTATATATCTATGTATATTCGAAAGCACTTTACACTGCACAATCAAAAAATCTCTACAGCTGTACGAGAGCAGAGTTAAAATTTTGAAGAAAATATGACAAAAAATTTATAATCGAACGAAGCACAACACTGGATTTCTGCAGTTTGAATACTTCTGATTTAATTGTTTTGCAACGTTCCGTTAAAAAAAAACACAAGCTTCACAATTTGTAGAGATACAAAGTAAAGTAAAATAAAATATTTACGCATACACATATACTCGCATTTTTTCTTTTCGAGGTTCAGAAGAGTATTATATACTGGGTTCAATGCCGAATTTGTTATGTAAAAAGAAGCTCTTCACCCATGGCCAGCAGGTGATCGAAATATTTCTTAGAATAACAAAGTAGCAATAACGCGTTCTCAAATGACTTAGAAACAAACGTTTCAAAACGATGAATATAAAGTATTTCTATATAAAATCAACTTCCACTTATTCGAATCTCAAATGCTTCTCATAGCAACACGACCGCTCCAATTTTTGAGCAACATCCTTGTCATTTTTTCACACTTGCAAACTCAATGCTCCACCAAAGACGCTTACAGCTCCACTGGAGACATTTACACATTATTTTTTTCAGTTTTGCTAATGGCAAATTCAAGAAATATATTTCAGAGATTTACATTTACATCACAGTGTTCTTTTTTTTTCTTTGTTACTTACTTAAAAAACTTAGCGACACAAATTCTTAAGTGAATAAAATTGGCAGTTACTCACTTTGTTTTCTGCTCTTTATAGATTAAATTCAATTGTACACTTATATCTGCTTTGAAATTATCTCTAATTTACTGGTCAAACTTTGTAATATTTTTTTTTTTTTCGTATGTATCTGATTCTTTTCCCCATCATAAGCTGCTCTCATTTTTTTATGGTACTGCAATTAAGATAAATTGATAACATTAGTTTCAGATGACAATTTTCTTTTATATACATATGTATATAGTATATATGTGTATACACACAGGATGTTTCATTTATTGTACGCGTCTTCGTGTCTCGGTTGCTTTTGACGAAGAGAACAATATCCAAAGACAAACTTCCCTTTCGTCAAAGGCGACAGAGACGGAAAGGCGAGCAGGATAAACGGAACAACCTGTATAGTATATGTATAGTAAAATGATGAATATTTCAATGAAATTTAATATTCCGAGGTACAAAGCCACGTAAATCATGATCGAAACTACGCACGGAAGAAAGTTCTGCTGTTATCAAATTTTACTATTACACTCCTTCCTACCGAATATAAAATAAATATTTATTGTAAATAGGGTCAAATCGGTATGTATATGATTATTTGATCGCTGTAATATTAATTACTCGATTTAAGCACAAGAAAGTAAGACTTATTTATGAACGCTATACAGAGTGCACCGATATCGATTACCACCTTGAATATCTTCGATGATATAAAGAAGTTACAGATACATTTGTTGAACACAAAATTACACGTGCGCGTAGACGACAGTTGCGGTCACATGAACTTATGAAAACAAAAAAAAAAGGAACGAAATAGAGAGTTAACATATCGTCGAAGATACGAAGGCTATACATATTGGTTCAACCTGTATACTGTCATCGTAACGCTTTGCATATTGTACCGCAGTACTTTATGCAAAGAATTATATTTCAGCGTCGAATAAAGTCCTACAAACATATAACTTAAGAATTATGTTTCCAACCTTTGGTAGATCACTATGTAAATTCTCAAGATCCATGAATTACTTCCCTGTATGTGTGGTGGTGTGTGTGTGGAGAGAGGGAGAGGGGGTTCAGTGTGGTGGTGTATGCTTTCAACGATTAGGCTCTGTCACTTCATTGAACAAAGGTGTTAACGAATCGTCGTCCTGCAATCCATCAAAATTACCAAGCGGGTCCAAATCGTTCGTTTCTGTGTCTGTTTCCCCAAGAAAATTTGCTTCGAGCAGATCCACAACGTTCCTACACAAACTGCCGGAAGCGGACTCGTTCACTGTTTCGTTATGCAAGTTCAAAGAGTTCAAAGTGGGACTGGAAAGCATTGGTTCATTGGTCTCCTGATAAATCTCCTGCGATTGGACTGTGTGCAACGGTGTCGAAGGATACGATCTTGACCCGTTGCTGTCTTCCGTGTAGGACGACGTGTACGTGGATACTGGCACAGGCAATGGTGTATTGGGGTAGGACCGTGATTGTATTATTTTCTGCAAGTCTCCGGCAACAGGAATATCGTGTACGTTAGACGGGTCCAACACATCGTCCTCCGACAAGTTCAAGTTCGAATTTGGTAAAGTGTCCAGCACGATCGCGTTGTTCTCTATCAAGCTTTCCTCAGCGGATTGGTCAGGTAGAATTTGCAAGCTCTGCGCTCCCTCCTCGTCCAAAATGTTTAATATGTTCGTTATATTCTCGGACGTTATCTCCTTGTCGCTCATCAAAAAATGCTGATCGTCCGACATAAAATTTGGATCCACGTCATCGAGCAAGTACGTCGAAGTCCCCTCTGCCGGGCCGATTGACCCGAAGTCGTTGAATTCGCTAGGTACTGGTGTAGGCGCTATAGAGCTGTTCGTCGATGGGTTGAAGCTCTGACTCTGAAACGTTGACAGGCAATGCTGCGTCGAGATCGGCGACATCAACGCAGGATTGACCATCCTATGCAATGGAACCGACTGCGATCGATACAGTTCGTTGGGGAACTGTTTGCTGCCGTGGAACAATTCGCTGATCTCTTGGTCGGGCTGATTCTTTTGGTACACATTCTTGATTTCTTGCAGATTCTCTTGAATGGGATAGTTAATGAGCAGTTGCTTTTGCGGCGCTAGATCAGAAGACAAGAACGCGGCGCACTGCGACGACGATCCCTGTGTTTCCACTTTCGGAGTAACAGAAATTTGCGTTGTACCGTTGCCAACCTGTACCTCCGACGATTTTGTAGAGATCAATGGTACTTGCGGCGTGGATGCTTGCCTAACTAATTCTGGACCACTGGTAGGAACAACAAAAGTATCGTTCTTACTAGTATAAGGCATGCTGCAAGAGACAGAACGCGAGAACGACTTGTGAGCACGAGCCCTGGAGCTGCCTGTTTGCAAATTACTTCTCGAGCGTGGCACAGGCGTGTTTCGCGGCGAGACAAATGGACTAGCGTTCGCGGAATTCGATTTGGAAGTACGGCCGTTGATGGGTGAATGCGGACCTGGCGATATCGGTGTGAAATTAAATATTCTACGACGTGTGTTCGGACTCTGTGGTACCGTGTTCATGATAACATTCGAATCTTGTACGTGCTCGACGACGTTCGTCTCGAAGCTGACCCTACGCCTAGTATTGCTTTGATTCGAATGGTTCAGCAACGTTGGTAGTATTAAATTATGTTTCTGTGTGATCTCGCGTTTTTCAACGTTCTGCCGAATAATCGCGGATGGTGGTATATCTAAAGGCGTGTGCAGATTACCGGATTTCAAGTTCTGCTGTAATATTAGTCTTAATTGCGAAACTTTATCAGATCTTGATATTTGTTCATCGGTAGTTATAGTATTGGCTTCAACGTCCGAACTTGACGAGCTACTCTGTTGAAAATACTGTAGTAATTCCTCCTCTTGCTCCTGGGAATTGTTACCGCCGTTCAAGTAATCGTCCAACGTATCCGAATTAATCGAACGGAGTTTCTCCGTTTTACTTATGAGATTTGAATTTTCCTGCAACAATCGAATCTGATCTTTCGTCAAGATCGTAGATTCCTCGGCTGCGTTCGAACTACGTTCGAAACTGCTAGGACAACCGTTCACTTTAACACAACTCTTCGTACATACTGACAGTTCAATATCACAGTTTTTGGCGGGCTGGTTACTAACAGCCTCGCCGACATTACACTTGCTAGGTTTCAGATTACCAGATAGTGCCACCGACGACACTTTCTCAGGATGATGATGTTGTACAGGTGTAAGCTTAGGCAGCAACATATTGGAATGTTCGACATTCTCTTGGGTTTGGTGTTCTGTGAGTTTCGTTTGTTTTTCCGGGCTGGTATCTGATTGTTGTTGGTTCAATATAATTGGATTGGCACGCTTTCTGGAATTTTTCGGCTTGACATCTCGCTGTGTATTTACGCAGTTGGTCATCACTACACTAGAGTTGCTATTATTCTGTATGTCTTCAATCGATTGTACCACTACATTATCACAGTTGGATTCCAGGGAGATGTTGCATGGCTGACTATTTGTTTTAAGAACCCTTTTCTGCCGGCCGATTACCACCGCTGACGAATTGAACTTCGCTGATGCATTCTGTCCGCTCGATACATTTGTACCTTGCGACGACTGAATGGACTTGGCTTTCTTATTTCCCTTGTTCGCGCCAGATTTATTATCGACAGTCTTCTCTTTGTTCTGATTCTGCAAATATTCGTACAAATCTCATTGAGAAAAGATCATTGTATTATGAAAAAAAATAATTGTATTATATGTATAAAAAAAAAATTGTACTATGTATAAACATAGCTCGCATAACTCGGATAGTTCACCTGGACAACAGCATCGAAATGATGATGTTTTTGATCCCTTATATGCTCCCGCTGTTGTAACTTTCGTTGTAACTGTAACTGTGCTTCCCGAAGTTTTCCAGATTTTGTAGACAAAGGAGTCACATGTATATCCGTACCGGACTCTAAACGCATAATTTCATTATTAAGTTATACTCGATGCGACTTCCTACAGCGCATTTAATAACGCACCTTTGTTCGTAGATGCATTGGACTCTCCCGAAGCACACAATATGCACACAGCAGCAAACGATCGTGTATCAACATAAAGATTATCAACAAGATGGCGTGCTAAGGCACTCAGAGTTGGAAATTTCAAGCCCAACATGTTCTCTGCCCATTCTTTTATCAGTGTAGACGCAGCTCCCAACATTTCTTCCGTAATGTTTTCGTCTACCTCATCACCCTAAAAGTTTAAGGATCTATTTAGAAATATTTCTCACTTCGGTAACCATTGAACAGCTTATTTTCAAGGCGAGTAGCAAATCTGTTAGGTTTTCTGTTGTCTTGTGCCTTACAGCTTGAGCTCCAGCTATGTTAGGTAACGTCGGAGAATCCAATTTAACTCTCTTGCGCATTCCAGCATAACAATAACGCGAATTTCCCCTCGTGCCGAGTCTGCGGGGTCGAACTCGTGGATACACTTGCTTCATCACTTTCCCAAAGTCAGCGGTCGATAAGGGCTTCATAGAATTACGCATACAGTACATGCTGCAAAGAAATATCAAAGTAGAAATTAATACAATCTACTATAGGATAAACAGAAAATATTTTGCACTTACTTATATTCGTCGTAAACTTCTTGCTTTGGTAAAGAGACATCGGGATCTTCTTCCAAATGTGTCTTAATCCACATGATAGTTTGGTGAATTTCATAACGATTACCCAATGGATTTAACGGTTGTCTCAACGGATCTATAGTTCCCCCGTTATTGGACAGCGACAGCGGAAGTTTCAGGTACAGTAACAGTTTTTCTTCTATTTTGAGTTGTTCAATTTGTGAAAAGATATTCTGAATGCGTGTTTTCGATTCTTCACTATGTACAAGAACCAATGTACAATTAGGAAAACTAATATTTCACATACCTTCGATATGTTATCGTACAACTATTTTCTTAAAGCACAAATTAAATAAAATCGTTTTGGAAGACAGTTCTCTCTTATAGTTTAAAAGAGCTCGTTATAATTTTAATTCTAGACAACCCTGGAACTATACAAAACGTAAAATAAAATGTGTTACAGCCACGTATTGTTGAAACTAAACTCGCAATTGTTTGGTGCAAAGGAAATTTGTTACATTTTAGTTATTATATGTACTTGGTAGTACTTACTAATGTATGTACTTGGAAGAAATATAGGATATTCAAGGCATACGATAAACTTAAAATTAGTACAACTTTTAGAACAACCTTCAACAAACATTAACTAAAAAAGAAAATACAGTATACATTTAAAAAAAAAAATAAGTTTTGAAAGCGTTACATAGTACATTTTGCTCCGAAAAATCGAAAATTAAATCGTAAAGCAAGAGGTTAATATACACAGACTATTTATAAACGATTGAGACGATCAGAATTTCTAGTCGTGAATGATTCAATTCCGGCAAGTAACTTTTAATTTTCGTTCGAGCGATTCTCGACGTGAAGAACGTTTTTATTTGAATATATGTTAGTTTTTATAGCGAGATAGAGGGGGGGGGGGGGGGGGTTTGAAGAGAATTGTTGTCCGAGAGAGGTTCCCCAGCTGTAAAAGTTCGCGGTTGTCGAGATTCGAATGTATTATCAAAGGAACGTATTTGTAACGGATAGAAACTGAACGAAGTGCGAAAAATCATTTATAATTCTGGCTGGGAAGAGGTTGAAAGTTGGTAGTTGGCTTTTGAATAGCAGTGAGAGAAGAGAAGAGCGTCCGAGAGTCGTGAGAAGGAGGGGGAGGACTTGAGAGGAGAAGATGACGAGAAAGCGAGAGAAAAATAATTGTGAGCTTACCTGCTACTGTCTTCGAGCATAAAACGAACTTTTTCGTGTTTGGCAGTCGCGCCATGGTTAGCCAGGGCCGTGAACTTGGCCGCGATGATGTCTTGAAGTGGGTCACCGTCGTGGAAGCCGTTCGAAACTCTACCGGCAGCCGGGCGCTGGCTTGTCTGTGGTTGCTTGTTATTATCGCCAACGCAGACTTTAACGGTGCCGTCGCCGTTCTCGACGCTAACATCGCATCGTTCCTTTTTGATTCGCCTGCCGTCGAACGCTTTCTCGTCGGCGTTAAACTCGATTCTCGCGGATGGTTTGCTGACGCAGGGCTCCGTTTGGTCATGGTTATCAGTACTCATCGTACTCCGTCACCGGAGGCGTTCGAATTATGTATAGAGAAACGTATTACCTCCCGTAGGACGCGAGTACCCTACCATTTTGTCAGAGTCAGCTGGACTACTTGTTAGCATTGCACTCCCGGCGATTATACATGAGCGCCATTCGAGACCTTCCACTCGCGCGAACCGACGAGTTGCCGAAGCGCGTACAATAGACGGGTAACCGCGAATCCGTCATACCGATTTCCCGCGCGACCCTTCACCTGTCCTGAATCTCATCGGAATCCACTCACGCGCTGTTCATGATTAATTGAAATCGTTCGGTCTCTGGACGGTCTACCAGTCACAAAAATCCGAGAAGTGCGCGTTCTTCGATCGTCATAGATCTTGCGCCTCGTCTCTCGTCTCATGGATGCATCGCTTCGTATATCGCTTTCTCTGACGTGTCGTGGACGCGTTTCCATTAAATCGACAATCACGGTAAAAATCGACGATCATTGGTCACGTTCGCCCCGTGCATTTTAACCGGATCGAAACTACCGTGCGCTGTGCACGCAGCGTTCTGAAACACAGCATTTCCATCTATGTTCAAGTATTTCGTGGCGCGAAAGAGTTGACGATCATTGGTCACGTTCAGTCACGTTCGCTCGCTTGTCCATAGAATTACAGCTTTGATAGAGTCGCTGCGAGAAACAGCATTCCCATCTATGTTCAAATACTTCGTGGCGCGGAACAATCGAAATTATACTAAAATCCAGACGTATCCTAAAATCATCACCGAACAACATAAACAACATTTATCTGCAAACGATGTTGACTCATTTCCTATAGTCCTATAACGACAGGATTTTACGTTGTTTTTAAATGATTAACAATTACAATTGACCAATAGCAGCGCGCGCGCGCGCTACTAAGAACAAAGGTGAACATATATGAAAATAATACGTGTACAATATTATGTTTAAACTTGTTAAGTTAAATTTGTGTAAATTTAATTGGATGGTAGAGTCGAGTTTTATCATTAGTGACATTTATATTATGTACTTTTTGTAATGGAATTTCTAAAAAATTTAACTGTCCGTTGTGATTTCGTCCGTATGATTTCCTCAAACGTGCAATATTTTGTCATACATAGATGCGATAAAATGTGGATAATTATTGGTTTGTATAATGAATAGTAAATATGTTTTTGGGAATTTTGTAATAATAAATTAATATGATGATACTGTCAATATATGTGCACGTGTAATCATATAAATACAAAAAAATTTAACTCTGATTTTATGTAGTTTTACAGTTGAGAAATATCACGATTAGAATTTACAATAATTAATTATCTAACTAAATATACAAATATAAATCAAACTAAATAATATATGTCTTCGATGTAATTATTTACAACGTGACCGAAGTATAAAAAAAGGAATCACAGGTTTGTACTATATACACAAATATTTCTTGAAAATTAATTTCTATCGACGTAAAGACACATAATTTTTCGAAATTTTAATTGTTTATTAAGAATAACTAAATATTTATTTATGACTTTAAAAGGTAGAAAAGAAAATATTTCGTGAATTCGAATAGAGGTTAGCGGCTACAAATTCGTGACATTAAATAATTGTTTATATTGAATATATTATAAAAAATAAATATTTATCCTCAAATATTCATTCCAGGACGCGTATAACGTAAATTGTTACCCATATATTTAACATTTATTTTGGTGAGTTCTACACACTTCATAATAATAGACTATATTATTTTAAAAAATTGCAATGCTATTGAATTTAATAAATGTTTTGACCACATTATCTTTCTACAGGTATTATATACTACAGAACTATGTTGAGGATCTCGAATATATCTCGAAAATTTAGTTCCCCCCCATTGGGGTTAAAACTGTTCTTGAAATCGTGCAATAGTAATTTTGCAAGAAGTATAACAACTGGCCCCACGTACTATAAAATAAATGCAGCTCTTAAGGAGTCTGATAAATACAAAAAAGGACAAGTTATTAATGGTTTCATAGTTGATGAAATCGCGAATGTAGACGAGATACAGTTGACCGCAGTGCGATTAACTCATTTGGGGAGTGGAGCTCAGTACATGCATTTAGCCAGAGACGACAGTAACAATGTCTTTTCCGTTGGATTTCGTACAACTCCGAAGGAGTCTACAGGATTACCTCATATTTTGGAACACATCACACTTTGCGGCAGCGAGAGATATCCATGCAGGGATCCGTTTTTTAGAATGCTGAGGCGATCGCTAGCTACCTTTATGAATGCTATGACAGGACCTGATTATACTATATATCCGTTTTCGACGCAAAACTTGAAGGATTACCGAAATTTGCAGTCTGTATATCTGGACTCAGTGTTTAAACCGAATCTGCGAGAGCTTGATTTCAGACAAGAGGGTTGGAGATTGGAGCATACAGATGTTAACGATAAAAATTCACCAATAATATTTAAAGGAGTTGTCTTTAACGAGATGAAAGGCGTTTTCAATGAAAATCAGGCTATTTTAGCTGAGCAATTGTTGAACAGCATCTTACCTAGTCATACGTACGCGGTCATTTCTGGAGGAGATCCTCTTGTGATCCCTAATCTAAGACACATCGATCTGGTCAATTTTCATGAAACTTATTATCATCCATCGAATAGTAGATTCTATTCGTATGGCAACTTCCCATTAGAAGATCATTTAAAGTTTATTAACGATCGATACTTATTTTTAGTAGGTAAAATTGACACGTCTATGTCGGTAGTACCTTCAGAGAAACGTTGGGATAAACCGAGAAAAGAAGATATTTCGTGTAGACCAGATCCGATGGCTGCGAATCCTGATCGACAAGGCACTATAGCTATTGGTTACTTGTGCAACGATATAATCGACATACAAAAGACCTTCGAGATGCATGTCTTGTCTCAGCTTCTTTTGAGCGGTCCAAACTCGGAGTTTTATAAATCGTTGGTCGAATCAAATTTGGGAGTTGCTTTTGGTCCAATGACTGGTTATGATGCTCATTGCAAAGATACAATGTTCGTTCTTAGTTTACTCGGTGTTCAGAAAGAAAACTTTGAGGAGATCGAGCTTGTCTTCAATGAAACTGTGCAGAAGATTATTGAAAAGGGTTTCGAGAAAAATCGGATCGAAGCCGTTCTACACAGTATTGAACTTAACATAAAACACCAAACCTCGAATTTCGGATTACAATTACTTTTCAATTTAACACCGTTGTGGAATCATGACGGAGATCTTATAAGATCGATGAGAATTAACGAGGCGATCAAAGATTTCCGAGAGAAAATGGAAAGAAATCCCAAGTATCTTCAGGAATTCGTGAAAGCATACTTCATGGATAACAATCATAGATTTACTTTAACAATGCTTCCGAATGAACAATACGATCACAAACAAACGAAAGCTGAACAGGAATTGTTAGAATCGAAATTGAAACAACTTTCCAAGGAAGATTTAGATCAAGTTTATGTTGACGGACAGACGTTGCTTAAAGAACAACAGAAAAAGGAAGATCTGAGTGTTCTTCCTACTTTAAAGATTGAAGATATCAAAACGGACATAGAACGATGTAACTTCACGAATTCGATAATAGCAGATGTTCCGTTACAGATAGCTACCGAGCCAACGAACAATGTTTGTTACTATCGAGGAGTTCTAAATACGCAAGGGTTGAGTGCAGAATTAAAAGGTTTATTACCGATTTTCAACAATATTATCACGAAAATGGGCACGGAAAATTACGATTACAGAAACTTCGACGAGATGATACGATTGAAAACGGGAGGTTTACATTTTATGAGTCACGTTGTAGAACATAAGAGCGATTTATCTCAATACGAGGAAGGAGTAATGATAGATTCGTATTGTCTGGACCGTAATGTAAACGATATGTGGAAACTATGGTTGGAGATCTTCAATAATGTGAAACTGTCCGATCTTCGGAGGTTTGAAACGCTGATTAAAACGAACGCAGCGAATTTGGTAAACGGAATTGCGGATTCCGGGCACATGTACGCGATGAGCTGCGCGGCTAGTTTAGTTTCACCAGTTACCAAGTTCAAGGAATCTATATCTGGACTACAATATGTCTCTAGGATGAAGAAGATTGCTCAAATGCAGGACTTGAGCTTCATATTTCAGAAAATGCAAGAGATATCTGAACAAATTTTGAACAAACAACACTTGCGATCGGCGATCAATCTATCAGAGTCTAATAAGGACAGCATCTTAAATAGTATCGAGGAATTCTATAAATCGTTAAAGGGTACACCTAAAGATCCATTTGTTTATACACATGATCAGAATGTTGAAACGGACGAGAATGCTACCCATTATGTATTACCGTACACTGTGAATTATGTGGCGAAAGCAATTTTGACAGTTCCATATACCGACTCCGATTACGCACCTTTGCAAGTGCTTTCGAAATTAATCACGTCAGTTTATTTACACCCAGAAATTCGTGAAAAGGGTGGCGCTTATGGGGGTGGTGCAAAATTATCGCCTGACGGAGTCTTCACATTTTACTCGTACAGAGACCCAAATTCTACTCGTACATTAGACTTATTCGATAAAACGTATGACTTTTTATCAAATTATTCGATCTCTCAAAGTGATATCGACGAAGCAAAATTAGGTGTGTTCCAACGTATAGACGTCCCAATTCCTCCGAGTAATCGCGGCATGATTAAATTCACGCATAACATCACGGACGACGAGATCCAAAAATATAGACAACAATTGAAAGCTATAACTAAAGACCAGCTCATGCAGGTTGTGAAAAAATACATAGAGCCTGGCCAAAAAAATGTTAAAGTGGGTCGTGCACTGATCGGACCAGATAATCAGGATTTATTGAATAGACATTCGGAAAACTGGATGATTCAAAATCAAGACGAAGATGCTCAAGCGAGAGCGATCTAATGAGCATTCTGCGAATTCACATACTTCGTTGAAGTTACTCGCTATCATTAATTTATTGTTACATACGTTGTAGGCTAATGATAAAAGACGTTATTTGGTCGATGTAATTTGCATACAATAAATTATTTTTAAAAAGGTTTCGACACTGTAAATACCATAGAAATTAAGAATTTGTTGTTCTTTTCTATATTAGATGGCGCATGTAGATAAATGTACAGAACATAAATATTTCCTGGACGCATTGAATTTGTTTTTCGAGACACAATGGCTTTACAATACACCAGTCACGGATTTATTAACGAAGGGATTACTTGATTCGTTCCCGAGAGAGTGGTCGAGTAATTTAGAGACGTTAGAGAATCAAGAGCTTAATGACTTCGTTGTGAAAAAAACGACAAATGTTGGTAAATAAATGAATCAAATTGCACATGAATCTGCTCATCGATACGCACAGTATTCCATTTTCAGTCTCAGTGGCCGAACGAATTGAAAGTTTTCGTCGAAAAGTGCAAGTATATTGACCGATTGCCAACCATGAGTACCGCATTATTTACGAAATTACCAAAACAATTCCAATTAGGGCTTAACGATAAAAAACAACACGAGATAGTGCATATGGCACATTTCGTGCATATGCAATGCGCACCGCTTAAAATCAAAATTATCGTCGATCTCGGTGCCGGTCTGGTAAGATGAATATGTATATACCGAAATGAATTAAGTGTGAAATATTTCTGGTTTTTAATTTTCCGCATAACATGTACATTTCAGGGATACATTTGTCAACTTCTCCATTATCTGTATGATTACCAAATCCTGGGATTAGAAAAGAATCAGGAAAACGTAAATAATGCTAAACGTAGACAAGCAAAAATGTATCCAGAGTCATTGGAGCACGTTAAATACAGTTGTTGCGATTTAACATGTGACTCGATTGAAACGATCGAAACAATTTTGTATAATGAATTTCAAACAAATTCGGACGTTTGTTTGATCGGTCTGCATGCTTGCGGAGATCTTAGTATAAGCGCATCAAAAATATTTCGTAACATGGATGCAGCTCGGATTTTCGTTATGATATCCTGTTGCTACCATAAACTTTCACTATCAAACGATGTTAATACGAATGCATCGACTGATAGACAATATTTTAATAATTTCCCATTATCCGCTTGCTTCAAGGGAGTAATCAATGAGAATAATTTTGATATCGGTTGTTTTTTGAGGCAACCATTCTTACGATTAGCATGCCAAGAATCGGCAGAGAGATGGACGAACATGTCCGCAGAGAGTCACAATAAACATTCCTTCTATGTGCTTGCAAGAGCTCTTCTTCAATTGTATGCAACTCAAAGTATGTATGTGCATATTTGCTCTTAAGTTCTGTAATGCAATATACGATCAACAATTAATTCATGAAACGAAACATCTTTCAGATGACTTTTCTCTTAAAAAACGTACTCAAAAAGCAACGAGAAAGTCACAGTGTTCAAACTTTGAAACTTACATCAGGGACTCATTAAACAGATACACTTTACAACCACGAGAAAAAACAAACGAAGAGCAGCAAGGTAACGTTAATATTTTTTCCGAGTTTTGGAAATATTTTAGATTGTATTAGGAATATCCTGTAGATCTTTAAATATTTGTAAATAGAAAATATTCAATTTGTTTGTCTTTAGATGTGCGATTTAGTGCAGAAGTGCACGAGAAAAGTATGATAAAACTATGGGACATGCATCGCGACAAACAGAAAATGGTAGAAATGTATACTGCTCTACAATTGATATTACAAGCAGCAGCAGAGTCCCTGCTTCTTCAGGACAGATTATGTTGGATGCGAGAACATGGCTTAGAAGCAACAATTATCCCGGTTACAAATAGACGATTATCTCCACGATCATACGCAATCGTATCTTGGAAAAACTAAGAAATAAATACGTATTTGTTTCGCTGATAAACACGATTTGCTATTTTTTTCCATAAGATGTATAAAATATAAATTTATGCGCGAACATATTACATACTTTTATTACAAATATTATACATAAAGAAGGTACTCCTTAAGTATAATGTCAGATAAAAATTGAGATCAAACAATAAGTATTGTTTAAAAAAATATGTTTTCTCGAATACTCGCAATATTTTGCAGATATAACAAAAGTTAGAATCATAATAGTTTTAAACATCTTAAGAATAACTTTGTTCGAATATGTACATTACCTATATGGATGAATCTGTGATGCTGCTTTAATGTTAGTTTTAATTGCACTTGGAGCTTTGTTCATTTGTCCCACTGTGAAAATAGAAAAAGCATTCAATATTAACAGAAATGTAAAATCATCTATAAATATTGCGATTGCATGTATATCTTACTAGGTGTATTTCCCAGAGATCCTTGTCCCGAAGCTTGCTGTTGACTTCCTGGTCTACCTACCATCATCCCGCTAGGAACAGAATTAACACCAGACTGAACCATTTGGACAGAATCAGACTGCAATAAATAAGAACAAGTGTTACAACAAATATATATTTGAATACACAGTGAAATAAATAAGTAAATAAGTATTACTACTAAGCGTTACCTTTAAACTTTTACCCATACCAACTGCTGCTACAAGAGCATGAGTATCTGCTGTGCTACTAGTCTGAGCTTGAGTTGCTCTAGACCCAGCTTCGCTTTCCCATTCTTCGCGTGCTTTATTCGCTATATCCCATATATGGCTAATGACTTTGGTGTATTGTGCCACTTGTTTCTGAAATATATATAATTCGAAATATAGCATAAACGATACAAAACATTTCAAGTGTTCCACTCGCTAAATGGACCGATTATAAAATCATTACTCTAAACTACCAGAGGAAACTATATCCTACATATTTTCAGTTTCTTCTTTTACACAAATAAAATATTTAACAATCATTTCCTCTAATAGCATCAAATTAATTGGTACATTCTATCTATTTAATTAAAAATAAAGTCACTTCAAGAAGAATAGCGTGAAAGGTAATATATCTATTTGATAAAAAATTATATTCCACGAGAAAATTGAACGTTTCGTAGAACTGTATAGGATATAGAAAATATTTTTAAAAACATCCTTAAAAGCAGCGAAATTATTTTATATTACTATAATATTATGTAAAACGATGTTTTTCTTAGTTTCAGTCCAAAGCGAATGGAACTAATAGAAGCTGAAAGCTAGCTGATAGTAGCTTACATTGCAGTCCTAGTTGTTGTATAGTTAGCACATTAACAGAGAAATAGAACATCTTAAGTTATCCTTAAGCTTCTACAATAAGACAATACAGATGTAGAATAGTATCTGTGTCTCTTAAAGTGTTCAAACAAGAGCATTAAAGTTTGAATTTAAAGAATGTTTCATTGAATCTTTACGTTTAACTGTGTTATTATGAGAGATAAGGAAATTTCAGTGAAAAGTATTTTGCTACTAATTTTTATAAATATATAGGAAACATATACATGTATAATAAACATATGTCTTACATGTGACGTTTCATAATTTAAATTTGCAGCTTTTGCTTCAAGCTGTATCATCTTTTGCTCAGCTTGAGGTTCCACTTTCGTTCGCAGATAATCCGGTACCAAATCATGAGCAAACGTAGAAATTCTACCTTCTGTCAGTCGATATAATTCCTCGTCTTTCTCAGGACACAATCGTAGAGGTAAAACTGTTAGATTTCGTAAGTTCGGTGCCTTATCGTGTCCCAGAATCTTTGAGAGACTAGTTAACTACAATTGATTTTCAATAAAGTTAGTCACTGTTGGTACGATTTGAGCACCGTTACAGTAACACTAACCGTACCAGGTATAAAATGTGTCAGATATATATTGTTTTATAAAAATTACGAAACTGAATTTATTTAGATTTTCACAATTTTTATAATAATACGTGCTCGAATAAAGAAATTTATTGAATAATTTCTAATGGAAACATCTTTGTCATTTCAATAATTAAAAAATAAACAATGTGAAAGTGGTCATTTGATCGGTCGTGGTACGGTTAGTGTTAATTTCAAATTAGACAGACAAATATAAATTTACGTATATTTCGAAAACTGTTTTGTGTAACATTACTTACATGACCCGAAATAAGTGCAAAATTATCGAGAAAATTAGGCCAATTCAGTGTCTCATACTCGTGCTCTAATTTGAATATCATAGAAGCTATGGACGTTTTCAGGTCATTTATTCTTAAAATAATCGCCTCCAACGCGGAATCTAATTGTTTTTCTTCTCGTTGCATTTTAAACCTTGAAACGTAAACGTAAGTACATATAATTGTAATTACATAGCACGATGTTCAGTTGGCACAACATTTGTATTCAACTTTGTTTGCATGTCTAGTTTTATAGAAATAGAATACTCACTGTGTTAAGTACGCTGATTACAAGTGATTGTCTTAAATATTAAAATTAAATTGCTCCGCTTGTGTAATTGTGTATAATGAATGCATTTGCCACTATCACCAACAACAATGTTCGGTTAATGTGTACCTCCGGAAACCAGAAATTTTTTCCTCTTTCTTATGTAATCCTTGATTTTGGCGAGAAAATATAAAAAATCCAAGGTTCAATCTCAGATGATCAGTGGTTCAAAAGTTATGCGTGTTTAAACTTCAGCGATCTTAAGCGTAGGTTGACAGGTAAGGGCGCCGCCATTTAACCTTAGGAAAAAGGTAATGCTCCGAGCACTATGGCCGCCACGGGGAGCGAGATGCGTGGCCGGGAGGAGTGGGGGTACCCTTGAAAATGCCTCCGATCGAAATCGAGCAACGATTTGCCAATGCCTAATGATGTAGATTCTACATTGTAGAATGTAGATCCATCAGGTGTGTATAACAGTAATCACACAAAGCACGATTTTTACTTATTATTATCTTATATTATTTCTATTCTATTCTATTCCAATTCTATTGCAATGGAAAAACTTGTAAGTCAGAAAGATTGTGTATCAACCGCGTCGACACGGCATGCGAAAGGGGACCCAGCAACAAAAAGACTTCGCCTTTCCAGTAGAAGATACAGTGCAAGAAAAATTATGAAAGAAAGGTAGGTATATTTTTACGAGAAATATATATCAAAAATTTATAACCAACCACATCAGTAGATGTTGTCAACGTCTTTTTGTGTTTTGTACTTTTAGAAGGAAGAAAGCAGCAGCAAAAAGAGTACGACAAGAAATGCTCATCAAATCCACCGAAGATGTCCACAAGGAAATCGAAGAGTCGGAACAACCAATGAGTACCGACACAGATTGTGATGTCATTGAGACAGCAACGCGGGAGGAAACTCATAAAGAACCCACTATCGCGGGGAAATCGTAAATTATCAGTCGAGGCCTCTTCAGGCCTCTTGGAACTCGCTCGGTCCCACAACCCTTCGTTTTGGCGGGTCTTCACCCTCGCGTGTACCCCACTCCCATACGCGCGCTGTTGAGGCACCTTCACCACCAATCATCATCGAGCTGCAGCCGAAGGACGAGCCACGCAACGAATCAACGTCTGGCTAGAGATCCGAATTTTCCTATTGGCTAACGAAAATAAATCTAATATAAGCAGCTATTACAAGTTATTGGAACATTAACAATATGAAAAAACGGTTTTGAAAATATCATATAACGTCTATTGTACATTTAATGATACATGTGATAGACAAATAAATCATTTTTGTCGTAATTATGTAAAACAGCATTAATTAATAATAGCCGCTATTATATATATATACATATAATTTAATTTGCATCTTACATATTATAAATGCATTTTACATGTCTTCTCTCGATGCTATATAGTCTATTGAAAAAAAAAAGATTTATATAAATTGTTCTTGATGTTCTTATATTTCAATAAATTTCATTCAAGTTTCTACAATTTCACATAAACACTTGCTATTTTCAATAGAAGAATAGATGTTATGTGAAAGGAAAGAACTTGAAAAGTAGCCAAACGAGTGGAGAAAAATTACCAATGTTACAGGGACACAGTAATCTTTATCAGTGAAATTTGTTGAAATATATTAATATATATATCTTTTGATATTTACATGAGATACACAACGTAGTTATTATAAGCCTACACTGTACAAATAAAATAATACATAGCAAAACCGTTATTTAATTTAAATAATATAAAATTAAATAGTATAATATTAAATGTTATCGTAAAAAATTTATTTGAGATAATAAAATTAAATACTTGAGACAAACGTTGCATTTACTGTAACACAGATACTGAAATACAAATCTTTAAGTAATACATACAACAAAAGTTACTTTCTCCATTCGCTATATTATTCAAAATTGAAAATTAGTATACAAAAATCGAGGACTTTTTCCAAACAGTTATAGATATTAATGTTGGGAACTTTATTCTTACATACTAATGTCCAATTAGCTGCTCTAAACTATTCAACTTATATTATTCCTGGTCTACACCACAACCCTTGTAGACTTAGCAAACTTGTACTTTTCACTTCAACATTTCTTACTTTCTCCGTTTTAAAACACTTGCGCGCACCAAAATGTATCATATACTTTGATGCTTCTTAATTAGTTGAAAAGACCAACGACTCACAAATATATAGTAAAATAGTGCTAAACAGTATAAATCTAAAACATACTACTCCTGGCAAACAATTACCGACCGCATTTAAAAATCGCATAATTTTTTTAAATTCAATCAAACGAGTTGAGATTTCTTGACATGTTAGAAGACTTAGAACACTGAGTCTTCCAACATGTCAAGAAGTCCCAATTAATTTGGTTCAATGTTAAGAAAATTATGCCATTTTTAAATGCGGTTGAAAACTTTTTGCCAAGGGTACTATTGTTACTCGTGTTCGATAAAACATCTCGACTGTATTCGAATTTCAAGTGTTCACGATATTTTTAAAAATCTTTATGACAGACATTATACGAGAACCGACACGAAAAATATTAAGCAATCTTTTGCTTATACAAAATGCCAAATACTATAATATATTGTATGTATAGTTGTAAAATAAATGGAGCACACTCATAGCAATCCACACAGAATTAATTCGGTTTAAGCTCATTACCATTAGAATTATTTAATATAGTGCACGTTTACGTTTTTGAAATTCGGAAGAATAATAACGTGGAAAACTATTATATATTATAACGTAGAATTACTGTTACACATCGAGCATAAAAATTGTGTTCTGTGGTCGTATCGAAACTTCTTCTTGATTGTAATGACAAATCACATTTTCCATTTACGTGGTGAGCGATTCGTACTGTACATAGTTAGATTATTTAAGACGAAATATTACAAAATTCTTTACCACTTTTCGGATGGCACACATTTTATCAAAAACGTTATACATCAAAACAGGAAGGAAGAACGTTGATACCGTGTTGCATGTTCATTTCAGTTAACTGCAACTGGACAATTACCCTCAAGATATCGCGCAGGAATTACGACCAACGCAACTGGTACGGGAGTCTGGTACGGGCGAACTACCTGGTGTCGACAGCCCGCTGTAACCAACCCCAACGAAACGTAATTTTCGATGGTGGGAACCGAGGCTTTTACTCGAGCTCAGCGATCTGTTTCCGTTGTAACGTAACTGAGAGGTTGTCGTCATCGCGTAAGACTTTAGGTGAGATTTAATGGATTTCGGCAACGGAAGCTGATCGATACCGTACACCGTTGTTCGTGCTACTATCGCACGACAAGCAAGCTCTTGAAGACTGAGAACTAGAAACCGACGCAATCAAATATCTTTCTGTAATAATACTCTTACTCTGTAATCTAAAGCAGAACAAAAAGTTACCTTTATTGGATCGCCACAATCTTTCCATGCCATTACGATGTAGCGCCATACGCGAAAGTTCCGAAAAACTTTCGCGAATATTAAAGTTACAAAGGGGCGAAACTTCAAAAAACGCCATATGATTTTTAGCTGCATATGCCTCCGCGTCGCGCTCTCCGACTTGCCTCTTAAACGCTAAATGAAGACGATTTCCAACGAGTACTTTTGGTACCCCTGGAGCATGCTGTAATATTATAGAAAAAGGAGTAGTCGCAACCAGTTTCCTCCGATGCTGTGCTAGAAATTACAGTTACTGTGAGAAATTGAATAAGAAACTTTTTATAGAACTACATTCATCGTAAGGATTTTATAGAAATTGCCTAAAACCTTTTCCAATTCTTTCTTTATCGAGTCTAACATAACTGTATTTATAAAAGCAGTTCCAGAAGTTCTTGAATCAAATTCCTAGCACGCTTATACAATAAAATTAAAGATATCTAATTTGAAAGTACCTCTTCCACTTCCTTCAGCCATCTGTCGATACCGTCGAAAGACCATTTATTGGTAATGTCGTAGACTAAAATTATACCTTGTGCGCCGCGAGAGTAAGATCTGATTATTGTACAAAATCTACCTTGACCCGATGTGTCCCACAACTGTAACTTTACTCTTTTCCCATCTAGTAGAATGGTGGTGGTTTTGTATGCTAAAACATAAACAATTATTTGTGTTTAACGTTCCTACAGATCGCTTATACAGTTGCAGCACTTGATGGTACAAATGGTAAGCTTTTCGAGGTCCTATAGCATATTCTAACGAACGACACCTTGTTAACCCTTTGACTGCATACAGCAGAGCTGCTCAACATGTCTATTAACGGGCAAGGGCACCCGTCGATACCAATGGGCACAGCTATGGGCACAGCTATGGGCAAAGCACTCACACGTATTACCACTATATGCCGATCATCCAATGCTCGTTCTATTTTGCTCAATCTCTATGTAACCTGCAGTCAGTCTCTGTCACCGGCTTCAGCTAGTAACGACAATGTGTGTGACTTCATTCTCGCCGTTCTGAGTATGCTCAGGGTAGATGCTGAACACAGACACTGAGCATACAGCGTCTCGAAAGACCTAAGCAGCTAGGTACTTGTTTAGATCAAAGTTTGTAATAAAAACTTAACAATACGTGTTGATTCTTGCTCAATATGTTTAATAATATCGTTTTGTATACTGTATATTGTTGGCACATTTTGTATTCAGGCGTTTCACAGTCAAAGGGTTAAGCGCATGTTGTCAAATGTATTTTCCATTGTTCGATTAGAAAAAGGAAACATTGTATAACAAGAGCATCATCTGTATACTGAAGCATGCCAAAGCTTAGACAAGCTTGTTTATAAAGTAAATGTACTGACAAACGTCTAAGGATGAAAGAAATATCAAAGTTAAACAAAGAAAAGAAAAAAGAGAAGAAGAAAAAATTAAAAAATATACCACTGCCGCTGCAAAACGGAGACTCGGCAGCACCATCTTCGAGTCCACTCAAGATCTCTTGCTTTCCAACGTCGCTGTCACCCACCAGTAAGAATTTAAGGAGATAGTCGTATTGCTTTTCTTGACGAGGCTTTGTTGTGCTGGCCTCACCTGCAGCCATAATATTCCTCTATTGCAAACTGTGGGCATACTGCAGGCAACCCTATAAGCTTCGACTGCCCCGTTAATGTTTTCTGCGTTTAGTATCCGTGAACAGACGAACGTTCTCTAATGAATTTCTTTCACTAATGAAACCATAGTAGGCACAGTGGACACGAATTCGTTTCAGCAAACGACGCTTTCCCTTGTCGTCTTTTTGTTAACAGTTGTTACACACTCAACGAAAGTCATAACAGAGAAACGATGCTGTCTATTTTCCAATACATCACCCGTTCTATATTCAATTAATTTGATGATGTGCTGTCACAAAGTTTTTCGAAGGTCAAGTACGTTCAACGAATAAGCACAAACTAATAAGGCGATTACAAAATGCAGCGACAACGAAAACTGCGTTTGAAAAGGAGAGTTCTCATGCTAAGTCACAGAACAAAATGTATCCATGATGCAGATGGCCAATTCACTCTTAATATCCGTAACGCCGATCGCAACGCCATCTATACGAGAGTTCTGTAAACAGTTCATTCGTTTGAATCTTAGATTTAGGATAGAGAAATATCGATTACCAGCATTATCGATATTCTCGAATAGCTGAACATCGATAGTTTTCGAAAGCGATACTTATCGATAGTTCTCCACCGCTACTATATACCAGAGAGTATCCTTTCTGTATATACACATATACTCTCTGTACATAATACTCTCGACTGAAAATTTGACAGATCCTATTCATAACACGTGTTTTGATTTGAAATATTCAAAGCAACAATGGTATACTATTTCACAAGCGAAGGTATCATTATTTACCATGTTGCACGTTCATTGTGTTTATGCGAATTTATTACTATTATACCGTGAACATGCGGAAAATAACAAACAATAAGGTTAGAGTAACGATTACTTTTAAATTCCAGTTGTACAGCCGCCGGTGACATTATTTATGGGTATCGACAAGCATGAGAGTAAGTGGTAATTCTTAAAGTTCTTTCTTAATATTTGAAGCACTCGTTTTAATTTATATTTTATCTGTTTTTCTAGATGAGGATCTTATAAGATGGGGTTGGCCAGAGGATGTTTGGTTTCATGTAGATAAGTATTCTTCTGCACACGTATATCTTCGTCTTCAACTTGTAAGTATATCTTTGTTAATAAGGAGGTATTGTATTATTAATTATAATTCTGATTGAAACGTTTATGCAATAATGGAAAAATTCAGAGAATCAAAATTTCAAACAGAAGCTCCCCCTATGTCCTATCGATAGTAATTCAAATTTGAACTGTTTTATCATCCCTATCAATTCAATAATAATAAATTGTATTTATGCACTATTTACAGGGCCAAACAATAGACGATATACCAAGCACAGTTTTAGAAGATGCGGCACAATTAGTAAAAGCTAATAGCATTGAAGGAAACAAGATAAACGATATCGATGTTGTATACACAATGTGGTCTAATCTGAAGAAAACTCAAGGTATGGAAGTAGGACAAGTTGGCTTCCATAAAGACAAAGATGTTCGTAAAATTCATGTTTCCAAACGAGTAAATACTGTTGTCAATCGATTGATTAAAACAAAACGTTCGGAGGAAGTGAACTTTCAAGCGGAAAGAGAACAGCGAGACAGAAACGAAAGGGAAGACAAAAAGAAACTAATGAGAGAACAGAAGGAAAGGGAGAAAGCAGAAGAGAAGAAGAAACAAGAAGAGGCGGAAATCAGGCAAGATTCTAATTAATTATAATGACTCTAAACAATGAACTGTAAACACAACTAATTTCTAAATGATTGAAATTTTAGAAGCTACAATTCCTTATTCAACTCATCTAACATGATATCGAACACCGAAAATACTGGATACGATTCGGATGACTTTATGTGATACCATTATATACATCGTTTAATACTTGGTGCCTGACTCAGCACAGTTCTCGAGACAACGGAAATGCATGTTTCACACAGAGATCACATGTAAATTATAAATTGAATGTTGATATCACGTGAAAATGATATTATTAGACATTAGAAAGACGGACAATTTTATTTATAAATAGTAGTAAATACAACGTAAGTGTAAATTATTCGCGTGCTATTATTCTACCGATAGCTACAGTTAACTATTGTAAAATATATTGAAAAAGCTTATTTCTGTAATGTGTAAAAATATTTAAAGAACGATTCACCTGTTTGTAAAGCCGTTGAAAATAAATCTGAAACATTAGACCCATACAATAGTTTGTACTTCTTAGGGTATACATTTGATTCCACACGAGGGAAAGTTTGCGAAATTTGGATGCTCAATTACTAGTGATCGTAATCCGTTCTTTGTGACTGATCGGTATTTACTCTCATTTATTTTTTGGCATCAATTTCATTACCCCATCGGTTATTATCGAATAAATATAATTAACTACACGTGGCCAATTGTAGCTCCTCTCATAATAATGTAACATTAACAGCATTTAAAGCATTTATTATCCATGTTGGATATTCCTTGTTCGGATACAAGTCCAACATAAATTGTTGTACAAATTCTGGAAACCTTCGTTCCTTGATACTTTCTCGAATATCTCGCATTAGCCTCAATTGAAATGCAACATTGTGTATGGATAAGAAATGACATGCAGCTGTTTCTATCGTTACGACTTGATGAAGATAGGCGCGCGTGTATGTTTTACACGTGCTACAGTCGCAGTTTTCATCTATGGGTCTCATATCTTTAAGATATTGCACTTGTTTCAAGTTTAATTGGCCTGTACGTATTAGCGCACAACCAAATCTCTGAAAGAGATATACAATAATATTAATAAACACCGCTAATAAATAAAACGTACGTTACAGGCATTCTCTTCATAATTGATTACCGCTGTTCTTGTAGGAAACACGCAATCGAACATGTCTATCCCCAATGCACAACAAACGACTAAATCGACAGCGAATCCAACTCCCATTAAATAACGTGGCTTATCTTTTGGAAGTAGATTAGTAGAAAGGTGTACAATTCTCCAAAATTCGTCTTTACTTTCTCCTCCACTAGGAGACAATAGAATCAAAATTTCAATAATTTCTCTTACATCCACCTATCAATAGCGATTCAATGATTTCTACCTTAATCCACCTACAGCAAAACCATTAACTTTGCGTTGTACCATTTGTTTTGCGCATTCTGTTCGAAGTTCAGGATTCAGTCCACCTTGTAAAATTGGAAATATACTTTGTTCGTTTGGTCTCTGATGAGCTTTTAAACACCTGTCTAACCATCTATAAGTTCTAAAAATCAATGTAGAAGTTAATAAGATACTTGGATCACAGATAATACAATATTCACCTGTGCATCGCTTCTTCTACTCTTGGCCCTGTTAACGTAGTCTGAACTACATCGTCAAGTTGCATCATTATGTCTGCACCTATTATATTTTGTATTTCTATAGAGTGCTCAGGTGTCAGCATGCAATCGGATTCTAAGAAATATTAGGAAACTATTGAAGAACATTACCCAATTACTAAATAAATATTAATCGATTATCTGTTTTTAAATATTAGCTACCATTGTAGGGCGATTTAAACTGAACACCTTCTTCTGTAATCTTTGCAAGTTCTAATAGCGAGACCATTTGGAAACCACCAGAATCCGTTAGTAACGCTCTCTTCCAATTCATGAATTTATGTAATCCACCAGCATTTTGCATAATAAAATTACCCTGAATTAAAATTTCTATAGTTGAGATATATTTCAAAAGTATAGACTCTCGATAGAAAATCAATACGTTACATTAGACTGTGGATCTTTATGCATTTATGGCATCTAAAGATTTTCAAAAAATGCTAGAGTATAAAATTCAATAAAATTTAATACTATTTTTATTTATTTCAGATCTACATAGGCTGTTACCACTGAAAATAAGAGTTTATTTGATTCCATTTTCTTAAAGTTTGCCTACAAAAATTGAAAATTACATAAACATCCGCAGTCTAGTTATCACAATATTGTTAACTTACAGGTCTTGTTCCAAGATGATAGGTGTTCCCCAGAATAATCTGACAGTCTAATTTCTCTAATTGTTGCGGCAATATACCTTTTAAGGTGCCCTAAGACATTCAAGTTTAAATGTATCATTTATTAAACCACTCTACACAGCTTAACTCACCTGGGTTCCTACTGGCATAAATACTGGAGTGTCCACAGAATGATGAACAAGAGTCATTCTTGCAACTCTAGCTTTCGTTGTTACACACTTATGAAAAATTTTGAAGTTCAACGGTACTTTTTCAGTGCTTGTCATGTTTCTTCAACTTTTGTTTCTCTGTAAATAGACAATGACAATATTGTTTTAACAAAATTCCTAAAGTAATGTTCTTGAGGTTATATCGATAGATAAATATTGTACTTACATTTAATTAGAGATTATGCCAAAATAAAAAATCTACCTTTATAAATGTTAAAGCTAGATCATTTTCTGTAAATGCTTTTATACATTAATATTAAGACACATCCGGTAGCATACAATCGATATAAACAAAACGAAGTGTTCATCAACTGTGCTCCACGTGGTGTTAGTGTAAAACACGATTTCACTTTTGTTAATGTTTCTTCGTACAAATTAAAAACAAACTCCTTTGAATAGATCTAGCAAAAACGTGGTACGATTGGTACTGGAAGATTCTCCGAATCTCGTTTGATTTTTCAAATCCGAGTAAAAGTTCCATATTAAATTGAAACTCGCGCCAATTGCAAAGTCTGCTCGAGAAAGTAGAACGAGATCACACCTGTCGACAAGCTATCGATTAGTGACGACTTTCGATATTATTTTATACTTTACATCTTAGACTATATATGTACTTATAGACCCGGCTTCAGATAACATGTCATGTTTCAAGATTACTTTATTTACCAGATGACGAATGTGGACAAAGTGGTAAAGTCTGTTGAGAAGTCGCAGTACCATGAAGCTAAAGTGTTCCTAGAGAGATATTTTATTTTATTACTCATTCATTTTTACTTTACTCTTAATATTTTAAATATGACTAACTCATTTTGTCAATTATGATTTGGAAAAAGTTATAATATAATTGTAAATTCTGTTTAAATAGTTTTGGACACATTGTAAATATTCATTCGTTTGCTCATCGTTTCTATATAATCAACGAATTTTTTTTGTACAATCAGATCATTTTGATCTAGAAAGTATATTTAATACTTTCAAGCCACAGAGCTCTAAATATCGCAGTTGTGAATATATTCCAAACAAATATGAAGATAGATATTATTATAACAATTTATTTGAGAACATTCCCCACAGCATCGCGACAACAGCGATATCTTCCACAAACGTCCCAGACAACCAAAAATTCATTTCTGCCGAGCATCTGTAAGCGCAGATGTGACCTGTTCTGTCGGCAGTCTGCCCCCGAATCTGCCTCTGGCATGCTTTGGCAGCACGGTCGCACTGATATAGCGATGTAGGTCGCGCTAAAATTTTGTCCATTTTACTGAAAAATTCGACCGATTTTTGAATGCAGAATTTTATTTTGTGAACATGCAAATTTTACTTATTCTCATATTTATATTATTTTTCTTAGACTGCGGATCTTTATGCGAAATATAAATTGTCGACATCGCTTGCAAGAGATGGAAACTATAAAAATTGCATTGGCATACCATTTTCTTTACAGTTCAATTTCAATTCATTACATTTCGAAATTTATTGTAATGTGTTCATGGAAGAAAGTGTCGTTTGGCGGAAAAGAAAATTTATATTTTTTGTATGACAACTATACACTTAATTTAATGTTTAAATATTAATAATTTAAAATTTAGACTAGTCTATAATGTAATAGAAAGATTTAAATTTATATATAAATTAAATAAATTGTATATTAATTTTAAATTTATACCAGAAGGGATAATAAATGAATGAAACAGGAAATAATGAATATTACATTTTTTCATTTATTTAAATTATTTTTCTTTATTGTTCGACTTCTAACTTCTCACAAACGTTCAAATTGTAATGTTAAATATCCGAATATTTGAGTAAATCGATTTAATCAAAGATCTTTGATTCCGCCAAAGGCAGGTTCGGAGGCAGGTTCGGAGGCAGGCTGCCGGCAGAACAAGTCACATCTGCGCCTACAGGCGCAGAGCCAGAAATTGAGCTAAGAAACGTAAAAAGCGTAGCTTCGCCCGTATTCTGCTCAATATCTGCCTTCGGCGGGATCTGCTTCAATCTGCCTGTGGCAGGCGTGGTTGTCAGGGGTATTTCAAACGGTTTTCAACGTATGCACAGTTCAGCATAGTAACGTTCTATATTGTGGAGAAAATAGTGGGGTACAATTATTGGCGGGAAAGTACCGGAAGAATCCAGGACGATACAAGCGTGCCACAAATTTTTATAAAGTTATTATTAATATTTCATTGACATACACTGGTTGTACATTCAATTTCTCAAAATGAAATCATAGGAAATTTTGTGAAATTATACAAGGTGATCAATGGTACCCGACTTTACCCAAACTTTTATTTTACTGATGGTAAATTCGACGCGCATGTGCGAGAAAACCCTTTCAATATCCCATCGCTGCCTATGCCTACGTCACATTATTCGTGAACGGTCATTTTTCTTCTGCATCTGGCAACGACAACTATGCCAAACGTGTTCTTCAAAACAAGAAGCGATGGCAAACGTATCTGTTGACAAAGACACGTTCTTTCGGCGCATGAAGCGTCTTTACTCCGCGTGGAAGGTAAGACTGATTATACAGAAAGCGGGGAGCGGTAAGTGATAAGCGGCAAGAGCGGTGAAATAATTGACGACAAAACGGCAGCGAATAAATCAAACAAGTTAAATATATATGAAATAGGCCATACAGTAATTGAACGGCGACGATGAGTGCGTGCAAATCTTCTCGCTCTTCCTTTCACTGGCTAGGTATTAGGTTTGTTATTTCAGTGCATATCCAAGCGGCGAACAAATATGTAGTTAACCACGAATACGAAAGATCTCGATAACGAGTCTTTCATAACTGAAATGCAACGTAGGTTGATTTTATGGGAAGATAATCGTGCAGATTATAAAACGAGTCTATTGCGGATGAAATACGAGAAAAATTAGGAAATCCGGCATGATTTCAACGTACATTTATGTGTTCATACGTCGTTCAATGTCGTCGCCGCAAATGTTTGTTGCCGCTTGCCGGTCGCCGCTCACCGCTCTTAGCGTAATCACGGCTTAAAGAGCCTTTGGAAGTACGTTGTGTCGTTAAAACAAATTTGAAATAATTTGAATAATTCTTTTGCGGTTCGACAGGATGGAGAAGTTGGTACAGATGGCAGTTTTAGTAAAATGGATTGTCTCGTCTCCGCCGTGGGCACAGACGAGGATATTGTTTATAGCAAATCGACGGCGTTGCAAGTAAGTTTAAACGTTTTTTTTTTTAACTTCAATACTACTTTACTGTTCGTGCTTCTATTCTCTTGTAGCTAAACATTATTGTATAACCTAATTTTTGTGATTTCATAAAGTAGGATTCCTCGAGTTTAGCATTTCATGCGAATACTTTGTATATATACCTGTCGCAGTCATAGAGGCAGCTTGGAACAGCGCCTGTAGCTGTGCGTTGTAAATTAGATGTTAATTATGTAACTAACGAAGAGCCATTAAATGTAAAATAGTTATTTCTTTCTTTGTTATGAGACTCGAGTATTCCATCATATTTCGATGGTTTTTGTGTTTCCTTAAACGTGATTGTTTATTTCAGACATGGCTACTCAGTTACGAACTTACCGATACCATAATGATTCTGGCGGAAGACTCTGTTAACTTTCTGGCTAGTAAGAAGAAGATTGAATTTTTAAGAAAGTTAGAGAACCAGAAGACGGAAGACACGGGGGTGCCTCCTGTTAAACTGCTTGTGAGAGACAGAGTATGTATTCTATGCAACATACATTATTTTTACAGAAGTAAGTTTATAACTAGACAGCGTAATTGAATGACATAGTAATTTAACACATTAAAAACATTAATCGAATTTCAAAATACTTTTATATCATTTTCAACCTATTGAACGTATTAAGACAGAAAATAAGTTTCTATATCGCTCTGGTTTGTTGAAATTCAGGTGGAAAATTTTTATTTTGCACAATGATCCGATGTCTATTTATAATGCATTACTCGATATGTTTTTCAATTGTATTTCAATTGTATATATGATTTTCTGTACAGAACGATGAAGACAAAGGCAACTTTGCTAAACTCATCGAGATTATAAAGCAGAGCAAAAAGGGTAAATCATTAGGTGTGTTTTCAAAAGAAAATTATCCAGGTGCCTTTATGGATGCATGGAGAACTGCGTTGAAGTCTGAGTCATTTGATACGGTAAAGTATAACTATGTATAAAATGGTACACCAAGAATCGACCTCTTAAATCGTTTTAATTTCATATTAAATACTCTGTTGTTTAGATTGACGTGAGTGCTGCAGCTGCATATGTTATGTGTCCGAAAGAGGATGCTGAAATTCTCACCATGAAGAAAGCATGTCTAGTGTCTGTAGATGTTTTTACAAAGTACCTTAAAGATCAGATTATGGAAATTGTAGACTCTGACAAAGTAAACAATCGTTTTTTTTCTTGGAGCTATGTAAAATCGTAACAAAAAACGGTATCAACGTTAACATGCAATTATCTTAATTTTAGAAAGTTAAACATTCGAAGCTTGCGGAAGGCGTAGACGCAGCTATAACAAATAAGAAGTATGTAACTGGCGTCGATGTTACCCAAGTGGACATGTGTTATCCAGCGATAATACAAAGCGGTGGAAACTATTCCCTGAAATTCAGTATAATCAGCGATAAGAACACTTTGCACTTCGGTGTTATTGTTTGTTCGCTTGGGGCACGATACAAATCTTATTGTTCCAATATAGTCAGAACGCTGTTGGTGAATCCCACGAAAAAGATCGAGGTAAATCGTCTATAATCGTAATTTTTAAACTGTACATAAACGATGGTAACATACATGTTTATCTTAGGAAAATTACAATTTCCTTTTACTATTGCAAGAGGAAATTCTGAAGAAGCTGACGTTTGGTGTAAAGATAAGCGAAGTATACGAAGCGGGCGTAAAATTCGTGAAAGAGGAGAAACCAAATATGTTGGACCATTTAACCAAAAACTTTGGATTTGCTATGGGTATTGAATTTAGAGAAAGCTCCTTGCTTATCGGTCCAAAGACCCATGCGGTAGTGAAGAAGGGCATGGTGTTTAGCGTTAACGTCGGATTGTCGAATCTCGTCAATACGGATGCTAACGAGCAGGAAGAAAAACTGTATGCTCTCTTCATTGGTGACACTGTCTTGGTTAATGACGGTCAACCGGCTATGATCCTGACACCATCGAAGAAGAAATTGAAAAATATTGGTATATTCGTGAAAGACGATGAGGATGATGAAGAAGAGGGAAGCGGGAAAGAGAATGAACCTAAGCCTGAGATTCTCGGCCGTGGTAAAAGGACTGCGGTCATAGAATCCAAGTTGAGGACGGAGCATAGTTCGGAAGAGAAAAGAAAGCAACATCAGAAAGAACTGGCGCAACAATTGAATAAACTAGCAAAAGCTCGGTTAGCTCAACAATCTGGTGGAAAAGAGCAGGAAAAGATTCGAAAATCGACGGTATCTTATAAAAGTCTGAATCACATGCCTCGTGAGCCAGAAGTGAAAGAGCTGAAGTTATATGTCGACAAAAAATATGAAACAGTGATTCTACCGATTTTTGGTATTCCCGTGCCCTTCCACATATCTACCATCAAAAATATCTCTCAATCTGTCGAAGGAGATTACACGTATTTAAGAATAAACTTTTTTCATCCTGGTGCGACAATGGGACGTAACGAAGGTGGAACTTATCCGCATCCAGATGCTACGTTCGTCAAGGAGGTAACATATCGAAGTACAAACACCAAAGAGCCTGGTGAGATTTCAGCACCATCGTCCAATTTAAACACAGCCTTCAGATTGATCAAAGAAGTCCAGAAGAAATTCAAGAATAGAGAAGCGGAAGAAAGAGAGAAAGAAGATCTTGTGAAGCAAGACACGTTGATATTATCGCAGAACAAGGGTAACCCTAAATTGAAGGACTTGTATATTCGACCAAATATAGTCTCGAAAAGAATGACCGGAGGTTTGGAAGCGCATGTCAACGGGTTCCGTTACAATTCGGTCAGAGGGGATAAAGTTGATATTCTTTACAATAATATTAAGAACGCCTTCTTTCAACCGTGCGACGGAGAAATGATCATATTGCTTCATTTCCACTTGAAACACGCGATAATGTTTGGGAAAAAGAAGCACGTGGATGTACAGTTTTATACGGAAGTTGGTGAGATCACGACGGATTTGGGGAAGCATCAGCACATGCACGATCGCGACGATCTCGCTGCTGAGCAGTCCGAGCGGGAACTTAGGCATAAGTTAAAAACTGCTTTCAAGAGCTTCTGCGAGAAGGTCGAGAGTATGACTAAACAGGAAATCGAATTCGATACGCCATTCCGGGAGTTGGGATTCCCAGGTGCCCCGTTCAGGAGTACTGTTCTTCTGCAACCTACCAGCGGATGCTTAGTCAACCTTACAGAATGGCCTCCTTTCGTTATCACATTAGAGGACGTCGAACTGGTCCATTTCGAGAGAGTACAATTCCACCTGAAGAACTTCGATATGATCTTCGTCTTCAAAGCGTATCATAGAAAAGTCGCGATGCTGAACGCCATTCCTATGCACTTGCTGGATCACGTAAAGGAATGGTTGAACTCCTGCGACATTAGATACACGGAGGGTGTACAGTCTCTGAATTGGACTAAAATCATGAAAACAATCACAGACGACCCGGATGGTTTCTTCCAAAATGGTGGCTGGACCTTCTTGGACCCAGAAACTGATGACGAAAATGATGAGGTGGATGACGAAGAGGAAGAAGAAGACGATGCTTACGAGGTTTAGAATATATTTATGTGGGGAACCTGCAGAACAACTACCTACGTTTCTGCAGGTTCACCATTTATGTCTACACTTATTTGTAGAAATTTGATTAAACTAATTCTAATATTCTGTTCTTCTAGCCGACTGACTTCGACACTGAAGAGGAATCTGACGATGATTCTGAATACTCTGAAGCGTCTGAAGACAGTGCCAGTGATGGTAATTAATTGCTCTTTAATTGTTTTCCACAGACAAAAGAAAAGTCTAGTGTTTGTTAACAAAACCCTTTTGTTTTGTAGAGGAAGAATTGGGTAGTTCTGAAGAATCGGGTAAAGATTGGTCAGATTTGGAGCGAGAAGCGGCTGAAGAAGACAAAGAGAGAGGGGACGAGCAATTCCGCGACGATTATAACTCTAGCAAAAACAAAAAATCTAACCGAAAACATTCGCCCTCACCGTCGAAAGACAGGTAATTATTAACTATCCTTTGCAAGCCATTATAGTGATTTCTACTTCTACACAAATGAAGCTCACTTTGTTTCTGTTGTTCATTCCTTACAGACATAACTCGAAACACAAGAGCTCTTCCAATAGTAAAGACAAAAATAGATCATCGCTCAGCAGCAAAAAATCCTCGTCGGACAAGCACAGGTAAGTGATCGCACCATTGTTTGTGACGCTTGTACGTGTTCAGAGCTTTAATTTAGAACGCTAAGACTTGTAAAAGTATAATAAGTCTACGCTTCAATAATTAAAGATCGGATCGATCACGGAGTGGAGGATCACACAAGAAAGTGTCTCCTTCCAAATCGTCCAAACACAGGTGATTAGTATGCAAGTTTTACCTGTAAACGGTATTGTATTTTATTCAGTTTGTTTGTTTTCTCTATTTGTGCAGTCCCAAGAAGAGCGACAGACACGACAAACACAGATCAAGCCATTCTTCTTCTAGCAGTAAGAAACGATCTCGCGAAGACAGTGCCGATAGGAACAACAGGGGATCGAAGAAGTCTAGGTATGTAAAAATCATTTTTTGATATGTATTTGATGAAATTCATGGAATTATCAATCAGCTCCGATCCGGGGGAATAATTTTTTTAAACATTCACTTCTGTCCGAACGTTCAACGCGATAATACATACTTGACATATTGTGTTTCTTATCAGTTTGTGTAATTGCGTATCATTATATTTGCCATCTTCCTATTTCACCTTGTTCTATCAGTATTTATCACAAATTTATTGTCATATCACGCTAATGTTGCACTGTGTTTTATGTTTTACAGAAAGTGAAAAACATTGCGTCACGCACTGGAAACAAAGCACATGCAAAAATAAAAACACCAAGTTGATTCTACTTTAAGCTTTCTTACTCGTGGTACGTCGATTAAGTTATAAGAACAGTACATTTTCTTGCATTGATTTTTTTTAATAGTTGGTGAACGATTCATTAATACTATGTGAATGTTGATGCTGAACTTCCAAATGCACGTATTATTTAGAGCACGGAGATAGCGATTAATACGTGCGAACTGTTTCATCATTGATTTCTCATAAATTTGTATACGAATATTTACATTCGATATTTTTTTAATTGTACATAAACGTTTCGTTCAAATGAGAAGTTCGACTTCGATAATATAGCTACTAACACACCGAACTATTTCATTCCATTATACGATAACTAGACTGCAGATGTATCCTACAGAACTTCACGTTATTGATATTCTGAATCACAAGCACAGAAATTCAATCGTCAGATATTTATACGAAAGTTTTGATTTACATAAAATTGTAAGCAATTCACTGCGAACATCGGCAGTCTAGTAATAACATATTACGTTGGTGAAACTGTATTAAAAAGTCAAACAATAAATATTGTACAGGTAGTGTCTGAAAGGAAAATTGTTTCGTCTGTTGTAACAACGTTCACTAACGAAAATGGGCATATATGTTGACTCGTGACTATTGTAACGAGGAGTAACCTGTTGTTGGTACAATCGTGACACGGCCTCAATGCAAGACAATGCACTAGCGATAACCTTCGTACATAAGACATCCAGAACATAGATATTAAGTCGCTGAAATGGATCAAAAGAACCCTTTAACTATTACGTTCGCATTGTTCTGAGATTTGTACCTTGGTAAACAAAATAAATACTTTTTAAGTTATTTTATCATTAATGTACAAATAATTGTCATTCATCGCTCGCGGAGCGTCCGCAAAAGCTTTTTATTTTTATATGAAGGATATTGCATTATAATAAAACCCTTGTTTAACAACTGAATATTACACGCGATGAGGGTGAAAAATATTACAACGACCTATTCCAACCGTTCGCTTAATAAGACAAGTTTTTATAAGCCACAATTAAAAATTCATTCATCTATGAGTATATAATACGTTACGTAACAACCTTCCTGTTGATGTCGAGAGAAAAAGAAAAAGGAAAGACCGTTCGATTCCCGAGGACGGTGAAAGTGTGACGAAAGTGTAAGTTTTACGAAACATTTCACACCCTTGGCTTACTTTTGTTTCATTTGTTCACGTGTTCGGTAACCAAACGAGCTCGGAAACAAAGTTAATTGCTAATTTGATGTTACGTTCGAATTAGCAGACTGTACATATAATATCCAGTAAAGAAGAACCATCTCGAGAACAACGTGGATGTAGGTAGGAGAAGTGAAAGTGTACCATCGGTTTGTGGTTCTGCAGCTTTCTCCACGACATCGTTGGCCACATACTTAATTCTGACGGTCGATTTCGTTCACCATTTCACAATATATTCAGCGACGCATCTCTTTCTCTCTAATAAATTATACAATACATTTACTTCTTAGAATACGTTGCCTTTGACTTTCTGTCACCGACGAACTGTTTATCGTCTAAAAAAAATGAGAATGCACGTTACGTTTTCAATCGTTTATTCACGAAATGTGAAAAGTCTAAGAACATCGTTAAAAAAGAAACATAAATATTCGGTACAAAAACTTATGGCTAAAGAATTCTTTACAGGGGTGTTTCGAACGAACAGGGTAAAAAATCCCGTCTAAGGCCGTCCTATCTGATCAATCTGAGCCTGGAGATTGTTCACCACTTCCGGTGGTACATGCTCTCCCAGGATCTCGAAAAGGTTGATCTTCTGATCGCCGGGGATCGATTCGTACGCCGCTAATTCGATGCCCTCTTGTACTTTCTGTATCGTCGCGTCTTTTGGAATAAGGTAGGTGTTTTGGGCTTGCTTTATGGCCTCATTGCTAAAAATTTGACCATCTTTTTGCGGGTATGCCAAGCACGCGCATGCCATAAGCAGCGTCGCTAGCACTGTTAAGCGGATAGCCATCTGGAAAACAAAGACGAGCCATTTTAATTTCTGTCATACTTTCTTTGAAGCCTACAACGTTGTAGCAGCTCTAATTTTGTAATCGACGTAAAATTTGTTTTTTTTTTAAATTCTCTAGTTAAAGAAAACAAATTTAGTATTACACGTCTGTCGAACATTGATTTTCAGTAATAACCAAGTTTGTCGTCCAGACCGAGAACGTTCCCGCGTTTTTTCTATGCCAAGGAACAGGTTGGAATCTAGATCAACCTTTATCCTGCATTTTCTCGTAATGTGAGAGGGATGCTCGATCCGGTTTTTACAGCATTTCTGACGCAATTAGGTACACACACAAGTGTATCACTTGATTGGTGAGAGATTGGATTTCGATGTCGAAGACTCCATTTTTGGTCAGGCAACGGGCGTGAATGCCACTATGATTTACATATTTTAATCTAATTTGTACAACGAAAGTAAAACAATAATAAGAAACACGGAAAACATTACTGGAGAGAGAATTGCGTTAGAGATATAAAGTTTTATATTTAATTATTACACCGGAAATTAGAAATTCATTCGATTTTCGTTGGATTTAATAGCGGGAAAGAATGCGCCTGATTGCATGCAACCTTACTACACGCGTGTGTGAAGAATAAAAAGAAAATTTAAATTCAGAAGAATCTTCAATCTTGATGTACACTATACAACACGTAAATAATAATTTCGATATTACTATTATAGTAGAATAATTATTAGACTGCGGATCTTTATGCAAAATAAAAATATTTTGCATTGATTGTGAGAAGCAGGAATAACATAAAAGTTGATTTGATCCCTTAACGACATTGTTATACTAAAAGCAACATTACAACATTCTTGAATTTTTAAAATCTTTTACTGTTTTACATTTCACCCAACTAATTTCTTCATAAATGCATAAAGTTCTGTAGTCTAATAATTATATTAGTTACAACTACAGCCTGCAGTATAAACCATGTTTATTTTGTTATTGGGACGCGCTCAGACTTTCACTCAGCCTCGCGAGAGTAATAAACCGTTGCAAGATCAAGAGATCGGTCATAGATCGTTGCTTCCCATCGATCCTATCCTCAACGAAACAATTACAACAATACAAAAAATCGGACTTCGAAGTTGCACAAGAACCGATTTCATGATAAAAACAAAATAGAACAGTGATATGCACATTACGAATTGCGAAACTTATGCATCAATAAAAAATTGTTAGGTATAACTAATCCATTCATTTAAAAATCTCGAAAATACTCTCATGAATGTTTTGTACTCTAAAAAAATACAATCCTAAAGATAATAAAGTGCTACCTAATAACCGCCTCTGTCAATTATCGCTTAAGTCATAGATTTGTTTAAACATCCGCAGTCCAACAAAATGCAAGATACACGTAATGATTCATCCTCGGTTGCATGTGCGATAGCGGTAGAAAATCAAAAAACAATAGTGAATCATGAACCATAATGAGTCGGCTGCGGATTTGTATGCATAATAAAAGATTGTCTGCATCGATTGCAAGATACAGTAGCCACATAGACAGTTATGAACTTTCTCAACAATTTTAACGAGCCGAAAATAATGAAACAGTATTTTGAAATTCTTTAAATATTTTCATTCTTTTCATTTTTGTCATAAACGCACAAAATCCGCTGTCTACTGTTCACTAAAACAATATGTATACACACATTCATGCAAGTATATCTTCTAAACTGTAAAATGTGGATGATCAATGAAACTGGTGTACGATTTTGATTTTTGATTTTCTACCCACTTGCGATCATTACATTAATGTCTGTGCACAACACTTGACACAGTTTTTGTAATTAAGAACTGGAAGCCAATGAAATGATCGCGAGATCTACGGTGCGAATGGTACTCACGTCGAGAGTGTCGTTTCGGAATCGGTCGCTACGGTGCGAAACTAAAGCGCGCCGCCGGCAGAAGCGGCTTTTATACTCGAGATGGCCACCACTCCTGTCTATACAACGAGGATCCACCTTCCAACTTCTTCAAAGCACTAGAAAGAGTTGCTCGCTGACCACTTACACTTTCGATCGCTTTGCGAACCATCCGTCTTCCGAAACATATATAATTGACACTAAACGTACCGGCTACAAAATGTAGCCGATTACTATAGCACGACACGAATTCAAATACAATTGATCGTCGCGACAAAAAACAAATAACTCACTTGAACACAGAATTAATTTTTTTTAAATTATCGTAAATAATCTTGATTTTTATCGAATGATGAAACAGAGAAACGGTCACTGATTTACGTCGTATATTTTCTGCGTTCAGTCACGAACGACGCGGTTGACAGGGCCAGGAGGGTGGTTCAAAGAAGACGAAATGTCTACACGTATTTACGTACGTTCGCGTCGACTTTCGTAATTGAAATGAACTCGCGGTTCTTACTTTTCTGTCACCGGATGATCGGCGGTTACCCCCGAATTGAGATCGGCACGGCCGAAAACGCACTATGTATACATACCGTCAATAAATTCTATAACTATGCGCAATAAAAAACGAAAGGTTCAAGTACCTAAATGCTATTTAGTTTAATGAGAGGTACAGTAAAAACACGATATAATTTCAATCGTATTTGCGCAGCAAGTTTTCGACCGCGCGGTCCGTGTTTACATGTGCTTTTCTATGTTCGGTAAGGTCGACGCTGTCACAAAAAAATAGTGTACCCTTACTACCTATTTTTTTTTAAAGAGCGATAGGGAAAATGCATTTACGCACTGACTCCCCCCCCCCCCCCCCCCTCTTGTCATCAAAATTATATCAAAAGATATATTAATGCCAAATTCTTTTAAATTATCCTGTTCATTCTTTCCGTGTACTACTGTGCTATGGTCCATGGGTCGATGAGCGTAGCTTTTGCATCTTTGGAAAATGTGACGTCACAAATTCAGTTCATCTTTCCTTCAAGGAAAATTATCTGTGCCGTGTCTATAGGCTCTGCTATAAGTTTACATGGTCTAAGATTCTATACCTATGCCGGGTCTGTAAGCATATATGGTCTATGGCCGAACCAATCGATCAGTTGTAATTCCATGTTCAGCGGCGATTCTTCACAATTCGTTCGTTAATGGTGATCGCGAGATCCGTGCAGCACTTGAATCGCGTCCGAGAGAGTGGTGTGGTGAACGACTGAACGGTACCGCGGCAGCCTATCTTTCTTTAACCACAGACTGCCAAAAATCGACCACAACGTCGATGACTCTGCCGAAAGGAAAACGTCCGTGGTAACACGTTCCTCCTCGCGTCCAGCTTTTGAGGTTAGTCGGGTGGTATTCGAATACGAACATTGTTGCGGCCGGTTCGTTTCGATTGCGGGAAGTACCTGTCAAACAACCGCCGAGATTCGGTTCCTTTAAATGACAAGCAGTCATGGCAACGTCTGGGTCCGATAGAAAGCCGAGAGTCGTAGTTTTAGGAGGTGAGTATGGTTTCGTTCGTCGCACGATAGCGCGCGACGGAAGCGATAAACAGAAATGAGACAGAAAAAAAGCGTGTTATTATCGTTGGAACAGGATGCGGTTTCATAGGGCGTAATCTTGTCGAGTATCTGTTGGATAACGATCTCGTTTCGTTCGTGCGTGTCGTGGACAAAGTGCCGCCGCAGACTGCCTGGCTGAATGCTAAACACCAACAAGTATTCGAGCACCCGTCGCTCGAGTTCAAGAGCGCCAACTTGATTAACGCAGGTACTTAGGTAACAGAGAATGATACCGTGTCGCCGAATTGACAATCGTTTCGCCACGGCTACGGTGTTCTAATTCAACTCCGTAAGAAACCGGCGCTCGTTATCTCGAAACTCGTACTACTTTATCGTTATTGTTTACAGTGTCTTGTCAAAACGCATTCGCATCCGACGATCCGTTCGATTATGTGATTAATTGCGCTGGGGAGACAAAGAGCGGTCAGACGGATCCCGTGTACAAGGAAGGGATCTATAAGCTTAGCATGAACTGTGCTCAACAAGCAGCCAAGCTACGAGCGGATCGTTACATAGAGATATCCTCTGGTAATTTTAATGCTTCTGAAAAAGTATGTGACTCCTCTCGTTTCATTTTCCATCGTCGAAATATAGAGATCTACAATAAAGTTTTGTTTTCAGAATCCTCATAAGGAAGATGAGATCGGAGAGCCCTGGACATACGTTGCGAAATACAAGTTGCAAGTGGAAAACGATCTGAAGAACATACCGAATTTACAGTACACTGTACTTAGACCAGCTATCGTGTACGGTTGCGGAGACAAAACTGGTTTAGGTAATAGAAGATCTAGGTCTTGTATTAGAATTATAGCATTTCAAGGTAACGTTTCTCTTTTCAGCACCCCGTTTAGTAGTGGGAGCAGTTTATAAACACTTGGGAGAGATGATGAAGCTACTTTGGGGACCAGATCTTCATATGAACACGGTTCATGTAAGGGATGTAGCCAGAGCTATTTGGCATGTAGCAAACAGACCAGAGACACTGAGTCAAACGTATAATGTTGTTGATGAAGGTGATTCTACTCAGGGATCGATTAGCGCTATCGTTTCTGAGTTATTTAACATCAATCACGATTATTGGGGTTATACGTTGTCTACGTTGGCCAAAGTAAGAATGGAATTCGATGCGTTAAACGTGTTAGCGGGTTGTCATGTTAATAGAATTAACGATCGTTTCTATTTCGTTGTGTACTCTACAGACAGATATGAGTTCTGTAGTGGAGGAGGTAAATGACAAGCATATGGGACCTTGGGCAGAAGCTTGCAATAAGGATGGAGTGGAAAATAGTCCTCTGTCCCCATATATAGATCAAGAACTTCTTTACAATAAACATTTGTATTTACAACCAGGGAAGTTGTTAAACACCGGGTTTACTTATATGTATCCCAAGCTCACAAAGAATGCTCTGAAAGAGGTACAGAGTTTTTTTACTAGAGTGGTTGGTAAAGAATTGATTATATCAATTTATTTTTCTTTTCCAGGTTCTCGAAGATTATGCGAACATGAAAATATTTCCACATTCGTTGGTCCTATAAATTGTAGCAATGCAGACTGCCAAGATCAATTATTGAAACAGCTTACAATGAACTTGTATAAAGAACTTTTTGGAGCGTTTCACCTTGTGCCTAGCAATCTATGCAAGTTACGTACTTTATTGTATGTTATACATTTTACTCGTATTTTACCCGCTAACGAATACTGTTAGTCAAGTTTATATAGAGTATACAAGATGGAATACGAAGATTTCATATAATAAGCCTATCTGCAAATGTGATAAACTAGGAATTAATGTACTTAATTTTATCATAGTTTGAGCTATGAATTTTTCGCACGTTAAGGTTGCTAGTCAAGTTTTGACATGAATATAAAGAGTAATGTGAAGTTGGGGAAAAATGCTGATGAGCAAACAAGAGACTAGAGATATTTACATGCCGAAACTTTAATGTATTATAGCATGTAGACGTTGTTTGGATGAATATTTTAGAGAATTATGTACATCGTGAAAAAACAAATGCTTTTTATATTGCATTTCTCCAAGACTGGAAAAACAATTATAATTGTTAAAAAGAAAAGAGGGAGAAACTAATGAGATTCGTGTAGAATGTTAGGAGGAACTTTTTTTCGTTTTTACATTCACTGCATTCCAATATAGATCTTCCATTGAGCTGTGACTCAAGACTTCAGAAATCTTTTTATTCCAAGCAAATAACGGTTTCGTAAGTTTAGAAATATTAGATACATTCGAATGATATAATGTATTAAATCAAGTACAAATAATATTACTTAAGCTAGAAAAATATTTCTAAAACGCCAAAAAACACGAAAATTGAGTAGGTTTATTACACGAAAAAAGGTAAACCTAATTTTGCATCAGATTGTATAACAAAATAAATGCATAGGCTAACGGCACTGACACTGCCAATTAAGATTAATAGTATTACTCTTTTGAAACAATTGTTATTAATCATTTGATAATAAAGTTATTCATTTATGCAATTTAATCATGCGTTTTCAATTGTACCTCTTATGTAATTCCAAGACTTGTGTATATATTATTAGGAATAGGATATTTATCTCTTGTCTTCGTTCTTTTTTTTCGTTTCTTTTGCAAGACAAGTAACATCGATACACTATCTTAATTTTATTCAATCATTGGTTACAACAAGATACTGCGCTCAGAAGGGTCAACAATATCATTAAATATTTCGTGTATCGTTTTAATTCGAATACTTTAAACAATAAGATTATAATTTGATGTAGTTCATTATACATAATATATTAAAATATATACTTTTAATATTTTCTGCGGATAATATATGTACAATCGTAGAGTAAAAATATTTACAAAGTAACTGCACCCTAAAAAACAGTATAATCGTCGCAAATACTCTAATTATAAAGGTGTCAGTAAAAAAAGGATAGAAAAAAATGGTAAGGATTCGCGAAAAATAAATTAATAAAGTTTCCTTAATATATATAATAATTACTATTACAATTAACGATAGTAATACAAACATCAATTTTACCGTGTTCTTTCGTTTTCTTTCTTTCTTTCTTTTTCATATATATCTCGTCGTATAAAATAAAGTATTAATGTCTTGGCTATATCTATCCACTGTCACGCGACAAATATATTTTCTGAGGTAAATCGTGTAAATCTAAATTATAAATGTTGTGTAATAGGTACTGAGGTTAAGTTAAAATTAAGTAATATAAGGTTCCCACCGCGTACAAGCGTGGTGGCGATTATGGAGGTATATTTACTTGACTAGAGTCGCCGTACGATCTATAATTAATACTTTATATATGTCCATGTTATGGCCAATACTATTGGATCGTTTCGTCTTGAAACGCTATTGCAAATGAAATGAATAAAATGACTACACTCTCCCTTTGCTATCCGATAAAAGCTACGAGGAGATTTATATGTGTGAAAATATTCTGAAATTTTTCCTGCACAAATGAAAAATGCTACAGACAGTACACACTTCTAACGCGCTTAATTGAAATATTGCTTAGTGTGATAGAATGTAGAAGTTTAGATATGCATCATGAGAACCTACTAATAAAATACTTTGTTTCTTTTATATATGAAGACTTCATATGACAAATTAATATTTTATATATGTATATATATATAAAAAAAGAAAAATCTATTGTTGAAATAGCCTCAATTCCAAGTATTTCTCTTTTATACAAATCGTTATTACTCTAAACGTGAGATTTACAATACTTGTTCCTGCCTATCTGCAGTCTACATATAAGATGTTTATTGCTTTGTACTTCAATACTGCAATTATTAATCCGTTCATTTAGAAGTTAATTGAACACTTAGCACGGCGACTCTATTATCTGCTTTTTCTTTATTTTCTTTTTCCTCGTCGTTTTCTACGAAGTCTACAACTTATCACATCCACACAGTTAGTTTGAAAAAACATTACAGTACACAAACTGTTTCACTGATGTAAAATCATTATTGGTTTCTTATAAATTCGATAAACGGTTTATCAAAATGGAAGATTATTTTTTTGTTTTTTATACAAAGTACAAAACGAATGAAAAAGTTCCCGGTAAAAAAGTATCAATGGCAGTCGAAGCATTGCTGCGCTTAAATATAGTACATCGTTATGTTACTAAGAATAAAATGATCAAAAGTGTTTATAAACCTATATTCATTCACTTCCCTTACAAAATCTATAAAAATCAATTGTTAAGATTCGTATACAGTAAAAAAAGAAGCATGTAATTTCTTTAAAGAGATAGAGCATAATATATTCGCCGCAAGTATTCGTCGCTATATTAATTATCTTTTTCTCCATCATCTATCAACGCTTTTGAACTATCGTTTTCTTCTTTTTTTCTCTTTTCTTTCTCTTTTATCCATAAAAACAATAATACCTTTCTTCTTAGAATTATTAAAATTCCGTTAATATTATATAAAATTGTACAAGCTTAATAATTAACATATACATACAGTGCGAAAGATATTTCGAAATATTTGAGGAGAGTTCAATGCCAATGGAAAACAAATTCATGAGCGATCAATGTTAATTATATAGTTGCCTACCGATTATATTATCAATTCTCGTTTCCCCCATTCAACTCTAAGAAGAGTAACAAATACTTTCAACAAATATAAAAGTATACCACTATATGTCAGTAACGTAAAATGTAACAGGTTCATGTTAAATACGATAACAAATGGAAAACAAATCGTTTAAATAAAAAAATCACAGAACAAGCAAATTCTATCTGTGAAATGTATATGCTTGCAACAAATCAAATTTGTTGTGTTTTAATGTCAAGAATAAATAGCTGTCGCGTTGTATGAAATGAGATTCTAAAAAAACCATGATCGTACTATATATATAACAAATTTTATACACGAAGTGCGAGTAAAATTACTTTCTGTTTTTTCTCTCTTTCCTTTTTTTCAAATCAATCAGATCTTGTAACTATTTCACTCTCGAAGTCTTGTTATAATCTATTAATGTTGAGTCCGAATAAAAAATGTAAGTGTAAATCATAATTTATACTTAAGAAAAAGTATAGTTGCAGTGTGTGTATGTCTGTGTGTGTGTGTGTGTGTATGTGTTCTATATAAAAAATCTGTATTAATAGTAACATGTCTTTAACGTAAGGCAGAATTATTTTCATTTTCTTTTGTAGAACTGATATCAAATTATAATATTTAACAAATTATTTCGTATAAAGATGTAGAAATCTGTACAATAAATATAATATGGTAAAAATCTCTAGCATGTGCAGATTGATTTAATTCTATTAAGTCCATTTTGAGACAGGCCATTTCAATAAAAGTTTAGAGAACGTAGGACATGTTTGAAACATTCACAGTTCGACATTTTCTAAACAGTTGTTGGAAGGGTGCGTCTCAAGATGGAACGCTATCTTTACATGATTTCATACTGTGCTTGTAGTGACTACGTTATTGCATGATTCAGTGTAATGTGATCATTTTGGGTACTACTGAACGTGTAAAATGTAATAAATAACAATTAATGGAGGTACAATAATAACATGACATATCTACGTCTCACTCTAAAAGATATAGCTTATTTCTATCAGGTACTGTGTTGGGTTTCATTTCTGTCATGGTAACATGCACCAGTCTGGAATATGTTTTGTAGTTTTGTTTCGTTCTTCCCTTTGTATGGTGTAGTTAACTTTAAATGTCTTGTACAACGTAAGATTTGTCTTTGTCATACGTAAACTGACGACGTAGAACAGGAAAAAATATTTAGAATGTAACTGCTGATATAGTATCCAATTACTCTTTGTCCGCGTTTCAATATAATCTTTTTAAAACTATATACGGTCTTCTCGTCGAAGTTTTGTACATGGTGCCTAAAAAATTTAGAATTTCTCCCATTAAAAACTCTAATCTTATTTTTTCCTGCTCCCCTATTATGTTGCAGTAGTCTATAATACAATGATTAGACGCGTAATGTAAACAAGACTTTGTTAAATTAATACAAACGTCTTAATCCTTCCCTTTCCTTTTGAAAAGTGTTTTGATAACGTTCGACTCTTTTTGATAGAATATATATATCCGTCAGAGTTTCGAATGCTATATACTCGTGTGTCGGTAGCACTGGCATTAAAAAAAGCAAATCAAAGTTCTAGCTCTATCTCGCGAATAGATTAAGATCTGATTTAGTTTTCTCATTTTAATCGCTTAACTAAAAAAGAACGTTCTCTTGTTCGTTTCGATTTGGCTAATGGAAAACGCAAGAGTGTGGAATGATCAATACCATTGCTCTTTTCGAAAGCAATATATATTGTGAAATAACTTAGGCCATACCTGTACCTGAATATTATCATTAATTTTGTCCTCCTTAGCATAAAAGGAATGCATTATTTACTTATCTTTCGCTATCATTCGAAAAACATGATACTCCTATCTTATAAACATATTCACAGGTTAATGGTTAATCCTATTTACAGAAGCATCAAGAAACTTCTTCCCGTCCCGCTATCTCATTCTTAATTTCATAGTCCACCCTTTCATGGGTATCAACTTTCTCTCTCTCTCTCTCTCTCTCTCTCTCTCTCTTCCTCGCGCGCGCGCGCGCGCGCGCGTTGTGTGTTTGTGTGTGTATGAGCAAGTTAGCTAATGAATATTAAGTATCATTCGCATGATTTATCCGTAGCACAGTGCCGTTTCTAACACAACATGAAATCGTTAATACAGGAATACTTCTTTCTCTCAGTGTTCTCAATAGACAGAACTTGCTCGAGAATATTATTTACAAAAACCTGTGTTTGTGTGTGTGTGTTTTCAGATTTGACGTACTTATCTGTACGACCCTATTTTATTTACATTACTTATCAGAATGTATCAGTATTTTTCTCATTTACAAACTGTACCGTACTCAATTCGTAAAGTGTAGTAACTTGCATTGCTTCTACTTCCTCGAGAATTTCATTTCTTGTTACTTTTAACCCACGCGTACACACACATGCACGCATGTGTGTGTATGTGTTCGTATACGCATTATGTACACGTCGATTCGATTCGAGGCCGAGCCGAACCACGGGAAAAATGGTTGTATCCTACCTGTTGCCACAGTAACAGAGGAAGAAAGTGTGAATACTGAATCGTATCGACCGCGGTAGCTTTCATCCGTTTGGTCCCAACGCTGGAACAGATATACACATAGACTTCGACAAGGATGTATCCCCGTCCGGACATCCCGAGTTGTTGTTTAAACTGCTACTGCTACTGCCTAAAGTACAATTGACAATCGTGAGCTGCGTGCCCTCCAAATCTGGCTCCAGCTCGTGCTCCGACGTCTGTTTAACGAAGTCCTTTGTTTTGTACTGCAACACACCAAAGAAGCACATCTCAATATCAATGAAACAATTCTCTTTTCGATAGGTCTATCCATGCCAGATCGATCACTTTTTGATCGTTCTTTCTGATCAAATCGTTTTTTGATTGTTCTGAACAAAATATGTTGTAGTCCATGTGAAATGGGCAAAAATTGCAAACTTCGAAGGCCTGTAATTTTTAAACAAATTCCAACCCGGCAAAATGATGACTAAATCCCCCCCAATTTCAAATGGACTACAATATATTTCATTCAGAACAAAATCATCGATGGTGAAATGATCGACTTGACATGGAATGACCCCGATACTATTTTCTTCTTATCACTAAATTCGTACCTGTGAACTTTTTGTTACTTGAATATCCTTAGGCTCGCCATTCACGTCCCATGACGTTAGCAAAGGTTCCTTCGCGCAGGATTCAACAATCCCATTGGATTTACCACCCTGTAGCAACGAACGAATCAGTTGTCTGTACTCTCGTACTCAAGACAGAGAAATAGCATTGACTTCCGTGATGTACCTTTGTATCTAAATGCGGATTCGTCGGGACCGGAGACGATGGACAAAGAACAGCAAGTTCGATTTCGTTGGGCGTCACTCTAGCGTTCATTTGTTGGCTCACCGACGTAGAGGACTCGTCTACGCAACATCTGTTTCCATTTCGTACCAACGAACGTCCCCCTTTCATTGCCTGCGCATTGTCTCTCAAGATACGAGCATTTTCCCACTTCCTCCGACAATACATGCTACACAAGCAGATCATGATAAATCCGATGCTTATGCTTGCGCCAAGAATCACACCTAAACGTAACATGTATCGCATTATAGTACTATCGCCAATGCTGGAGTAACGATAAATAGATTCAGCGAAACTGCAGTACTTTTTCCTTAGCATATTAACAAAGGAATTGCATTCCTACCATGCATATTTTTCGTGCATAAACATCCGGAGTCTATTTATAAAATATCAAAAAATCATTGAAATCGAAAGGCAGATAGCTGTTCTGCAGGTTCACCATAGATTGCTTTAACGAATCTGTCGCTTACCAAGGCTCTGATCTGGTTTTATGTTTTGCGGCGGCTTTTGTTCATCCGGCGGATTAGGTACTTTAGACGGACCACCGCTGGTGATAATATTGATAGGATCAGAAGGTTTACCGTAACCCGCTTTCGTCGAAGCCCGGACCATAACGAAATATCGTTTTCCCGGAGTCAATTCCAGTAAAATCGCCGAAGTTTTGTTACCAGGTACCGTCATGTTTTTCCACATGGTCTTCGAATCGATTAGATCCATGGTGTATATGACAAAATAATTTTGTATTATACCATTTATATTGCTCGGTTCTTTCCACGCGATTCGAACTTTTGTATTGTTCACCAAAAACCATTGTACCTCCTCCACCTTTCCAGGAACTGAAAGTATCGGGTTATCAATCTTTTCCACTGATTTCTCTAAGACTTTAAATACGGGGTGAGTCTGATAACATGACTAATTACACTGTCCAACAGCCAAAAATCGTTTCGATTTTCACTGTGATTCTTATAGTTTTTTGTGCTGATTTCCGAATCTGTCCTTTTTCCCCTCTAGACGCACAGTTTTTGAGAAATTTGATTAAAAAAAAAAGACATATTTTTCAACTTTAAAAGCTGAATGAGTTATTTGAGATCGTCATGTTATCAGACTCACCCTGTATACATGGGAAGCGTAATACTTACTGTCTTCGTTCGTATAACATTCGATAGCTTCGCTGTAGAAACTGCTTTGGCTTCTGTCGTTTCGAATAGCTTTTACTTTAAATTGATATAATGTAAACGGCTTCAGTTTATCGACGCTCACCTTCGTAGAGTTTCTAAAAATACGACAATCTTTTTAGACACGATGGATTTTAATTGAAGTAACACAGAGTAATTATACGTACAATATGATACACTTGGGACCGTCTAGATTTGCGGTATGAATCGCCTGGTAGCATAGTTCGAAAGAATCTACTTGATGCGCGTCGTTCGATGACCATGTTACATTTATGGAAGTAGGCGAAACAGGAATAGCTTCCAAGGCCATTGGCAGATTACCTAAATTAAAGATGAAAGTGTTTTAATTGCGCATGCAACAACTGTACTGCTTTCTCCATCGAATTTCCAAACTCACTTGCATCCAGTGGAACAGTTTCGATCTGCTTTGTCAGGCAACTGGTCGCTTTGCCAGAGCTTATCAGACACAAGCCCACCATATATGAAACATTTACATCTGAATAGAACAATAAAATAATTTAATCTTCTCTCGACAAAGTAGAAAATAAAGTTCACCGCGAACGATGCTTACCAAGATTAGTAAATACGTGTTCGGTAATATTTTGTGGTAAAAAAATACTTGCGAATTTCTGTCCATTTTGATTTTCACAATAGATTTGCCAAAGATCAAATTCTGATTTAATTTTATCATTTTCTTTAATATTTATTTTCCATTTCACCTGCGAACCAAATCAAGGAAATTTTACAGACAACAATGAATATTATACAGACTGTATAATGTGATAATTTGGAGAACGTACACGAACCTTCACAATCGAAGAATTTATAAGCGATACTTGCATATCCACAACGTTTTTGATAACAATTGATTCCACGGTTGGCATAGTCACAGTAGTCCACTCCAACTGCGACTCGCTCATATTAGGCCAGCCTAAATTTGTTTTTGCTAATACTCGTAGATCGTATTGTGCACCAGGTATTAGATCTAAATATGAATAATTCAGTCAGATTTAATCGCGCGTTCATAAGTCGGTGTCTGCATTACTGAACAATGAAAAATAAGTGGAGTGTATACCAGAAAGTACATAAGATTCAACGCTAGCAGGTAAAGGAAGAACACGAGAAGATGGATGTTCATGCCGTCTGCACTGTAATTTGTATTGTACGACGATACCACGAGCTTCCTTCTTAGCGAGCGGTTCCCATGATACATTTAATTTTGTACTACTAATTATATTCACTTTTACTTTTGGTACACTTATAGGAACTGCGTAAAGAGACAGCGCTTTTAATATTCTATTCCACGCGAATATAAATATAAAAGAACAAAGAGAAATCTCGACTTACCACTTGGAGCTGTAGAACACAAAATGGTGGCTGATTGGTCACTGGGACCATTATTGTTCCACACTCGTATGTAGAAGGAGTAATTAGTAAACGGTTCGAGAAGCTTCGTCACTTCCACCGACGTAGAGTTACCGGGTTCGGGTGGTGAAACTTCTTCCTTTCCTCCTTCTGTATTAAATAGAATATATGTGGGAATTATACACCATATCTGATTGTGCGATCAATATTATTATTCGTTTGATTAACTCTTTCTGAATTGTTTTGCTCACCTACGGGACTGTAATGGACGGTATAAGCTGTAATACTGGTGTACGGTAGAGACTTTGGTGGATCCCAGGAAATAAAAATTTTAACGGGTGATACAGCATGACATTTCAGAGAGGTAGGTGCAGCAGGACTGTTACGAGATGTGTTCACTTGAAGCCGACCTGCGGCCCAAATTTCGCCAGCTGAGTTCACAGCAACGCATTGATAAATACCCGAATCTGAAGGAACCGTTGCTGATATTGCTAACTCCTTTTTATTATGTTCTTTTATATATGTAGTCCTACGTCCTGTGAAAGTAGTTTATACATTAGATCGTAACTGGATTCAAAAAAGTATCGATTCAATGATATATTAGATGATTGCTTAAATTCGTGTCCGATTTGAAAATAAAATTCAATGATTAAATTTTAAACAGTACAGCTTTGTTAATCAATTATATAGTCACCATTCTTTTCGACAATTACAAAACGATATCGTTTTTCGACATCTACGAAAATCGGGCACGAACTGATGCAATCATCTGATACGTGTAGTCATGGTATACCGTTCATTGTAATATTTAGCGAGTCTTTCAACCAATATATCTTCGGCACAGGTAACCCCTGCGCTTGACACTCGAATCGCGCGGTTCTTCCATTTGGACACACTTGGCTTTTAGGCGTTTTCAAGAACGTTGGTGGTACCAAAATATCCACCGTAATATTCTATAATCAGTTTTATACAACGGTTATTATTATTATCATTGTAGCCGCAGGAATGTAGTTTCTACGACGAACCTGAATCTCCAAATTGTTTGTATCAATGGTTTTCGTAGAACATAGATAAACTCCTGCATCGGACACGCTCACGTTTACCAATGACAATATATTAATTCCGATACTAGAATTAGGCAAAATGCGAGGTTGTGCAACATTTTGAGTATCTGAAATGGATGTTATACAATCGATTTTTCAAATCGTGAAGATGTTGGAGAACGTGGGTGCAAATAAGTTACCAGTATAGCGAGGAATAAATGTCCACGTCATAAGTGGAGATGGATATCCAGATGCAGCGCATGCTAAACTAAGATTTGTTCCATTTAGCAACCAATGATTATACGAAACTTGCGGAAACAACAACGGTGGCGTATGCGATCCATTACCCTCTGGCCGAGAGGTAACGGTTAATTTTGCCTCTTTACTCTTTTTGGTTTTCTTTAGGAATTCATTATTTACTATGCATCTGAAAATAGAAATGTACATGTAGTATATTCTCGATTTTAATTTGCAAATTAATCTGTGCAACGAAATATATACACACCTATATGAACCAGCATCTGATAACTTTGTTGCTTTTATGTACAGAACACCTGGTGGTACCATAAAATACCTACTACTGTAAAACAAGTACATTAATGTGTAAAGTAAATTATAGCGCTCGTTTGTTGACTGATTATAAGTGTTTCTTACTTTGAGTTATTATAGTTGGGCAACAATTTTTCTCCATTATGCTGCCATGTGATATTAGGAGGAAAAGGAACGCTATCTATTAAGCAAGATAGTCTTGCTACCTCACCTTCGTGTACAGTTATGTTTTCGGGTGATTCTTTAAATATATGGGCAAGTTCTGGAAAGTAGAAAGACAATTGTAATTGTAGTGGCATTATTGAACAATCCTTAATAAAATAATGAACAGGGATTGTACCAGCTATTTGTATAAATGTAGGAGACGATCGTAGAAGTCCTAAATTAGTGTGTGCTACACAACGGTATTCATCTTTAATATAATCCCTAAAATTAACTGTGGTATTGTTCTTTTCTTTAAATTTCTGCACCATCTACAACAAGAATAGAGCCAAGAATAGCAATGAAAATGAATTCATTGATACTTGTGATTAGTACTTGCAAGAACATACCTTGTGTAAGTGAAGAGAGCCATTCCGTAGAAGCGTACAACGTGCAATACCACACGGCGGTGCAGATACTCCATTGTGTAACCAAGATACATTCTGATTTGAACCAGCTATACAACTAAGTATAATTCCTTTTTTCCCTAATATCACATGACCACTCGGTTGAATTTCTAATGTTACGCCAGAACCTTTGGTTGGACTAGTATTGAAGCTTTCTGGTTTCGAAATGTTTATGTTGTGTAAACCGGCTCCAATTTCTTTGACACCTGAAATTAGAGGATTCGAAATTTTGCGCATGCATTGATAAGCAATTTGAAAATCTGTGTTCTTAATTGAATCATGTACACAGATTGGCAAGTTACCGGGCTGATGCCTGATGCATGATGGAACAAGAAGCTTTACTTGAAACACGCGTAAAACCATAAAAACGCATTGACCGATGGTTGTGCAGGGACAACCATGGAAAATCATTTGAAATCATCCGGTACAGAATCCTCGTGTGGATTTCACGGCACGAGTGTCTGGCAGAATTAGAATTTTCAAATGAACCATTGACGAGAGAACGTAAGTAGGGATGTGATCAAGTACCTTAGAAACAGGTTCGAATTTTGATTGATTGAATTCGAACTCTCTATAAGTACTTCGAAAAGTAGAAATAGTACTTTAGTATTGAACCTTCCACAAGTACTTTGGTAAATGGAAGTAATACTTGCAAACATATTCGAAACTTTTATGAATATCATACCAGAAATTTTCAGATTATTCTAATCATTATTTTTTTTACTTTTAAAATCAATTATGCTGCCCTTTAATGCATAATTTAATTCAGCATGTACAACTATAATTTCATAATCTACTGGATTTTCATATGGACACATATCCATGAAAATTCAATTAATTATCCCATTTAATCAAAAATTACACGTGAATATCTTTGTATAATGGTCACATCTGTACCTTCAGAAAGAGTGTTTTCAAAAGCAAGAAATATCATGGATAAAAAGAGACATAGGCAAAAACCAAACATTGTAAATAAAATACAATTCTTAAATAGTTACGAATTTAATCAATAAAGTGCTTAAAACCCACTATGTAGTTCTGATTTCCAAGATTCGGATACTACTTGTAAAAGATTCGATTCCTTTCAACATCCAAGTACTTGTAAGTATCTTTTCGAAACTTGTAAGTATTTGTTCCGAGGTTCGATATCAGTTTGTATAAAATGAAAACACTTTTCAAATATAATAATGGAAACATTATTGCTTTTAAGTAGTAATCGAAACCCATGAAATGAAACTTGGTTATTGAAATTGACTCGAATTCGTAAGTATATATTGAACTTGATCCCATCCCTAAACGTAAGGGTAGAGAGAGAAAAGTAAGCAACGACAGAAACGTTAGCGCGTGGTCCAGCATGTATCGGTTTGGTTTGGCGAACATAAACAGATTAGATAGGAGGAGAGGAGGGAGACGCACCTGCGACACAAGCGGGCTTTAGCACTTCTGTAAACAAGATGCTCAGTAAAAGTACTCGCGCCGCCATATATTCACGCTCATTGGCACTGGTTTCACTGATAAATCTCGACCGAAAAACGCCGTCGATTCGGTAGACTTTTCCGCGAAATTGGTCGCCGCATGTTTGACATCGGCTGCAAGAGTTTTCGGCCGTTCCGTGCGCCGAACTCTTACCCCCCTTCGAGGTTCGCCTCGGCTTCTCACATCGTCTCCGTGCGAGACAGTATATCGTCACCGAGATCTCGAGGACGTCGACAATACCGAGAACTGCACGGCCGTCGCGAATGATACTCGATTAGCTTCGTTCGCATTAGCACGCGATTCGTTCGTTTCTTGCCATCTTCTCGACCACTGCTACCACCACGTTTCGTGACAGGGTACGGCCACTCGATAGAATGTTTTGTTAAGATCACGCGAACGCCCTCCATTGAGATGCCACCGCACTAAACCATAGAACTTGCGCGGAGTGGAAACCCCCTCACCAATTTTCAGCGCACGATACTGCGTATGCGCTCCTTGGAATACGCTCCTATCGTAACGTGTTTATATACACACGGTATTTGTTTTAGCATGAAAATTAAATTATTACAAGAATTTCTATTAATTTTTCACTTTAATTTAAAATTTTTTTTTTCAATTTTAGAAGTTCTTATAATTTAATTTTCATATAAAATGTAAAATTTAGGGAAATTTTAAATTAAAAATTAATAAAAGTTTTTAATTTAATGTGTTTCCTCTTATCAAATATGAAAAAATATATTATCACAGAAAAGATATAAGTTCTCCGAATTATAAATAACGATATGCAGAAAATATCGTGATCGTCTAATCTCTAATAACAGAGTATTCTATGCTGTCAGCAGTTCATGTAGTAAACAGTGTGTCAAAGTAGAATGGAAACGAACTTGCAGGTTATTTGACATTCATAATTGTTTTCCACGGACACTGTTGCTGAAATATCAACAGTAGAACATATTATACTCGAGATTATAACACAACATTCTATTTTGAAAGCAATATGACGTCGTTCTTAACTGACGTACTGATCACAGCAGGTACGTACTCAAAAGTAACGTAAGGCATGCAAACTTGCAGAAATATACAAAATTTCCCGCGAAAATATTTGAAAACAACACTCGAAATTGTCTCTTCGGTACTGTACTATTTCCTTCGATTTTTAACGTTCTCAATTTGTTGAGCAGGTAAATTAGAGACGATGAATTTGAACGAGAAGATAGCCGAAATACAAAAGGAAATTACAAAACTGAAATACGATGTACAAAACTTCATGGATGACAATTACATCGAATTCACATCGAAACTTACGAAGGATCAGCATTTAGTTTCGAAAGGAGAGAAGCTTCTCGAAGAATTGAACGAATTACAAAAAAGAATAGACGATCAGGTACTACACCAAACATTCTTGAATGCAAATCACTGAAAATTTTTATTAATTGTTGTTGTTCAAGGTGAAAATAGAGCTGTCGGGTTCCACGAAAGAGTTGAAGACTCTCTCGCAGGCGTTGAAAGAGTCGAACATGATGCTGCAGCTCTCTAATCAGCTGTTAACTTTACACAAATGCATCAAGTCCGTAAAGAATTCCGAAGAGGAAAAACGCTATGTCGACGCAGCCAACACGTTGTGTGAAATGCAGACGATATTGTACAATCCTCAAAGCGATCTCCGCGATCTAGACATGTTCACAGCGATCGAGGAAGAGCATTTAAACCTGTACACTTCGTTCCTGGCTAACACGTCCTCGTTATTGCGCGAACGGATCTGTTGGACCGGCGTCGAAGATAAAGACACGAATGTGATCACATTGAGTGTGAAAGATCAATTCGACGACATGCAAGAGCTGATTCAGGGACTGCATTGCATCGACAATCTGTCTAGTTACCAGCATAAATTCGCAAACACCCTCATGGACCATGTAATCAATCCCATTATCGACGACGATTGTTCCATCTACGTGGTCAACGAGGAAGTATTCACCATTGAAATCCTGAACAAGAAAAAATCCCCGAGCTATGAGAGCGTGCTGTACAATTTAGAATTGTTGTTCAAATTTCTTCATCAACATTTGAACGTGATCACGCACGACGAGGAAACGTTCCTGAGGGAGATAAAGCCGCATTTGTTGGACAGATTGTCGGCGTCCCTAACGACTAATTGCATCTCGCGAATCGTTCCCACGTCCAGCGCCGATTTGAAAAACTTCACCCCCATTGTCCAGGCAATCTACGATTTTCAGTATTTCTTGGTCAAAATTGGTACATTTGTGATATTACGGTATACTGCTATACGGTTTCCGGACATATAATTGTTTGTATCATTGCAGGGTTCATAACGGCGGAGGAGCTGTTCTTGACACAGTACACGAAGAATATCGACAAACTTTTCATCGAGAGAATCTGTCAGGATTTGCTGGCAAAGGCACGGATCATTATGAAGAAAGATTTGCATGATTGTATCACGTACGAGCCACAGGTTGAGTTCTTTCCGATGAAATTCCATTATTCATTATTTATCTAATGCTTTCGACTACTGAAAACCCTCTCTTTGCATTATTGAGAAACGAGAACGCGCATTCCACACCCTTGCAATTCTGGAAACGAATCTACTTCCTTAATAGACGCAATCAATGTTTCAGGAGCCGCTAGTGTTTTCTGAAGACGCGTACGATTATGATATGAAAATAAACCCGAAATTAAGCGATAAAACGTTTCAACTTCCTAGATGCCAGATAAGGTAATAGAAATAACGCGGTTTCGATTGATATCGAGATTAACGAGTAAATGTTTCTCATAGTAAAAGCGCGAAGGAGACATTGGATATTGCGAGAAGCATCCTAGACGAAGCATGTAGCAGTTCAGATTCTTGCGCGCTAAGATTATTCTACACGTGCAGAAACGTTTTCGAAATGTATTCGGGATTGGTACCGGAACATCACCGGAAGTTCTTGGAAACGATACCTCAACAAGTCGGTGAGAAATTGATGGCTTTGTTACATACTAACATGTCGTGGATGTTAGCTTTAATTAATCATTCATATATATATCTTTTAATCAGCCGTATTCCATAATAATTGTATGTATCTCGCCCATCATCTTCTCACACTGGGACACGAATACAGGGACAAGCTACCAAAGTCTCTAAAAACTTACAATCTAGCTTTCGCTGATCAGATATTAATACTAAGGGACGTAGGATCAACGTACTTCTTAGAACACATGAAGTACCAACGAAATATTATCTTTGATATCCTCAAAGAATCGGGTTAGTCAAAATCGAATAATAATTAACAATTGCTTTAACGATGTCTAATAAAAATGTTTTTCACTAGGTTTGTCAGCATTAGGACAGAGCCCGGAGCTGCAACCTAACACGGAACGTGCACTCAGACAGTGCATTCGACAACTAGAGTTATTGAAAACAGTTTGGCTAGACGTTTTACCTGTAAATATATATTGTAGAGCTGTAGGTCAGTCTCTCTCTCTATTCTTAATGGAATTAGAAGAAATGTTACGATGCTTCTTTTTAAATGAATTATCATTTCAGGGTGCATCATGAATTCTATGGTTGAAGACCTTATAATTAGAATTGTATCCGTTGAAGACATTCCTGCTGATGTTGCGACCGATTTGGGAACATTATTCAATATGATAGTTAAACGTGCACCACTGATATTTCCGGTGCGTGTCCATGTTATAGAAAAAAACGTATATTAGCAAGTACACGAAAAATTTTTTTATTAAAAATTACAGTGAGGATGTAATTATTAATAATTTGGCCTCGAAACAAATTCCATCAGCTGTTCCTGTAAAATTAAACTGGAACAATATTATTCCTTTTTCTTAAATGATATCTTTAACAAAAGTAATTTTCTATGTTTTAGGAGCCTCAGGAGATTCATCAACACGTAAGGAAATGGGAAAAGTTTTTAGAACTGATTAAAGTGCTTGGTGCTTCACTGAAAGAGATTGAAGTTAGATGGGGAGGCGGTAAAGGACCGCTGGCGCATAAATTTACGGCTTCTCAAGTGAAACAATTGATTAGAGCGTTATTCCAAAATACTGAACGCCGATCTAATTTGTTAGCTTCTATAAAATAATAATTAGGTAATTTATGTTCTATTTAACTAAATCAATCTTATGCATTTATTATTAAGCAAACTGTAATCATTGTTTTATAATATTGTATTATTAATAGACTACGAATCCCTTTTACTTACGATTCATTTGTACCAATTACTCATTCGACCAACTTTACATTGTAAATACTTACGTTGCGCAATTCCTCTGTGCTTTATCGAAGATTGCCAAATAATTTATTTGTTTATAGCGAGATTAAAAGATTACCGTATGAAATTGTCTGTAAATCTAGAAACGACTGTCCAATCGTACAAAATTTTGAATACCATCATAATGATTACTCACGTTTTGTACTTATTGTGAAGATCTTCAAAACTCTTATCTATTCGTCGAAGAAAGAAACCAGTAAAGTAGTATTAACTTTAAGAAAGTAGACAAGCAGGCAGGCAGGCAGGGTGGCGGGCAGTAGTGAGAGCAAATCATTTAATAGATTTCCAATTCCACATCATTTACAGCAATGGCAAACATTATTACCATAATTTCAATTATTTTTCATTCGAGAATCCACAGTGACAAATGCTCAAAATTTCCAAATGCAATACTATCTCTGCACATATATTTCAAGGCCATACTTTAGATCATATGCAGCGAATTAATTTTGCAGCTCTTTAATCCTGTTTTGACGTATAAAAATCCTTTAAGGCAAAGCTGCACAATTAAGTATTTTATATACGAGCATGTAGTGTGCATTTGGCTAAAATTGCGCAAATTCTCTTTGCTTTACCTCACCTTATTAAACGTTAAGTACATCTATGATAGATGATGTAAAAGTATCGACCATATATTAGAACCCCCTTTAAAGCATGTGAAAAGTCCAAAGAAAAAAGAAGAAACAGAAAGAGCTAAGTCACAGAAGAAACTTATCGCATGTTTTCTTCTTTTTTGTTTCTTCAATCAAACAAAAAAAGAAAGGAGAGAACAACACAAAAAGAAGTATAAAAAAATACATATAAAAAAACTTATGAAAGATTACAGAATATATAATATTCCTTTTTTTTTTTCAAATTCAAAGAATGCAAAAACACTATAAAATAAGTTTAGACTAAGATCGTATGGCTTGCTGATTCAAATCCTTTTTCATAATTTGTTTCATCTTTCTTTCATTCATTGTATATAAAGTTCGTAATAACACGTCTCTATGATTAATGAGTAATGTTCTGAAAATGATTACAAACTGTGGAACTAAAATTATACTATATAAATGGTATTGCACAACTTAATTCTGCAATGGTAGTTCTTGTCTATATACAGGTCGCTGCGTAGATTGGATAGAAATGTAGTCATCAGGGCGGGTAGCTGATTGGCCCGCGGTTCAGATTGGCAATGCAGTGTAGATCTTTTATGTGCATTCACGAAGATGACGATGACTGTGAACATGGAAGTGCAAAACAGGATGTCACATTACTTTCGCCTCTATCTGGCGGGTAACTCTCATTGATTGAGAGCCATTTATAATTGCATAATACATCTGCACATGCAATAAATTCGTTCAGCGTAAATTGCTGACTCTGGTGTCATGCAACAAATGATTCTTTTTTTTATATTTTGTGTTTGTATTTTCTCACACATTAATCACCATAGGTCCGAGTGAATGTAAAAAATAAAATATATATATATATGTATGTTGAATTACTTGTTAAGGAAATTCCTTAATGTAATTTTGGTTTTGTTTGTATCAGCTCACAATATCTATCTGCCAAACAATGTCAATGGAATAAATAACCTATTTCAGGCTATAAAACCTTTGCATTTTTGAAAAATATATTCAGACGATTTTCAAAGACATTTCTGTCCAGTTTTAAATGTCAACAAAAGAAACAGATTACCAATAGCCTGTTATCGATAATAGAAGCAAATTAATAATTGCTTTTTGTGTATATAGTTTTGGTCTTTGTTCGCTGAGTGAAACAGTTTCACTAGGCTCGTGTAAGTATTATCATATAACGTAAAATATCATTTTACAAGGACTGGTATCATTAGTACCTGCCACGACCAGCCGGAGAACGACTTCGATACCTCGATGTGCCAGTGCCTTTGTTGGTATAATAATCAGCGTTGGTTTCTCCGCTATTATAGACATCTTGCGCATATCCCTCTCGTGTAACATACCCACTGGCACGATTGGTCATATAATCTTCGCCGTAGTAGTCTCTACCTCTACTTCCACCACCCTTGCCTGCATAGTAATTTCCATAATCTGCGTACGTGTTATTGCCTCTGTAACTGAGCGCAGTGGAGACCGCAGAACCGTAGCCCCTATTAGAGGCACCTCGATTTCCTCTGAATCCTCCCATACCACCCCTGCTTCCACCGCGACCTCTACCTCGTGAGATTTCGACTCTCAATTTGGCACCCATAATTTCTGTGCCGTTCATACTGCTACACGCGAGTTCCGCCTCGTTCATATTTAAAAACTCGATAAAGGCAAACCCTGGCGGGTTGAACGCGACCCAAACTTTGTTCAGCTTGCCATATTTCTCAAACTCTGTTTGTAGATCCTCCTTTTTGATGCTCTCATTCAGGCCGCCGACATACACTCGTGTGTATCCTTCCGGTGTCATTTTATTTTCTTGCCTACAAAAATTTCACTCGAATATTATACAAATAAGAATGCGCATCCAGAGAAAACGGACAAGAGGAGGAAGGAGGAGGAGGAGGGGGGACGACGACGCAAATAAACCGAAGACGACGCACGAACGTACAACGCGACAGTCCCACTACAATTATTTGAAAACGAAGAACAACGGTCGCGATAAAACAATAATTTTCTTTCTTTTTTTTTTGGCTATGCCTGGCAAATTGTACGGGAGACCTGGAAACGCACAGGAAAATCAAGCACTTGCGCGCCAATCATTTCGGAAACGGTTTTCGCTTGTAGAACAGTTTACTTACTCGTGTTTCACGTCTCGTTCGAATATCCTGCGTCAAGATCAACTATTTCAGAGATATTTTCGAAGAAAAAGGATATCCAGTGCACCGTCAGTACGACAGAATCGATAGGTGAGGATCAACCGGGGTTCACACTGCACAGAACTACATCCGACGACTTGGCGTCTCCAACCCAGACGCCAATAGCTCGTACGGTCTGCTCCGAAAAAGTTTTTCCTGCTCGGAAAATATTACCAGCGAAAAATATTCCGTATCTGTAACGTCGTTCAACTAATTATTCGGCGATCTATGAAAAGAGAATAATAAAGATTGTTTCGAAGCAGAATTAAAGAGAAATTATTTAATTCTAGCCGGATGTAACGTTCCCACTGAGACATCCACTTCACCAGAGCAGACTATATTTGCGGTTTTGTTTATCTTCGGAAGTCGAATTTATCAAAAACAATATACATCTGATAAACCGAGCGATGAGCCAGTTGGATCGCTACAAAATACCATGTTATTTCGAAGATAGTTTTTCCTTAGAATAAACGCTACAACTAGAAACGATCAAAATTTATGCATCCCGACAATTTGATCGCCGGCTCTAATCGATACGCTACTTATGAACAGATTGCTAATTTTACGTGTAAAAATTGTATACCTCGAGGTTCAAGATAAACAAATTCGATTCTTCTCGAGTAATCGGTTCGATTGAAAATGATTTGGAAATTTTATCTTACTATTGTTTGTATATTATGATAGCGACTATATTTAAAATAACGCGCATTTCTGACTGGCAGTCGAAAATTATACCAATGAATGTATCGTATCATGTAAAATATATTTCAGTCATGTAATTACAATAATTGTTTAATCCCTCTGGAATCCGTCGTTTAACAAACCACTTTATACCGTTAAATTGAACAGTTCACTGACCGCCGGAAAGTGACACACGACATAAGCGACACTTCAACGTGGTCGACAATGCAGTTTCGCGGAAGATGGCAGTTCAAACGAATGATACTGACACTGTCATTCGGACAATTGTTTTGATGACAGAAACGTTCTAGGTGAACCTGTAGGCTTCGTTTCTTTTGTTGACATGATATGTATTAGTTGCACAACAACAAATGGAAATTACCTGACCTTGGCGAATCTGAGGGTGTTCGAACGACTTTATCAATTTTCTTTGACGCCTCCCCTTTTTTTTCTATTATACTCGAGAGTCGAGTTCTCGTCGGATCTAATCGGCAAAATGCAACGATACGATATTCTGATTCAAGAGATCGAGGGCATAGACGATTATCTGGGCCCTACTTTTCGGTACGTAAAACTTCCGATAAAACGATAGATTTGTCATCGGTATTTTGGTTAAAAGACGCGCCCCCGGAACAACCCCTTCACGCAGATGCGATCGCACCCCGCGCATATGCGCACTGGAAGGGTGGAAAACGGGGGTGGTTGTCCCTGTTGTAAAATAAAGACAAATTAAATTAGGGTTGTACCATGTCAAGGTTGTCAACTAACCAAGTTGACAATCTATTGTCAAGTATGGTACCCAAGCACGAGTACCTGCTGTATGAAATAGAATCTACAGATACTAATAGTATAGGGCTTGTTTTCAGGTACCACTATCCACAGGGATAAAAAAATTACAAAGACAGACTACCTATTGTTACTGTAAATTCTTGTTTCTTTTTGTAGGGCTATTTACGATGGCCACGAGCATCAAAAATTTATGGAAAAGCTCGACGAACGCATCAAGGCCCACGACAAAGATATAGAACGAATGTGCAACCACCATTATCAAGGTTTCATCGACTCAATAAGAGAACTTCTGCAAGTTCGTTCTCAAGCGCAACAACTCAATGTTAGTCTACTTTGCAGAGATTCTAAGATTTTTCTACCGGCACTTCTTTCTATGTTTTATAATCGTTTTCTGTAGGCAGAGATATTAGAGCTGGACAAGCGTATCACCGCTACTTCCACCAAAGTGATAGAGAAAGGAGAAGAGCTCGTCAGAGCCCGCAAAGTAGAGAGTAACATGGCTGCGGCGGTAGACAGTCTTACCATGTGTCTTCCTGTTTTAGCTGCCTACGCAAAGTTGCAGAAACAATTGAAAGACAAACGTTATTATCCGGCGCTAAAGACACTGGAGCAGTTGGAGCATCATGACTTACCAAAAGTAACAAATTATAGATTTTCCTCACAAATTACTCAGCAAATACCACAGTGAGTAATGTCACAAGATAAAGCAACATTTGTTTTTACAGCCTGAATGTAACTAACCAGTAATTTACACAGAAATGTGTATGTGACATTAAGCGACTGATAGATTGCAATGATTTTAGACTGCGTGAGAATATAAAGGATGCTTCCATGTCTGATTTAAGAGACTTTTTAGAAAACATTAGGAAATACTCGCCGAAAATCGGCGAGGTTGCTATGAGACACGTAAGTGTAGCTTGTATACTGTTTCGTTCATGAATGAATTTGTATGATGCATCGTGTGTCGATTTTTGAAACAGACGCAAGAACAATTAACTATTGAAGCAGAGATCATCGGTCGTAAAAAGAAGAGATCACAGACCAGAACATCTGTGCCGAACGACGGTGAAGAAGAATTAAGTGCTCAGGACTTAATGGATTTTAGTCCAGTATATCGTTGTATGCATATTTATACGGTACTACGCGAGGGAGAAACGTTCAAAGCGTATTACAGACAGCAAAGGAAACAACAAGCTAGATTAGTCTTACAGTCTCCCATTAATATGGTGAATATCGTTGTTTCGCTTACAGAAGTAGTATCCTCGTCGCTGTGATCATTCAATTTTTATTTTATATTTTTAGCACGAGAGTATAGCTGGCTATCAAACTTACCTCCAAGGAATCGTGGGATTCTTCGTGGTAGAAGATCATATTCTGAATACAGGCAATAACTTAGCAACGAAGACTTACTTAGATGAACTGTGGTCCATGGCACTGTCCCAAATAGTCAATGCACTCCGTACTCATTCTGTAAAGAATTAGTATTATAACTATTAGAATTACTAGATCAGAATAATCACTGAATTAAATATTAACTACACATTATCCTTTTAGGCATATTGTACGGACGCAAGATTAATTCTGAGAATAAAGAACCTAATAATGTTGTTCAACACTACTTTAAGAGTAAGCAATAAGCTGTTGTATTATTAATTAATTATACTTCGTACAAATATTTATTTTCTATTTTTTTTGTCTTTCTATACAGAATTATGGGTATTCTGTAGGACAACTTTGGGATTTGTTGCAAGAAATTCGTGTGCATTACAACGAAGTCTTGATGCAACATTGGGTTCAAGTGTTCAGAGACATTTTAGACGAAGATAGCTTCCTACCGATTCAGGTATGTAGATGTATGATGTATCTTATACATTTCTGCTATTAAATATGTATTATAATATGTATAGGTCACAACGCAAAAGGAATACGATGATATTTTGGATTTATTTCCTTATCACGACGAAGAATTAGAAAAATCGGAGTTCCCGAAAAAGTTTCCATTCTCGGATATGGTACCGAAAGTTTACCAGCAAGTCAAAGAGTTCATCTATGCTTGTCTCAAGTTTTCGGAAGATTTGAATTTCACGCAAACCGAGATAGACGAAATGATTTGCAAATCAACTAACTTGTTGTTAACGAGAACGTTTAGCGGTTGCCTATCATCCTTATTTCGGAAGCCATCGTTGGCTCTCTTACAAGTAGTTCAGATTATCATAAACACAGGGTACCTTGAAAAATCGACTAAGTATTTGGAGGAATTTGTGACAAATATCACAGGGTGAGAAGAATTAGAATTATACTGCGGATCTTTATACATATATGGCTTATAAAAATGTTCAGAAAAGGTTAGAATATAAAATTCGACAGAATTTTGTATAATTCCCATTTATTTTGGATCTACAAAGGCTATTTCCATTAAAAATATGATTTTATTTCATTGCGCTTCTTAAAATTTGTCGACAAAACTTGAAAAATGCATAAACATCCGCAGTCTAGTAATGATATATATTTGTACAATGAAATTACTAATTAACATCGAGATAATGCTAATCAGAACACCCCACGAGGGACAACTAAGTTGCATGGGCGTCGAGTCAGCTATGTTTCGAGTAGCAAGAGACGACGCCGAGAGACAGATCTGCGACAAATTAACGAACAAGCTAGACGAGTTTTTGGAATTAGAAAATTATGACTGGAACCTAGCAGAGCCTCAAGGACATGCATCTGGTTTTATCACTGATCTCATAGCATTCTTGCAAAGTACATTCACGTGTTTCACCAATCTACCTGTAAGTGTTTAGCATAACATCAATAAAATTCCAAGGAATTATAAGAAACAAAATATTGATCTCGTCTTCAGGAAGAAGTTGCTCAAGTTGCCTGCAAAGCTGCTTGTTCTCACATAGCGAAGGCTATACTAGCTATACTAGTTAGCGAGGACGTGAAACAAATATCTATGGGTGCTCTTCATCAAGTTAACTTAGATACAATACAGTGTGAACGTACGTGTTTGTTTTATTTTCTTCAGTAAGATGTACAATGTCTGGTTACAGAATGTTCGTAGTTGTACCGAGCCTATAATTTTTGCACGCAACTTAAAAACGACACGAAAACTTTTAGAATTTGCCGCCTCGGAACCTGTGGTCGGTTTGCCTGAAGGAACGTTGCTCCAAAATTTCGCACAATTAAGACAATTATTAGATTTGTTTATGAGCTGGGACTGGCCTACTTATTTTCACGACTACGGTCACGAATCGAGCAAATATCATCTGGTGACTCCTAACATGGCTGTACTGTTGTTAGAGAAGTATGTAGTACCGTACCATGTTTCGTTCGGAGTAACATTTCACCGATATTATATCTGCATGTGAAAACGTATGTTTCCAGATTAAAAGAATCTGATAAAAAAACAGTATTCGCCGTACTGAAGAAGAGCGAGAGGGATAAGAAGAAATTATTGGAAACCGTATTGAAACAGCTCCGCCAATTGGCGCAGACTACTCAGCAGTAAACGAAACCGAAGTCAATATGTATATATACCTCAAGAGAAATTGTAAATACATAATTTTTAATATATACGTCTCCGAGCATAATTCGTCGAAAAATTATTGTTATTACAATAAAATGGCTATAAAAGATTTCTCATCGATCAGTCAATGTTTTAGCTCCACGATATTGTCACGGTTGTTAAAATAGCAATTCTATGTGACATATCGTAACACCACATAGATGCCATAATTTCATTGCGTTCGTGTGATGTAATATTTCGATGTTCAATTGCAATTATACATTTCTGTTAATTAAATCTTTGTGACATCGAACTTTAGGCAATGGAATATAATATATCGCTCTCGAGTTCCCATACACTTATCATTTTAATCGTTCCCTCCTAAATTGGCATTGTTACAATTGTTAAATTGTTACATGTAAATCAGTTATATATCGTAAAATAACTGTACAGTAGAGAAAGTATGACGTATAAAGTCCCAATTCCTAAGTCTTACAGATGCAGTTTATTTTTAGAATCGAATATTAGAAGAGAAGAAAAAAAAGAGAAAAAATACATTGATATAATTTCGTTATTCGAATGTCATCAGATTTCTCATATTGATTTAATGGTATTGAATGTTCGTTGCCGAATTATAAAGTAAATACATACGTAGATAGATAATTATATTACGAATAATAAAATAGATTAAATACAAATCAACATTAATTCCTGTAAATTAATACCAAGAGCTTAGTGCTTGATTTAAGAATCAATTCGATAAGTATCTTTTAATAGAGATAAAACAAATTAATAATATGCATATATAGACCAATTTATGATGCGTGTGGCACAATTTCATTGATGACATATAATGATCAAAACTAATCATCAATATTGTCGGGATCCACATCATCGGGTAGCATGGAATACTTGTTGGAAGCGACAAAGTTCTGCAATAAAGGAAGTTATGTATAAACAACATCATCATCGTCATCGTCACAAATATTCGTTTATATTTTTCAACTTACCGGAGCTTGATCATCTTTTGTCTTTGACATTCTGCTGGCATCATCCTTTTCTCTGTCTTTTCGATCTCTATAAATTCATATCAAAATTGTATACCGATTTTTCTAAATAAAAATTATCCATATGAAAATTTCAAAAAGAAAGTTAGATTTACCTGTCCGATCCACGGGCATCATTCGATCTTTGGGGTCCTTTTGGAAGTGGAGGCCCACTACGAAACGAGGGTGGACCTCTGGAGTCCGCATATTGGTCTGAATCAAAACAAATTCATATGAAAAATCGTATAGACTAATTTATTCGGGAATCAACGAAATACCAATTACCAGAATGAGCGGGCTGACTTTGTGGTGCTGGTCTTTCGTTTCGCCGACCTCTGTCGTCTTCGGTTCGCCAAGCTAGTCGACCCCTTTCTTTTTCCTTGTCGTCGCGACCTTCCTAAAAGAGTTTAAAACAAACATTTCGTAAAGCATGCAGTATCGATGAACGCAAGACGAAAAACGTTACACGCATTGAACACGTACTCCATTACGCCTGCCCCAAGTGCCTTCTTTACCACGTTTCTCAGGATCACTAAAATATAAAAGATTAGTAACTCATTTTATAGTCAAAATATTGATTGCATAAGTTTGTGCCCGAGTTTCATAAATGTTTTCTAATTGTGGAAAAGAATGGTGACTATATAATTGATTAATAAAGCTGTATTCTTTAAAATTTACTTATGCAATAATCTGATAGTTAACTGATTCAACATACCCATCTCTCTCATCTCTGAACTTCGATTCTGAGTTCAATTTAGCAAGACGTTCTTCGATCTCTCTCTCCCTGGCTGCAGTATCGACTGGTCTTGCTGCACCGAATATATTGGTTGAAGGAGCAGAAGCAGGAGCATGAGCAGAAGCGGGTGTAGGTGCTGGTGCAGGTGCTGGTGCTGGTGCAGGTGTAGGAGAGGATGCACGAGCAGGAGCGGGAGTGCTTGCGGGGGGCAGGAACAGGAGCAGCTGGAGCTGAAGCTGAAGCTGAAGCTGAAGCTGGAGCAGATGGAGGATCATCTTTGATAGGTTGTTCAGCACCAGCTTCCACAGGTTTCGTACGGGGTTGCAGTTGTAGTTTTGGTCTACTCCTTGAATCAGCTAAAACATGGAATTCACTTCAGTAGTGACAAACTTTTGGAAAATATTTAATTAACAACACCATTGAATTCTATGTTTCGAGTAATAGTAATATCGATTACATTTACTGTCCATAGCCGGTGGTAATTTTGTTTGTTTTCGCGCACCGTCTCTTTCGTACTCGGCCTCGCCGTAATTACGACGAGGTCCAAAGTTGCTCCTTCTATCACCGTCTCTGTCTCTGCTACCCCTGTCATAGCGAGACCATTCTCTGTCTTTATCATCATCTCGGAAACCACCTCTGTCTCGCATCATTGGTCTTCCTCTGTCAGTATTCTCACGCCAGCCACCAGGCTTGTTGTTATCGAAATCGGAGGCTAAACAATGAGGATTTTACTAATATCTTTACTGTAACTAGTGATGGGGTCACTTCACGCGAAAACGGTCACTTTTTGGAGTAAAATTTTGGATTTTCTTAAAATTTAAATCAACAATTTCTAAAATATCGAAAAATCCTTTGAGAGATTCGTTCACAGGTCAGTAAAGACAACATATTTAAATTTGAAGACATTCCGAAATTTTACTCCAAAAATGTCCTTTTTCGCGTGGAATGATCCAATGGCGACTGTATTTCAAAATGATTGATTATAGTACCTTCACGATCATCTCTTCTATCACGGTCTCTGTTATCATATCGACTTCGGTAAGAATCTCCTTCGGCAGGACTATCTCTTGGACCGCTTCTCCAATCTCCAGACGTACGCTCCGGATCATCGTAACCATCTCTACGATTATCTCTACCCATACGTCCGCCGCGGCGATCATCATTCGAGCTGTTCACCACATCGATTCGCACTCTTCTTGTTTTCATAGACTGTGAACGAGAGATGACATATGTAAACGCGATTCATATTCAAGAATGTTCTTCTTGTTGCTTCTAAATCAGGAAACTTACGGTGTTCGGTAAATTAAGAGCGTCGATTAAACTCTGACGATCTTCGAACTCAATATATCCGTATCCCTTCAGTTTAGTTGAATCTTTTGGTAAACGTATGTTAACGATCTACAAAGTAATAATAATATAAAATATTCTAACAAAATAATCTTGACAGTAATGAAGACAATAATCAGACCTTCATATCTGCAAAGAATTCTATCAGATAATCTTCATCTACATCATAAGGAAGATTAGAAAGAGATGCTGTAAAAGGAGGACTCGTTGGGACGTCGTCATCCATGCCACGTGGATCTCTTGCAGCCCTCGGGGCGGTAGGCAAGACCACGGGCTCCTTGCTGCTCCTCGATGTATAAGCTCCTACAGTAAATTAACAGTTAGAAGCGCTAGTCGTCTATTATTATTAAGCTTTTTAAAACTTTTTGGATTATTTATCTTCGATTATTTTAAATGATTATTAACCCTTCGCACTCTGAGCTATTTTTTAAATTTTATGGATACGAAATTGGTACAATACCTAAATGTTTAGTAATTGATTAGATATCGACACATTTAATAATTTAACCCCTTGCCCTACGATTCATTTTACGGTTGCAATGATTAGAACTTTTTTTTGTAGATCGTAATTTCCTAAAAAAAGGTGAATATTGATATAAATTGTATTCATATATGTTCTCCAATAGCTGTATATTAACAAAACCAAAATAGAATTTTATTTTGACTTAAAAGAAATTATTAACATACATTTTTATCATAATCTGTTCAGAATCTTCATCACGTGTCAGACACGATATTGTAAAGCAAGAGGTTAAACAATATTTTGAATAATGGTACAGCAATTTTTAGTGGAGCCTCAGAGTCACCATTCGAGTGGGAAGGTTTAAATAACTATGTACCCATTAAAAAACATTATGACCAAAATGAGCAAGTGCAATTTAAAACAGTAAAAACATTAGAATAATCTGAACGTATTGTTGTATTCTTTCCAATCGATTAAACATATTAAAAAAGAGAATAATTTTCTACCTTTATGCATTTATGACAAAAATGAGCAAATCTAATTTAAAACAGTAAAAACATTAGAAGAATTTGAACATACTGTTGTATTCTTTCCAATCTTTAAAACATATTAAGAAAGAAAATAATTTTCTATTTCATATTATACATACCAGATTTTATGCATTTATTACAGAAATGAGCAAGTATAATTTAAAACAGTAAAAACATTTGAAAGGGTTTGAACATATTGTTGTATTCTTTCCAATTTATTAAACATATTAAGAAAGAAAATAATTTTCTATTTCATATTGTACACTGCAGATTTTATGCATTTATGACAAAAATGAGCAAGTGTAATTTAAAACAGCAAAAACATTAGAAGAATTTAAACATACTGTTATATCCTTTCCAATCTTTTAAACATATTAAGAAAGAAAATAATTGTCTAGTTTACTGCAGTTTGTTGCAATGCAAGTAGACAACTTTTATTTTGCATAAAGATCCGCTTTTAAATTCATCATACGTAATTAGAGATATTTTCTACACTCTTCTACAATCTTTTATTCTATGCTTAATTACTAATTCTAAAATTTCTCTTTTCTAAAATTATTTTTAAGTATTACATGAATATGTATATGTGAATATGTATGAATATTAATAAAGATGTATTTTATTATTATTATTGTTATTTAATATAAATATTATCGAAAGTGATCGCGAAGATACATTTCAATGAAATGGCGATAAATGAAATATTGATGAATTTGTTTTACCATGACCATGATCATCTTCTACATCATCTGCCCAACTCAATGGTTTCATTGGCACAGTGGGTGTTGTACCCCTAACATCCAAAAAGTCCACTAAATCTTGGGTTCTTTGCCACTTCTTCTTAGCTTTCTTGCCTGGAACGAACGAACGCGTGCGTCAATCGGCATTTTCCAACGAGATCTTTAATACATAGTACTACAATATTGAAAGCATGCTGCATCTAGCAAGAAGTTTGGTTATGTCGCAATTAAAGGATAAAAGCGTATGAACGCCAACGATTCCGTTGTTCTAAATACGAATCGACGAATAAAACTCGCGGCGTTGTTCTGTATTTTCCATGATAAACTTACCTGAGGGCATGATTGCTGCTCGAATCCAACCGAAATGTAAATGAATCCGCGTTTCGATGGAGCACTGGACCAACCTCAGGATCCATAAGGCATGAAACACGTTTTAGAAGGACGCATGTCGGCCAACATTGGACATCGGGAATTTCGAAGTCACCGTAAAACGTGCGGTTTTGCGAACTTTTATCTGTACGCATTTTCCAAACGAACGAATGATATATAAATAAATCTGTACGGTTTTCGAAGTTGTCAATTATAAAAATAACTTTTAATTTCTGCCGTTACATTAAATATGCGAAACGATCGATCGAAAATTTCGAACATTTCGGTCATGTGTTATGTTGTGAAATGATATTGCAATATCGTGAAACGATACTGGAATTTTCTCAGCGATATCGAAATTTTTTAAAATTTCAGTTATTGTGGGGGATGCATGAAATGATCGATAAGATCTTAGACCATATATATACTCATAGACCCGGCATAGGTATAGTATGTGTATGAGAGTTCAGTGAGGCAAAGACCGTGGTAAAGTGTGACGTTACAAGATAATTCTCAAGATAATTTCAAAATGGATGACACGGTAGACCGGCGTCGACTGGCCGACACTACGCCACCACGCCATTACACATTACATTATTCCATCACCTGAATAAGTTCGTTTACTCCGTGTGAATTTTGTGTAGTGATTCAAAATGGTGCTAACGTGCTGTATTAGAAGTTGCAGTGAAAAATACAGTTCTGCTACCAACGTATCATTTCATCAGTAAGTATTTTATTACTGTTAATTTTTGATATTATGTAGCTAAATATAATATTGCATAACCTATAACTGGTAAACTCTTAGACCATACATACTTATAGACCCAGCATAGGTATAGTATGTGTATAGGAAAGCCGAGAGTTCAGTGAGGCAAAGACGGTGGTAAAGTGTGACGTCACAAGATAATTCTTAAGATCATTTCAAAATGGCTGACACGGCAAACCGACGCCGACACTATACGCCACTACACATTATACTGATTATACTATTATACCATCACCTGAACAAATTCGTTTACTACGTGTGTCTAAGTACATCGATTGCAAGAAATAGAAACTAAACTAAATTAATGTTATTTCTTCCCTTAATGATTGTAATAGAGGAGAAATCATATATTGACTTTTAAAATTTTTCAACAGTTTTGAATTTCATCTACTCAATTTTTTTATAAATGCATAAAGAGTCTAATAATAACTAATCACAAGCGAGGTAAATGCAAATTATGTAAAAATAGCAGTACTACCTTAAAATGTTGTAAATGTGATCAATTTATATTTTATATGTAAAAAACATTCTGTAACCTGCATAATATATCTTCAGAATCAAATATCGATTCCTAAAATAGTTAATATATAATACTATTATTATATACTTCATACTTCATTGTAACACCTTAATAAAATATATAGAATAATTTCATGATAAAATGTCAAATTCTTTGAAATTATCCTGTCCATTCTTTCCGTGTACTGTGTACTTATATGGGGCGCCCGCTGACCCCCCTCGCCCACATTAGCCAAGCGTAGGCACCGTTGGTGAGCATAGCTCGTATGTAAATTTTTCGAAACTATGACGTCACACATTACTTCCTCTTTTCCTCAAGGAAAAATATGTATGCCGTGTCTATAGGTTTATATGATCTAAGGCATGAGACGAAACGCGTGTTACGGTAGAATTGTAGAATGCGGTAGAAACGTTATAAATTACAAACAAACAAAAGCAGCTATATTTACGCATACAACAGCGAGGTAGACAAGCATATTTGTGAATTATTTTGTAAACGTTCGCAAAAATGGTGCAAACTTGCTGTATAAAAAATTGCAAGGAACGACAAAATCGTGATAAAAATATATCTTTTCACAAGTAAGTATTTTTTACTTAATATCGATATTTTTTATTATAACGAGTTGAATGCAATGTATACCTCAGACCAGCGGTTTTTAACCTTTATTTAAATAATAAAAACTTATTACAAAAAAGTGAAAACTGCTCAGACGAAATTTTTTATAGTAAATGTAAACAAATTTGTTTATAGGTTTCCAAAAAATCCAGAATTGAGAGAGAAATGGATAAAAGCAATCAATCGGGAAAATTTTGAGCCTTCTGCTCATTCAAGAATCTGCTCCAAACATTTCGGAAAAGATTGCTTTGTCGGAAACGCTTGGAGTACAAAGCGTAATTTAAAATATGACGCGTTACCTTGCATATCAGAAGTACCACCTAATGTACCGCGTACGCAACCGATAGAAATAGTAAACGTCCCATGTATTAAAATAGAAAATGAAAGTGCAAGGTATAAATCACTTTATAATCAATATTTGAGCTTACAATTAGTCTGCAATAGTCCACAATTCTGTATAATTTGTTATCAGCTCAAACAATGAATTTGCCGATGACGATGGCAGTTTTGAATCTGTTACTGATGAAGACACTGTTCCACTTTACGAGGCACCTAGGAGAAAAAAGAGAACAGCTTATGTCGGTGATTTTCTTAATTCCAACACAACAATTGACCGAGAGAAGCATGCACATATTATTGAAAGAACTTTGACAAAGAAGAATAGGCAAATTAAAACCTTACAACAAACAAACAGAAGACTGCTTAGAAAAGTGAAAGAGTTACAGGAATTAGTGGATGAATTACATAAGAGAAGTATGAATGTATGATTGACAGAATGTTAGCAAAAAAGAACAAGCACATTAAAACATTACAACAAACTCTAGTATTAATATATAAAGATATTAACTTTTTCAAGCTGTCTTCTGTTTGTTTGTTGTAATGTTTTAATTGCAGTCCACACTAGGATATAAGGACTACATTTTGTAACCAATAATTAAAAATAAGTATTTATTGTATCATATGTATTATCTGTAAATAATTATTCTTAATGTTATTATTATTGTTGTATATTATTTTATGTTACATTACATTTTACGTTACGTTATACATAATATATGTATTGTATTCGATATATGAATTGGTGGGTGGATCAACGTTGGATGTGAGATTTCCTTAAGATCTACATTAGCTGTTATTGTTCTATCAAATCCTGCTCTCCTTAAAATTTGCACTTTATATCATCCAACGTTGTTCCAGCCACTAATTCATATATTGTTCCTACCATTCTTGTTTTAAACCAAGTAAGTTGCGAGAAAATAAATACAGCTTCCATATCATCAACATCTACATTAAAATTTAACTTTTTCCAAATTATAACTAACAAAATGAGTTAGCCATATTTAAAATAGTAAGTAAAATTGCATAAACATCCGCAGTCTAATAATAAAAGTAAAGTAAAAATGAACGAGTAATGAAATAAAATATATATTTCAGTTACAGTTTCCCATGGATCTAGGAATATAGCAGTTTCCATAAATATTCCCTTTCCCCTCTAACACTTTAGCTTCCCTGTACTGCGACTTCTCAACAGACTATAGCGCTTTGCCTACAATCGTCATCTGGTAGACGATGTAATCTTGGAACAAGAATTGTTATCTGAAGCCGGGTCTATAAAGTTTTGATCACTATATAATGCATTGACATAGGACATCGGTTGAATTGCATTATCTTCTTCAGCCTTTCGAATTTGTTTTCATGATTTTTTTCTGGTAAATACGTAAATCCTATGCTATAACGCTCAATTAATAAATTTTTTTGAAATTGCAGCACGCGTCATTTTTCCTTGCAACCACAGGTTTTCATTCCGACGTTGATGGTGACCATCTATAGATAGTTTCGGAACGCACAATTCAATTCAAGACGGTTAGTAGCGCCTAGCGCCTGGTAGCGCCGTAGCGCCGACTGTAACACGGTCTGTGCTCTGTACTACAGGAAGCAAGAAGCAACTGCAAAGGAGACCCGTAGTCACGTGATTGTAACATAGTGTGCTGAAGACATGGCGGACAAAGACGAGAATGAGAAGACCATCGCCGAAGACTTGGTTGTCACCAAGTATAAAATGGCCGGCGTGATCGTGAACCGTAAGGAAACGACTTAACGTTCTCTAACGAAACGCAGAAACCGAATGTGGCTCATTCCCATAAAACTACAAGCCCCATAATGTTCTATTTTCCGGTTGGCCATATGGAATGTGGCGCGCTAATGCCGGGCTCCCTTACCATGTGGGATAGACCAGCCTTGACTATTACACGTTTCGATAACTCGTCGATAATTAACGTATTCCACGTTTTCTTTAATGCTCGATCGAACAGAAAATTCCGTACGATTTTCTATTCGATCCAACGACTCGTTTATTATCAGTCCTTATCTGATACTCTTACTCACGTTTTCACTTGTGGACCACGACTCGCTCGTTCCACTGCCGTCTCTTACAATTTCCCTACGAGTTATCCAACAATCGATTAATTGCTTTCCCGTTACCGAATTTTTTTCCTGTCAGTTTCGATTTTAAATCGTAGAAGTACTACCGATCAATCGCTAGTATGTTGACCAACATTTACGAACTTTACGAATTGGTTTTTAATTGCATAGAAAACGATTATTCGTTGAATTTCACGTCGATCGTATCGAGTAGATGATTGTTTTTCTTTGTAGGAGTGCTAAAGGAAGTTTTAGATAAATGTGTTGTTGGGGCATCTGTAAGAGAGATATGCGAGTATGGAGACAAATTGTTACTAGAAGAGACTAGCAGAGTTTTTAAGAAAGAGAAAGAGCTGAAGAAGGGAATCGCTTTTCCTACGTGCATATCGGTTAATAATTGTATTTGTCATTTCTCACCGATCGCCAGCGAACCGGATGTCCTCCTCAAAGACGAAAACATGGTAAAAGTGTAAGTTCATCGTTCGAGTATTCGCAGCAGCTTTACAAAAAATAATGTGTAGAATTGTTTTTATAAAAATATTTGTATAATTTTAGAGACCTTGGGGCGCACATTGATGGCTTTATAGCAGTTGTTGCACACACTATTGTTATAGGTTCATCGACAGAAAAAAAAGTTACTGGTAGAAGGGCAGACGTAGTGTTGGCTGCACATTACGCGTCTCAAGCTGCGTTAAGGCTTCTGAAGCCAGGTACAGAGGTAAGACTCCAGTCTGATATAAAACGAATACCGTGTGAACAATTATAACCATTATTTATGTAACTGTTTCTTTTTCGTTTTTAGACTTACACGATAACAGGCACCGTAGAAAAAATTTGCGAAGCATACAAATGTAAACCTATAGAGGGGATGTTGAGCCATCAATTGAAACAGTTCAAAATCGATGGCGAGAAAACTATAATTCAAAATCCCAATGATGCGCAGAAGAAGGAGCACGAAAAGTATACTCTTGAAACTCACGAGGTGCTTAATTAAACGCAACTCAATTGAGGGGGTAGACTCATTTCTAGGATTGCAATTCTCATTTTCGATAATGCAAAGATAGGGTTTTTCAGTAGTCGAAAACGCTAGATAAATCGCCCTCAAAAGTCCTATTTTTACGAAACCCCATCTTTGCATTATCGAGAAATGAGAAGCCTCGCAATCCTGGAACAAATAAAACATCTATATTTCTTAACACTTTTTACAGGTGTACGCTATGGATGTTGTGGTGAGTACCGGTGAAGGTGTAGGCAGAGAACAAGACACCCGCGTCACGATATTTAAGAAAACAGAGGAAACATATCAGCTAAAACTGAAAGCGTCGCGTATGTTTTACTGTGAAGTCACTCATAAACACGGTTTGATGCCGTTCAACTTACGCACTTTCGAAGACGAGAAAAAAAGCAAAAATGGCAGTGGGGGAGTGCGTGAGTCATAGGCTGATCGAACCATTCCATGTACGTTTTAACGAAACAACGTTTTACTTCTGTCATTGTTCTATTCGCATTGTGTACACGATGTATACGTATATTTACTGTTCCAGGTATTGTACGAAAAGCCAAACGAATTCGCCGCGCAATTCAAATTCACGGTACTATTAATGCCAAACGGGCCACATAAAATAACCGGACTTCCTTTCGACCTCGATACTTACCAGTCCGATTGCGTTGTCGAAGATCAAGAATTAAAGGTATACATTGAGTATTTTCTTGGATGATAATCCAACGTTTCTTTCTTATTAACTAATTTCGGTTTTGTTGCAGACTCTGTTGTACACCTCGGCAAACCCGAAATCAGCGAAGAAGAAGAAAAAGAAGGCTGAGAAGTCTGTAGGCGAAGTGGCAATAGAAGTCGACGCCAAGGCCTAACACAACCATTTTAGCGTTCATCATAACGTTTTGACATCGTGCACTTTATGTTACTTTTCGTTTATTAGCTTCAGAGCAGAAACTGGACACTATTCGTCATTGTCCATTTGTACCTGTTCCGTCATAGGAACGTTTGACTATAGAAACTATGAGCCTTCGCTTCGTTCTGCCCATCTAATACCACCAGAAAAATCATTGTTACTCGTATAATACACGCATACCTTTTTTATCAGTTGAGAAAAGTGTCGAGTTTTCTGCCCTGTAAGAATTCGACCTTACAAAAACACATTATGCAGCCACTTATCCGACACTTACGTTTTTATACCGGAATATCTTTTTAATGGACCATGGTATTATATATACTGAACGATGATTATTCGTAAGACATTATGCAGCTGATCTGTATTACATTTCGAGTACGTGGAACTTATTTCGCAGAATAATGGTCGATTTTGTGACTGTATTTGTGCGAACTAGATCAACCGAGCCAGAAAGTGGAATCGCACGTGCATTCATATCGTTTCCTTCTTAGGGTAAACAACAATAAAGTACGACTTTTATTTCGTAAATATTCTTGCATTCTAACGAAAGTATATTATATGTTAAACGATATGTCCGTTCGAAATTTCATTTGAATGAAAATGAAATAAGAAAAAGAATAACTTGGTCGGAGTCACTACTAACCACCGTTATTGAATGCACTGCCAACGTTCGTCACGATTCACTTTGACACCGTTGCTGGTTTTGCACTAGTTAATTTTTCGATCTCGTGTCTAGTAAATGGGAAATCACCATTAAAGAAAGAAAGAAAAGAAGAAAAAAAAAAAGAACAATTGTACAATTGGAATGGAAATGTTCACATTCGAATTCCGTATAAACAATGAAAATGCCAATGGACTCACGGATTATTTAGTTGTAAAGCTATATCCCAACCGTCAGAAAATATTTTATTCTATTCAGTTGAAATCCGCGCTTTTAGCGAGAGTTCACCAAACTTGATAATCACAGGCGCACCTCGTGTTATTCACGTTCGAGCGAAAAGAACAGAAAAGTAAAATGAAAACATGATTCGAAGAACAGAAACTATTCTTCATTGAGAATATGATGGTCTTGTCATGATAAAAGGCGGAAATTATAAAATATTATAACAATGTAATGATAGTTTTGTATAAGGAGGATAGATAATGTATCTGTTATAGATATTTTTTCTACTCAAGTTGTGCATATGTCGAATGTTACCGAGTGTGCTTGTAAAAGAAAAGATGTCTTAGGCCATCGTGCACTGTCCTTCCTTTGCCCAGATTCGAATACCTTCTTTTCATTAGATTTAATACGATACTTAGCATAGATGTATTTAAATATTTATCAAATATTCGAAAAGCCATTAAGGAAACACCTGCAATTATATCTGTGAGAGAAATAATAGTTAAACTTATTCGACACTTTTCTTGCACGGAGGTCAAAGATCGAAATGTCAACGATGCAAACGAGGACTGTGCACAAAGTTCGTACTGAACATATAAAATTTAAATATGGTGATATGAAATTGTTATTGAAAGAAACTTAATAACAAGCTAATAAGTATAGATTTTGACAAGTGCATATTTCTTTTTTTCTCGAGATTCTTGAGATATAGTGGCATACTAATGCATAATCTGTAAGATACTGTCTACTTCCGAAGGTACGCAAAAACTCGTAGATTACAAATTGCTGTCGAACAAGATAGGATTTTATGGATTATGACTTACGAAGTTTTCTATAGGACCATATGATCTCTGATGAAAGTGAGAACACAACATCAGAAATATAGAAACGTATTTGCAGTCGTGTCTTTATTGTTAATCTAACAGCTACGTGGTGTAAACTAACATAGTTTTAATATTCACTTCTGTTATGTTTAAGGAGATAGGCAATGAGAATTAGTACTACAAAAACATGAAATTAACAATACCAGTTTATTACAGAAATTTAGAGTGAACTAATATTAAAACTATGTTATCATACTTATTTTGTAGATCCGTTTGAAACGATGCTACATCGAAGATGTTCTGATTTTGCCGATCAAGTTTTGTCTTCTTAACATTTTTAAAGCCGATGAAAAAGATTGATATATAAATACTGTAAATACACGATGACGATTGTAGCCATAAAATCGTGAACCAAACGAAGGAGTTTTATGATTAGAGCTTAAGATATGTAACTTAGATTATACGAATTTTAATTTCAACACAACTGTATTAGGGGTGGTGATGTCGGCAACATTGATCTCGCTACCGTTTCTCAGTCCAAGATCAACTAACGTTTTTGTTAAATTCTCACGAGTTTTCTCCTCGATGCTCGCAACAGTTTGCATATATAAAGTTTTATTTTTTCCATCGATATTGGCGGTAAGACCCGGATTTTTCATTTGCAAGTCGGATCTTTCGCACAGAAGTTCTATCAGGTCCCTTAATTTAAATTTCGAGTTAGGAATCTCGATTTCTTTTGGAATTTGGCTACACGCTACGCAATCTTCTTTTTTCTCTGCCTCGTAAGTGTACGTATAGATTCCATCTAAATCGTTCAATACCTTTCAAAGAAAATTACTTTTTAACTGGAATATGGAGCCTACGTTTGGTAGATACTACGGTTGTATAATTACCATGTAATTGTTTAACGATGCACTGCAACTGCTAGCAAGCTTGAACGCTTCCGTAGTACAAGTTGCCGCGATCACAGCGTTCGTCGATGCTACAGCAGGTATAATATTTTTAACTACACCCTGCACCAGCCTGTACGTTAAACCCTGTATACCAAATTGCGTTGCCCTCTCGATGGACTTTTCATAGATCCAGTTTATATGCTGAGGATCGTCTCCATCTATCGGACAATTGAATGGATTTTCCTTTGGCCATTGAATTACTTTTACATACTCTATACAATGCTCCGGTAAACGTGGAGTATTCGCTATTGTGCATAACGGATATGTGACCTATACTCGGAGGTAATTGCTAGTAGAATAAAGACAGTTGTACAGATATAGATGCAATCTATAGAAAGATACAAGTAGATTGTTCACCTGAGGTGGATAAAGATCTAAGGTGCATTCGATGCACGCGGTTAGACCAGGCAAAATCACCCTGACGTTTCCTTTAAAGCCCTCCGTGCCACCATCGATCATCGGTATGATACTAGACTTATCTAACTCTCCATTCTCGTAGATCAAAAGGGAGAGGAGCATGCCGTTCATCCATCTCCTCGCAACAATTGAATCTAAGCCGCAAACTATTATGTGAAATTGCCTGTAAAATTCCTCGTCTTTGTCCTGTATTTTGCAACAGTGCGGTACAACATTGCTGCCCGGTATTCGGGAGTTCACAAATCGCGCGGCTACCTCCGCCTTTGACGAGCCGATATCTTTGTGACGAAACAGAAACTGTCTGCAATTTGAATTCATTCAATTGCCATACCATATCATTCAAAAATCTCTCAACGGTGTCCGATTAAATGTTTTGTCGTACCGGTTTAGGTTAGATAATTCAATCGTGTCCATGTCTATTATGTGAATATGTCTGAACCCCATCAGGGCTAGATCTTTGAGCAATTCGCATCCTAAGCCGCCAGCACCGATAATCAGGATCTTGCAATTTTCTGACAAAAACTGCAAGGTCTCCGAAGACGGTTCGAAATCCGGTCTGCAAAAAGGACCGGATCTCTCTAATACCTTTCGCAAATTACTCCACCGCCTGTGTGTATTGTCAGACCCCATCATTGAAAATCAATGTAATCTCGCGCGACCAAGATCACTGTAATAAATCCAAATATATCAATATCAACAGAACATTGTATATATAAACACTACCTCTAACATAACCTGTTCATTCAAATCGGGAACACTAGCGAAGAGTAGGGATACAACGATACAAGAGGCGACACTGACGTCGCTCGTTGACCGTCAAGCGGGAAGTTTAAATCGGACGAATTTAATATTTCGTGTCGATGTCTAAAAATCTATTTATTTTAATTTAGAATGTACTATTTATTAGCATTGCTTATCGAAGTATTTACGTTAATTTTGCAAATATAATAAAATTATAACTAGACCGCGGAGTTTTCTGCGTTTATAGCAAAATTGAGTAGATGAAATTCAAAGTAGTTGGAAAATTTTAAAAATTGAAGATGTCAATATATGATTTCTCCTCTGTTAAAATCATTAAGGGAAGAAACAACATTCAATTTAGTTTCTATTCCCTGCAATCGATGCAGACAATTTTTATTTTTCGAGTAGTCGTCTACGGCACTACGCTAGGCAACCCGCAATGCAGCAGCGACATCAAATCACCGCGTCGTCTCGCGGTGCAAGCCTGCAACCCGACAACAAGCGACGTCGGTAAAAACGTGTTGCAAAGCAGCAGTTGGTAGATTCCCGAGTATTTTTCAATCATCTCGAGAAGAGCGGTTTCGTTTCCCCAAAAGGAACCTTAATCAACGGGTACTTCGATCAGCGGTTCTATTTACGAGAACATTTCGCTTATTCGTTCCGAGGTTCAACGTTCGATTAAATTATTCCTTTTCTACGATCGGATGGGAACGATTTAACGCTGCGAAACGGACCGTTTTTTCCGCGAACAATTTTCCATCGAACTCATTCGTCAAATTCTTTTTCTCGGTCCAGTGAGCATCGTTCGCGTACCGTTTCTCGAGCAGACCGCCTCCCATCACGGCGTGTCAACGCCTCGTCTGCAAATCGATATGTAAATCGGTGTTGCACGGACGAAATACGGTGAGTGTCGACTAGACAGTGTTCCCGTCGGATTAAAAACGATCGAATAGTTATGACAGGATCACGTCGCTCTTCGTACGTAGGTCGCGAACCTTTTCCGCCGTTTTCGCGACGCTTCCTGCGAAACCGGGAATACGTCCTTCGGAAATTCGCTGGTCGACGATCGTGTCGCGCGTTATTACACGGTGCGGGTACACCAGGGTGTACACACAATATACAGGGTGTTCGCAATTGTCTATAGAAACAGTCAATACAGTCTTCTCATTCTATTCAACCAAACCTTTGCGACCTTACGTACCATCGGCCATTGAACGCGCGTAGCGCAGCACTCATTGATCCGAAGGACAACAACGCTGTTTGTAAACATTATTGTTTGCATACAAACGGGGTCGACGCTACCCAACTCTTCCGCTAGGCGTTACGTAAAAATGAAGAAAAATAAACCGCTGGAAGAGTGTTTTGTACTATAGCCGGCTTGAGTAACAATTAATGGTTAGCCTTGTCTAGGAAAAAGGATAGACCACCGGTGGGTATTAAAAACATCTTTCAAGTCGACGATTTGCAATGAACAATTTCCTCAAATATAATCAAACAAGTACTGTAGGTTTGATTAGATTCTGCATTGACATCCATCCCTTTCGAACGCGTTCAATATGGCAAGGAGACCGCACAGTATCGAAGATCGTGAAACAAATATTTTGACTGATTCTCCTAAAAAAATTAAGGCTGTCGGTGCCTTTCGGTACTAGGTATATACTAAAGGGTCTTTCGATAAGAGCGATAGAACTTTGAATTGAAACAAAACGAAAAATACAGGAGATAATCTAGTACTCGGTACGCATTACACATGAAATACAATATCATATAAATGACCACCACAAACCCAATTTGAAATTTGACAAATGCGGCGGTCAATTGGCCTCGAAGATCTTGCTCTTGTTTATTCCGATAAACCACAAACTGTTAATGATCTTAAATCAAAGATAATTCGTGTTATCGGTGAGATACGACCTGATTCATGTGGCAGAGTGCTTTAAAATAAAGCAGCGATTACTAGATTATCTTCCGCATTATTTCAATTCGAAATTCTATCGTTCTTATTGAAAGACCCCTTAGAATATTTAAATACCGTGCGGTCTGCTCGAGCCGACTCCGCTGACAATGAGTGAGACGGTACAGCGCGAGGCAAGTAGTATTTCGCGTCGCAAAGTTTTGGAGCACCCTGTATGGTGTATGCGCGGTGGTCATCCCCCTTCTGGCAACCGGGGAGGAGGACGAGCGATGCGGGACGCACAGCTGGAGAACGAAAATGTCGCGCTTTCTGCTCACGGCAAGCGAGGGAATCGGCTGTTGTTGCTCGGCGGCTGGGTGCCGGCGTAGTGCGCTAGCGTCGCGGTTGAACGCGGGCGTCGAGCGGGTTCGCGGACATCAGGGGGGCTGGAGGCGCTTCGACTTGGTTTAGCGTGGAACGGAAGCGCGGGATTGCACGTTCGATTCGATTCGAGGGGACGCTACGTTGGAACGACGTTACATATCGGAATATCGCCACACTGGCTCTCGGTGCGACGACGTGCTCTTCGTGTGTTTACGTGTTGCGCGCACGTCGGGCAATCGATACGCGGCGCCGCGCCACGCCGCGCCGTGTACATGTGCCGGGTTCAGTGAGTGGATTACGAATTCGGACGAGTGGACAGCGGTGGCACGGTCGCACGTGGCCCTTTTGTCCACGATTTTCGAGACCGCAAGCAATTCCTCTCTCTCTTTCTCTCGCTCTATCTATCTATCTCTCTCTCTCTCTCCTCTCTCTCTGACAAATAGGTATCGCGACGTTCAACGATTGCCGGCTCTAAACTGAACTGCTATTCGGTTTTCAACGACTGAAACCACGAACGCCGAGTATCTACACAGCACACAACAGGCTCTTTCTTGCTCTCTCTTTCTTTCTGGGCCGAGCTGGTGACGTGGGTCGAACCCGCGCGTGAACATTATTCGTCGGAGTACCAAAGAGATATCCTATGGGATATAATATCGCAAACTGGGAAATGATACGCTCGAGGGAGGAATTTGAGGAGAAACTGGGCCCGGACGCCGCGGATGACACTCACTCCCTGTTGAACAATATGGTAGACGTCAGAGCGTGCTACAAGCCCAGCGGAAAAGTAAGATTTCATCTTCTGATTGTTGTGCACCTTTCGCCTCTGCCTGTTTATTCGAATAATCGCTTCTTCCCGTCTCCTTAGCCAGTTTGTTTTTTCGTTCCTTGGTTTGATACGAACACTTGATCCGCTTGTTGTGTTTTCATGATCGATACCGCCCTCGATGATGCCCCGAAGAGGGGATGATGTGTCCTGTACCCCTTTCGTAGTCTCTTTCCCACTGTATTATTCTTTTCCTCGCTCGGAGAATGCATTGTTGTTGTGTGTGCACTTATTATCGATCCGATCGATTGCGTGTGCCGGTCGCCCGTCACCGTTATAGCGCGACCCGGCTGCTTTTGTTTTCGAATCAGGCTGTATTTAGAGCGCTGCCGCTTTGCGAGCGTGTTCGGCTTGATTTAAGGAAATTGGTATTGATTGACGACCGCAATCACGATGGGGGAGGGGAGCCAGTCCCACTTTTTCTTTTTATCCGTTTCTCCAAGGAAGTATTCGTTAATGTTTCTAATCACCGATTAATCGGGGGACCGGGAAGTCCTTGCGGAGCCGAGCACCGGTGCTTCGAGAAACCACTCACGGAATTCCCCATCCCTCTCGTTTGGAATGCGCAGTCATGGAAATTTCAATACACTCGAGATGCAAATTAGATCGTTTCGAGGAGAGGCTACTTCTCGAAACGAAAGCGGATTCATTAATTTAAATAGTTGAACGTAGAAAAGTACTAAAATTAAGTCGGACTAACTCTAGATATAAATGGTCCGAGGGTTAAGAGGGTAGACTCGTTTTTAGCATGTAGCTGTTTCAGCTTCATGATTTATTAATGCAAATTAGGCCTCCTTAAAGGTAAAAATAGGACTTTTGTGCAGCGCTTTTGACTACTGAGAAAGCCCATATTTGCATTATCGAGGAATGAGGAGACGCGTCCCGCACCCTTGCAATCCTGGGGAAACGAGAGTCTACCCGCTTAAGAGAAACGGTATAATTGTTCAGTGGGCTCTGACCTCCCGTGTGATGGAGACGATGATCCACGACCGCGTGCGTGGATCATTTTGCGGGCGCAGAGAGAGAGAGAGAAAGAGAGAGAGAAAGAGACGGTTTGCGCGCGAATTGAGCGTCATTCGACAAGACGGCCGGGCGAGCGAGCGCGCGCGTTTCTATAAAAGCGTCACGCTCGCGTATTAAACACGCAGCGAGGAGCGTGCACCACGTGACACGCGGCTGGCGGTGATGCAGGCTCGTCTACATAGAGCGGTGTAGCGGCTAACTGGCAGTGCTTGCCCGACGACTTTCGCGATATAACGCGCGCGTGTCCGAAACTTGCCGATCGCAAAGAGCGCGCGCGGTTGTTGCTTCTCGCCTGGCCCTTCTCGTGTCTGAATGAATCGGCCAGCGTCGTGGCGTGCTTGGTCTCGTCTCGTCGCGTGACCACGTTTTCCATCGCGTTCGAGCTGAATCGCCGCGCGGCGCTGAAGAGCAAGCAAGCCAGCCGCGCACAGTGCGCTCCGTTGTTGCCCGGCTCTCTCTCTTTCTCTCTCTCGCTCTTGGCTTTATCTTGCAAGTACATATACACACTTTTCGCCCGGGGAACGTTATTGTGCGCCAAGGGGAACCCGTCTCGCGCTTCCCACGGAAGTCGCTCGAGACTCCTCGAACACGCGTCTGGTTCCGCCTTCGAGCCCAACGGAACGTGGAAGACGTTCCACGGCGCCGTTCGCCGTCCCATGGACAAACAGGTACTTTGTTTTCGTACGTGTATACAGTGTGTCGGAAAAGTACACTGGTCCCGAACCGACCGGGCCATAACGAACACCCGATTAATAAGGCTTAACGAAGCTAATCGATGCGCGAACAAACCAAGACCGCGGACAGACCTTTTCCGGCCACTGTATACTCGCTCCGATACTGTGTACTCGCAGTTTCTTTGGTAAATTAACCCTTCGACTGCTATGACGCGTACGCTTTCCATCGTATACATTCGACGTACGCGAAAATCGTCAATATTTAAGACGAGCACATACCATAATTCTGTTTATATAGGTTACGCTGACTTAACCCACGCCGCGCGAAAAAGTATTCCCCCTCCCCTTCAACGATCGCAACTGTCTGGAGTAATTCCACAGTTGAAGGGTTAACGCGAGTATGCGAGCGACGACAGGGCTTGAAACAACGGCGTTACCGGAAACGGTTTAAGACAGTTCTTCAAGACAAAATAGCTGTTACGAAGAGCCGACGAAACAACGGTTATGGAACCGGTATGGGAACCGAAATAGTAGCTGTAACCACAACAAATGGTGGGAATGTTCGGTTCTTCGGAAGCGTTCGAGAAATCGCGATCGATATATATTACAGATTTCAAGCCCTGGACGTTGGAGATTATGAACGGTCGAGTCACTCAAAGAAAACAGGACGGGCCGGCTTAACGCAAAGTCGCTAGATAACGAGGGGGCGATTCACCGAAAGCTAATATCGATCCTGTTTATCGAATAGTGATCTTGATCGCGTACAATGCTGGGAACACACCTCGCTTCTCATGCCCGTACGTGCTAAAATACAAAGCAGCGTTAGCTAAAGTTGCAGAACACGAGAACAGTTGCATTGAATTGTTAGTAGAGTATAGAAAAATACGACGGTCTCGCGGAGAATACCTGAGCTCATGGTTCCCCTCTTCCTGGACCGCGGACGACATTGGTTTCGAGGAGTGACGTAAGCCCACGTGTAACTCGGCGTAGAAAGAAAATATAAGGATTACATACTCGTGCGACCGAAGAATTTCCGGACACGTGGGTGGAGTATCTTCCCCCCCCAGCCGAGCCACGATGGTTCATCCTACGACGAGACACAGCTGTTGGGAATGATACGGTTAAGCTGATTCTACTTCGCTAAAAACCGAACAAGACACGTTACCTTTTCGTTCATCCAAACAGTTGTGTAGTAGTTGTGGGTAGAATCAGGAAAATCTAACAGGACTTTAGAGGACACGTTAAATTTCGTTGGTCCGAACTCCCTTCGCTCTAACTCACCTGAAGGAAGTTGTGTAGCAAGATGGTGGATAGAATCAGGAAAATCTAACAGGACTTTAGAGGACACGTTAAGTTTCGTTGATCCAAACTCCTTTCGCTCTAACTCACCTGAAGGAAGTTGTGTAGCAAGATCGTTGGTGGAATCAGGAAAATCTAAAAGGACTTTAAAGGACACGTTAAATATTGCTGATCCAAACTCCCTTCGCTCTAACTCACCTGAAGGCAGTTGTGTAGCAAGATCGTAGGTGGAATCAGGAAAATCTAAAAGGACTTTAAAGGACACGTTAAATATTGCTGATCCAAACTCCCTTCGCTCTAACGCACCTGAAGGCAGTTGTGTAGCAAGATTGTGCGTAGAATCTGGAAAATGTAACAGGACACGGTACCTTTCCGTTCATCCAAAGTGTTGTGTAGTAGTTGTGGGTAGAATCTGGAGAAACTAACAGGACCTTTACCTTTCCGTTCATCCAAAGTGTTGTGTAGTAGTTGTGGGTAGAATCTGGAGAAACTAACAGGACCTTTACCTTTTCGTTCATCCAAACTCCCTTCGCTATAACTCACATGAAGGCAGTTGTGTAGCAAGATCGTAGGTGGAATCAGGAAAATCTAACAGGACTTTAAAGGACACGTTAAATTTCGTTGGTCCAAACTCCCTTCGCTCTAACTCATCTAAAAGCAGTTGTGTAGTAAAATCGTAGGTAGAATCAGGAAACTCTAACAGGACTTTAAAGGACATGTTAAATTTTGTTAGTCCAAACTCCCTTCGCTGTAACTCACCTGAAGACAGTTGTGTAGCAAGATCGTGGGTAGAATCTGGAAAATGTAACAGGACACGGTACCTTTTCGTTGATTCAAACTTCCTTCGGTCTAACTCGCTTGTAGGCAGTTGTGTAGCAAGATCGTGGGTAGAATCTTCTCTTAGGGCAAGAGGGTTCTCGGGTCTCAGCCGAAGAATTCGCCTGCTGAGAGAATCAGATTCAGTAGTATATAGTATTCACTGTTGTTTGTTCATAGACTATTTTATGTATTTATGAGAAAAATGAGTAGGTGTAATTTCGAACAGTAAAGACACTGGATGAATTACAATAGAAATTGCTGTTGTATTATTTCAGCTAATTAAGGGAGTCTAGTTTCCAGGATTGCAAGCGATGAAAGATCAATCTAGGCCTCAGTCGCCTTAGAAAGTCCTATTTTTACGTTCACGAGGCATAATTTGTATTATTTGGAAGCATAAAGCTGCGCATGTAGCTATTTTCATAAAGCTGCGACAGCTACATGCTGCCGAACAATGCAAATTACGCTCGTAAACGTGAGAATAGGATTTTTGAGGGAGACAGCGGTCTACATCTTTGCATTATCGAGAAATGAGAACCCCTTGAGCAGTTCGGGATTCAGGTACACACCTTTTATTTTCGATAATGACCCGTAGCGATGGGACAGTGCCGCTTCAGGCAGCCCTAGCTCTCCCGATGGCCCCATTGGATTTGCTACTTCGCCGAGAAAGTAGAATTGCATTGAAAAACCGCCTGAAAAGTGCTGTTCGGGGCAGCCCTAGATCTCGTGACTCGAACGGATTAGCTAGAGTCGTTGCTCGAAAGCAAGAAAACGGTAGTGGTAACGAAATTGCAAGTCGTCGTCACGCATCGGAACGATGTTCGCGGCCAATCGAGGCTTTCCGTGGGTCGATCAAAGATCGCGAAGGCAAGGAACGCGAAGGGAGGGGAAGAGGAGCAAGCCGATAGGTAACCGGTGCTCTCGGATCGATGCACTTGTAATTCGTCCTCGATCCAACGAGCGGTCGGTCTCTAATCGCCTCGCTCAACGCCTGGTGTTCCCTTCTGTTTTTATTTCTTCCAGTAAAGAAGGAAGCGAAACCGAGCTAGACTCAAATTCTCCTATCGTTCGCATGCATGGGTCCTGGCTTGTACGAATTGCGACCCGCACAATCGCACACGCATACACACCACCACGTACCTGTTCTGCACTGGCGATCAACGTATCACAGCGCACGTGTACCCGGCCGGCCGAGTCCGATCGGTATCAGACATGACCAACGATAAACAGGTGAGTGGTTTCGGTGTACAGCTGACTTTTGGACCAGTCGAACGAGTGTTCTCGACAGTTTGTTGCATATCTTTCCGGCTACTGGTATTTCCAGATAGCCGGAGACCTTTGAAACTAACAATTTCCTTCACTCTTACTTTCGTACACCTTTCTCGCGGCCAACGCCGTTTGGAAAATACGATGGTTTCACTTCTCAACTAATATACAGGCTGCGGGTGTCTTTATGCAAAATAAAAACAGCTTTCCATCGACTGCCAGAAGAAGGAATAACATAAAAATTGATTTTATCCCTTAACGACTTTGTTACGTTAAAAGCAACTTTTACTATTTTACATTTCGCTCAACCAATTTCTTCATTGATGCATCAAGATCCGCAGTCTACTAATATACATCTAAAGAAGTTGTATAATTAAAGTTTGTACGACAGGGTTGAGCTTATATCTAGATCTTCTAACATTTTCATTGTACGATCGCATTAACAAATTCGTTCAACCGTTTCCTACGAAACGAATCTTTATAGCTTGAACAAATTTCAAATAATCGGTGCTGGTAGATGTAGTGTTAAAAATATTAGAACGCGTCCCGTAAACCTAACGTTAAGTATGTCCGCGGCGGCATCCTGCACAAGTGCATTGACTCGGGTCACTCCTTGCAAGGAGCAAATTGCCTGTAACAGGCTTATTATAGATCACCGCGCCGACAGAGCCTGACGAATCATTGGAGTCAAGTTTCCAAATGATACGATCGGGTAGCATGTTATCGTACGAAAGCCGCAATTGTTAACGTTGATGGCGGATCGTTGGAATTCCACCTGTCGAGGACACTCGCTCGATCGATTCAATAGAAAATTGATACGATTCCGTCCGTCCGAGTGAGACGGAGACGCTTTGCTATCTCTTCGAGGGAACGCCGTCGAAGAACACCGGCAAGAAGCTCGATTTGAATTGCTATGCGCGCACGAAGCACGTTGCGTTTTGCTCTTTGGCTTGATGCATCTTGATTGATATTTGCAACTGCATGATTACGATAAATAGCCGTTTACTCTACGACTTATTCGTCGGACAGAAAAAACCTGCCCGGGTACTTGTCCGGTGAACTGTGTCGCGACAACTAACGAGGCAGGATGGTACTTCTGCAAACGAGTCTCCCCGATAACAACAGTTCACGACGCGAACTTTAAAACAGCGTTTCGAGAGACCGTTAAACCGAAAGTTCCATGCCACACAGACACGTACAGAGAGATATCCGTGACCCTAATTGCAGTTCGCGTGGCACGCGATGATTATTACCCTCGGGTTACCCGTGGAACGCGATCGATTCGTATTGTCTGATCGGCTGCGAACACGATCCTCGAAGAACGACGAGAATGTTACAGAAACAGAAACCGCGATCTGGAATTCCGATTCCTCTCGCGGAATCGAGAGAATACTCTCGCGAGAGTCGTTCGAGGATCGTAACAGATCCGAAGAAATCGGGATCACCGAAACTGGGCCTCGGCTTATCGGATCGGTGTTACACGGACGTACATATGTAAGCGCTGGAACCGATCTAATCTGGCACGGATTCGCGATCCCACGATCGATCCCGCTTTCGATTTTGTTCTGCTCGATAATTGTCCGGGGAACGATCGCGCGCGATTATGTGTTACGTTTCGAAATTACCAAGCGGCAGCTCGTCGATCACGCTCGTTTTTGATCGCGCGATCAACGCCGCGCCGCGACGGCGAGGGTCGTGCACGCCAGACGGCTACACTTTTCGCGAGAAAAAGTCGCATAATTTGATCTGTCTCGCCGCGCTACGCTGCGCTCGAACCCTCGCCTCGCCTCGGCTCGGCTCCTCTATGCATCACGCGCGACCAACTCCAAAGATTTCACATCGAGACGCGATTACCGCTCGTTTTCCGCGCGCGCGTTCCCTGCCAACGGCCTCGGCAGAACACCTGGCAGAACGCAGAGCAGAACGTCGACCAGTATTCCCGTGGTTGAGCGCGAACGATGGCAAATCGGTAATAACGTTGATAAACGACGAGCCGGGATCGTGTGATCGCCAGCTTTCGGCACCTACGCGCCGGAGAACTTTCTTCTTCACGGTTTCTGAGCCCCGGTGAGAGTCCCAGAAACGCATAAATAGTTCACGCTCGTGCGATGCTGGCCCGCCGCACCGCCGCGGCATGTATTTGCTCGATCCGGCCGGCCGAAAGCCGATTTTGTCAAATTTATCGAGTGGAAAAACCCGTTGTTACCTGCAAAACGGGAAATTAATTTGAATACGAACGAAATGGTTCGACGAACATGCTTTTGGTCAGCCAGATCGAGCAAATGCCGCCGTTAGTTAGGAACCCAACGGATCAGCTAATTAGTACGACCGATACATTATTGCTTGGAGCAGTGGCTTTCAAACTGTTCCGCGAGCCGACGTCGAATATCCCTGAAACTGGATTCCGTTAGTTTCCTTGCACAGGTGCAAGGACTCTGCTGATCGCATCTCTGTACCAATTTCTCAAATATCATCACCCGCGTTCGAGTATCGTTCGCTAAAAGTAGGTCGACTTAATCGTTCTATCAGGCGAAGACAATTCGACTTACCTCTTAGTTGTCGCTAGACCGGGACCGTGCGGGAGCAACTACAGTAAAGTCGAGATTACTGTCCTCAGTCAACACCGGGTTCTAAGTCCTAAGTGTGTAAACACCACACATTGACTCGAATGAATCGAAATGTTCAACTTTCTTCATTTTCATTATTTTTTTTTATGAAATTTCACTATCGTACTTCTGGCATTCTTCTGATTAATATAAGACCAAACACGATATAATTCCAATTGTATTTAGCGGTTAAATCGACGATTCAAGTTTCGGTCGCAAGGAAGGACAGCGTATGGGAAAGAAAGAGACACTCGTTCTGTCCTTCTGTATGTTCGGTCTCTCCTTTGAATTTCATTCTGTCCTTCTCTATGTTCGGACTCTCCTCTGAATTTCATTTTGTTCTTCTCTATGTTCGAACTCTCCTTTGAAATAACAAAAATACGATCGCAACACCAGGATTACTGTCCACCAAAAATACAGCTGTTGGACAGTAATCTCGACTTTACTGTATCGAGGCGGGCGGTTGTTCCGGAGATGGGAGCAACGTGTTGAGACTGAAAAAGCCCCGAAGAAGGGAGTTCGACGAGGATCGAAGAGGAAAAACGAAACTAGTGTTTGCGTATTTTTCTAGTCCTGGTTCCGCGGGGTCCGCAGCAGCAAGTTCCGGCACGTGTACGGCGTGCCGGCGAAGCGGGAGAAATGCTACGACAACGTGAAGATCACGAAGAACGCCCACGACTCGCAGTTCTGCGCCGTGAATCCGAAGTTCCTCGCCGTGGTGACCGAAGTCGCGGGCGGAGGAGCGTTCTTGGTGCTGCCGTTGGATCGTGTGAGTTATCTAGCCGGATCGATCCGATTCGCCGATACACCGCGAACACGCGTGTACAATGTCGAACCTCTTATCAGCGTCGCGAAGTTTATCGTACCGCCCAGAGTATCGAGTACATCGACGCAAATAGCTCGTTATCGCTGATGCTGCTATACAACCTTCGCGGCTTTTCTGCGACTCTTGCCAGTCGTTTCTCTAGCATACGTCCATCTTTCAGACCGGAAGGCTGGACTTCAATGCCAGCAGGGTCACCGGACACACAGGGCCAGTACTCGACATCAAGTGGAACCCGTTCAACGATAATATTATCGCTTCCTGCTCCGATGACTGCACCGTACGAGACGACCTTTCGACGATCGTTCCGAACAGTTGGACCTGGTCACACGGTTTCCGACGATTCGGCGGTGATCGAGTGACAAGTTCGGCTGCTCAGAGTTGCACACTAGTTCCTCGCTCGTTACATTTCCGATCAAATGCATAATCTGTTCCTTTATGTTGTCATATTGGGTTGGCAACTAAGTGATCGCGTATTTTAAATAAGGAAAATTCCAAATTTTTGCTTAAAAATATATTGTCCGTTTTGATCGACCACCTTTTACCATTTTCGAGGCAAAACCATAGTCCCGTTACTGTAGAATGTAGAACTTCTGTGATTTCTCGGCGAGAAACTGCGACACGTGATTTTCACAGGCCTCTTTTGAAGTCAACTTCACACCATTAAGAGAGTTCTGCATGGAACGCGAAATAAATTGTAATCTGAAGGCGCAAGGTCAGGGCTATATGGTGGATGCGACAACACATCCCAACCTAGTTCCAATAATTTTTGGCGAGTGTCCAAAGATGCGTGGGGCTTTGCATTATCATTCTGGAAAACAACACCCTTACGACTTGCCAATTCTGGCCGATTCTTGAACCGAATCGCTCAGTTCGGCGAGTTGTTGAACGTACACGTTTCAATTAATCGTTTGGTTTTTTTTTATTTGGCAAATCAATTTTGAAACTGCCTTTCTTTCAAGGCTTCATTCCCAAGGCACATAATTATGTATAATAAAAAGTTAACTTTTTATGTGCTCGCGACGCGTTCTTGCCTTTTCGGAAATAATACAATAAAATATGTCTGAAATGCACGTCTTGTTCTTCCATTTTTAAATTGGGATAAAAACGAAACTAATCTACTAATTACCACAATATAAGTTAGATGCTTTGAACACGTTGACAACACAAAAGAATGTGCAAAGACCACCTATTGACAAAATACGCAATCACTTAGTTGCCAACTCAATATCTTCAGTTCTGTAAGAAAGAACGCCGCGTGTCGCATAATTTCACTTTCGAGATATTGCCGTTTGAAATTTTGATTACTAGTTCTTTGACATAATTCTTTGGTTAAATCGCATCATTTTCCGAGCCTTTCGAATTTATTTCCATGACTTTTTTCTGGCAAATACGTAAATCCGGTACTCTGAAGCTTCATTAGTGCGCAAACTCTAATTTTTTGAAACTGTTTCGATTCAATAGTGGAAGAGTTCTACAGAAATCTGAAAAAAACTCGAGTAGAAACCCTGGAAACCAGCGTCCAACTGTGAACGAGAATCGTCTGTCCTTTCCCGATCGATTCCAGGATCGTTCCCGACGGATTCTCCTGGTTCTAGATCAAACTCTGGCACATACCCGACGGAGGCCTGTCCCGGAACTTGACGGATTGGTTGGTGGAGCTTCAAGGACACAAACGCCGTGTCGCTTACATAGAATGGCACCCGGTCGCCGAGAATGTGCTGTTCAGCGCCGGCTTCGATCACCTGGTGATCGTCTGGGATATAAACCGGGGTGAGGCGGTTAGCGTGATCGACAGGCACCCAGACGTCATCTACAGCATATCTTTGAACCGCGACGGAAGCTTGCTGGCGACCACGTGCAAGGATAAGAAGCTGAGGGTGATCGAGCCGAGATCCGGCATCGTAGTCTCGGTATGTCTACTACGATGACGTTACAGATCGTGGAAAGTTTAATCGAACCGCTCGGTTACCGCTCGGATAGGAAGGAGTCTGTCACGCTGGGACCAAAGCTAGCAAGGTGGTGTTTCTCGGTGGTTCGGGACGGCTTCTGACTACCGGCTTCAGCAGACATTCGGATAGACAGTACGCCATTTGGAGCCAGCACGATCTAACTGTCCCGTTGGTCTGCGGGACCATCGATTCATCCAGCGGAGTCGTCTTCCCGTACTACGACCACGATACCAACATGGTGTACCTGGCGGGGAAGGTCGGTGTAGCATAGTTACGCGTCTTACTGTATTCCCAAGTGAACAAAATATTAGAGTAATCTGTTTTCATACATTTCTTTGCATAATTTCGTCACCTGTTTGCATACATCAGACGAATCAATGAATCTACGTCTCTTTGCTCCAGGGCGATGGGAACATCAGGTACTACGAGGTGGTGAACGAAGCTCCCTGGATACATTTCCTCAGCCAGTTCATCTCCGGCAATCCTCAGAGGGGGCTGGGCGTGATGCCGAAGAGAGGGATAAGCACCTCGATGTGCGAGGTGTTCAGGTTCTACAAGCTGCACGCGACACGCGGTTTGTGCGAGCCGATCTCGATGATAGTCCCGCGCAAGGTGAGACATACACCCCGTTAATACCACTATCGATTAGCGATTTAATTCGACCGGCCGCTCGACTGATCGACTTTCACTTTCACTCGACGCCGGCAGAGCGACCAATTCCAGGAGGACCTGTACCCGGACACCGTGGGCACCTGTCCCGCTCTGTCGGCCAGGGACTGGATCAGCGGCATGAACAACCCGCCGATTCTGATCTCTCTGAAAACCGGTACGGTGAATTTTTTTTGCGTTTGACAATTTTTAACACGTCGAATTGATCGGTGGAACACGTTGAACAGGTGGTAGCATCACCACGCACAAGCCGCGGGTTTACAAGCCGCCTCAACTGCCGGCCGCCACGGATCTGAACAACAAGAAGAAATTCGCTTTCCTATCGACCGAGACGGTACCAGACTACAGGCCGATAGAGTTCCACGAGATCTCCGAGAAGAGCCAGAAGACCTCCAGCAACCAGAGCACCAAGTTCCAGCAGCTGCAGCAGAAGTTCGGCAATGCGGTGCTCCAGGTACTAAATCGTTATCCCTAGCTGAAGCTTAGGGTGCGAATACGCTGGCAAGCGACATGCAGATGCGTTACATTTGTCGCGAGTTACTTGCGCCAGCGTGTTCGCACCTGAAAAGCTTAGAGTTTGAGTATCTCTCTGACTGGGACATCGTCTCGCAGAAGAACAACATCATTACTCCCCCTCCGCCGGACAACAAGGTCCTGGAGACCGTGGACGTCCCCAACAACGAGGCCGAGCTGAGACTGGCGTTCGCTCGTCAGACTGACGAGCTGAGACTGGTGCGACGACAGCTCGCCAACAGCCAGCTGCGAGTCAAGGAGCTGGAGGAGCAAATACGCAAGCTTCAGCGCCAGTAAACTTCCCCCGCAAGTCCCCTAGCCGTGTGCCCGCTCTCCGAACCCTCTCACTTTCACTTTTGAAAGTAGACTTCCGTAGGATCGACTCTCCGGAGTAGAAACCACTGGTCGAGCGGACACTCGCGTGCCTAAAGGATCCCGTGGACCAACACCAGTCGGAGAAAATAAGTATTAACCCCTACGCGCCGTGATTCTCATCGCGTCTACAACGATCGGAACTTCTTTGTCGTTCATCGTCGTTCATTGTCGTTATCCTAGAAGATAAAGAGAATCTGTATACTCATCGCATTTCTATATTTTCACGGATGGTTAAATGCCGAGAACAGAGAAAGTTTAACAAAAATCAATGACCTACGTATTCAGTGGATTCTTCAATGGGTTAAAGCGTCTGCTTTCGCACGCAGTCTGGCGACCTATGGTCTTTGGGATCCTTTGATCCTCGCTTCGATAATATCTCCCCTAGAAGCTTTGTTGCTAGTTGCACGAGAGACGCGGTACTTATGAGCGATACCGGGCCTTCACGGAGGGACTATGGCGCATGAGAGACTCCTTGGCAGGGAGTAGAACGTGCTTTGGCTCTCTGAACACCGTCGCTTGCGCATCCGTTCGCATAACTTCGGTAGAACGAGTAGATCCAGCGTGACGAAGCTTGTTAGCTGTACAAATTCATTCGTGGCTCCTCCTCCGCGAATTCGATGATGTGTAAAATCATTTGTGCTTGCGAACGTATCATTTTCTTAGTTTCAAGAACACGTTTTTCAATTGAAACACGTAAAACGGCAGTGTCTCGTGTGCGTATACCGTTAGAAGCGTTTGTTCATTTTGCACTGCCAATGCCCTCTGTGTGCTTCGCACGAATGTATGGTACAGCTAACGGACATTTCTATGAACCCTCGTTGCTCGAGTTTAGACAGTTTTCCGGTGACTTTCTCGTCTTCAGCCTCCTCTCTATCCTATCTCCGTACGGTCTTGCTACCACTTTCCGCTAGCGTAGCGATCGAGCAACAATAATTTAGTCAATTTCCGTCTCCGAACACGTTCGAGATGTGGAACACAGATGAGCTGAGTATGTGATTCAACGCTATTGCCTTCAGACGAGCTGTACAGGACGTACGAGCTTTTTGTCTCTGTGTGTTAGCTTGATACTTCTCTGTTGATCTGTCTCGTAGATATCCTATCGTACACGCACGCCTCTACTCGTTCCTCGACGTGTAGATACAGTTAGTTACCATTTTCCTTGTTCCGCCAGACCTTCGAACGCTCTCCCGCCTAGTTTCTTGTATGCACGTTTATCGATACGCTGTGCAGAGTGTTAAGGTGCACGGAAGAGAATGATCAATCTGATATATGAACGCAAAACCTCGGGGAAGTATTAGTTGTTCAGTACACGGAGAATTGTACCTGTCTTGTGCGTATGCACGTTTATCGTACACAGGTCTGACCTGTGCCGTTGCAGTTTGGGAGAACGCAACTGCAAGTTGTAGATGCAACCAGGATGCAGGTGAAAATTGTAATCTTGGCCTAACGAGTACCTGGAACAATAAGTAAGCGTCATCAAAACTGATTTGCTCGATTGGATCGCGATAAGGGAGACGATACTTACAATGACGAAATGATATCTTTTGACTAGTCCCATTGATGCATCCAACCAGGCACTGCTGCACAACTTGCGACTGCGTTCTCCGAGGCACTGCACAGCATTCCCTTATGTAGACCGATAGATAAATACGCAGAACGTCTAGAAATCGTGGGAAGGATTATTTAGACAAAAGAAAACGCAATAAACATCACTCGGGAAGAAATGTGAAAGCACAAAATACATGGACTTAATGATAACGATCAGCAGACTGCGGATCTTTATGGAAAATAAAGATATTTCTCAACGATTTCGAGCAGCAGAAGTTAAATAAAAATTCACATCATCCCTTGATAGATTTTTTACATTGAAAACATCATAACAATATTCTTGGATTTTTCTAATCTTTCACTGTTTTATATTTCACCCAGTCAATTTCTTTATGAACGCATAAAAATCCGCAATCTAACGATCAGCAACGTACAATGTAAGATGCCCACGCAAACTTATCTGCAACCTCTCGATGCATTTATGCAATATGTATATGTAACATTAATTGATTCTTCTAACGGCCGCTTTAAGTTTTCTGGTCGTGAACGATCGACCAGGACTTTATTTATTACACATTGCGAACTGCGGTCTCTTGTGGACCAACACCGAGGTTGTACCGCACATTAGTATCGTCAATGGCTGTACATTAATTTATACGTTAGTTAATTTAATACTAGTTCTTTCTTACTCGCGTGAGAGATAGAGAATTTCGTTTGTGCCGATGTTCGAGCGTGTTTATCACTGCCACGCGCACTGCCATGATATCCAAGTGGCAATACGATTAGTCCTTTTCTGTTAGGGAACGCATGGCAGTGACGGTATTTATTGTGTACACTGTAATTAATTTCGTACGGTAGCGTAGAGAGTGCAATACCTGCACACGTGGAAACCGTATGCACTGTGATCGATGACAAAATAACGAGATATTGTTTTCCGTTTTGCCAGCTGAAAGACAATTGGTTTTTTCGTTCGAAAAACTGAGAAACATTATTTGGTCTCCGCTATTTCGTTTAAACATGCTCGAGGAAGACTCGTGAATTTTTATGTTAGCAAACACGTTCAACGCTAAAAGTAGTTAGAAAGCATGACGAAGGTCGAGACTAGTCTCTTTAACATTCATAATACGGAATCTTGTATATATAAAAGTTCACGAATCTTCGTTAAAAGTGCTTCAACGCGAAGCAACGCCGATAACGTGTGTGTGTCAAATTAAACTTTGTCTAGGACCAACAAACGGAAGATTGTTAGTCACAAGAAAATTCTATTACCGCTTGATAGTGATCAAATTAAGTAATGGTTTATACACTGTTTATATATATATATATATACACATATATATGTATTTTTCATACGACATATATAATTGTAATTTCAACCGATAAATATATATATAAAATTTGAGCAGAATTCCTCACCAATTAGTAGGATGTATATGCGTGCTTCGAGGTAGTCGTTCTCTCGGATAGAAATAAGAGAAAAGAATGGAACAAGTACGTTCACCTAATTTGTCAATGTGTACTCATTTTCGTTTCTAATAGAGCTTTTGTCAGAGTACTCGTAACGCGAAGTCGGAATATAAGTACGAGTACTCGACTATGAGTACTCAGGTATCCAAATTTGCCTAGGAGTGCGAGTACTCGAATTTAAATCGAGTATTCGAGTACCGTACAGCCAAACAAGTAAAAACCCAGAATTCTAATACAGCTTGCGTCACGATGGAAATGTGCTTCAGAAGTTCGAATTTGACCCTTGCGTAGTCAACCGGATGCCCATTTACTGTATTTCTTTCAACAATTTTCTGATGTTCTTCTAAAAAAACACTACAAAATTTCTCGGAAAGATTTTAGATAGAAAGGTTTTAAATAATCGACACATTTTGGTTGACCACATAAGGATTAAAAGCGAACCGAACGTATATATTTATTTTGTTCTGTCAACACATGTGTGTACGTCTTGTCAAAGAGTGCTAGCCCTATATAACATGTTCGTTGTATAATATATGTATGATATATATAATACACACCAAAGAACGTCGTCGTGCGAGTACCTTGCGAATTCGTCGTGAAAAGAAAGATTTGTTACTAGCAGTTGATCGACTATCGTATTATATTTATATGCAGAGAAACGAAACCGGCGAGTAAGACTAACGGGGATCCTGTTCGTGAATAAAGAACAATGCATTCATTCAGAATTATCGTTATTTTATGGTCCACACGATACAAAGGTACAATTGAATTCTTGTTTCAATCAACACGCACGCCACTCGCATCTATCTGTGCTTAAATCCGTGTATAATAATCTGCCTAGCGTGTACAGTGATGCGTACTTTGTACAAAATTATACAAAACCGAACGATATAAATCTCTGGTCGTATATATATATAATATATAATATTAAAGATAGGAAAGAAATAAAAGTAAAAAATAGATGTATAAAAGTTCTAAAAAATTAACAGCTCTACATGACACGTAACCAGAGAGGAAATTAGAGTGTTCATGCCCAGAGTCTATTCTGCCAACACTTTTGTCGGTATAGATACAGATAGAGCATAAGAAATTTTTTGTTTCATAATTTAAGAAATATTTACTATGGAACAGAACCTATACCCATATTTAGCATGTTAAAAGTGGGTATATGCTCTGTCTCTATCTACGCTGACAAAAATGGCGGCAGAAAAACTCCAGGCATAAGCATTCTAATTTCCTCTCTGACGTAACTTATGGTAATTCGGTTTAGAGAACACACGCGCGCGTGTTTTAACCTATACATTAATTAAGCACTGTTCATTTGCTAAAACTTAACGTTTAAGTTCTCTTACGCGACAATATCCATCGTTTCTTTTCAAAATGTCATTTCTAAAGCTTTTCTTAAAGTAAGGCACAATGGCGACAGGTTCTTGTGTTATCGTTTATACTATTGCTATGACATGGACGGATTCGAATTCGATTAAAAATGAATTTCAAGCTAACCTTCAGCCAACAGGGTCACGATAGTTTCTTCGAATTATGTCGAGAATGAAATCATCGTGATACTTACGAAAATGTCACGTCGAATGACTGAACGTTACCATCGAAATTTCGCGGGAATGTTCAATTGGTCCCAGAAACATTTTTTTCTGCGCAAGTGTCTACCTCTGGAAGAACAGTCTGCAAGCTACTAACAGTCCGATCGGTAACACCCACGTTGCAGTTGGTTTCAAAGAGGTCGCTGGGTTGCACCCGTCTCCGGTGCAGGTGAAAATGCAGGTGCGATACGTCAACTTGTCTCCTTCTCGGTTCACATAATCGCAATAGGTTCCCAGATCCTTGGCCGAACAGAATCGTTTCGTCCCTATCCCACCTATTGTAACGTACATACACACAAATAAGAAAAATATTTTCAAACGATTGTAATTTGTTCACCGTCCGAACAAACAATTTGTACGTAAATTAGCGACAGTTAATAGAAGGGTGTGCAAGATGAAAATAACATGCAATGATCTTCGTGCATTCTACAATGGCCGTGGAACGTGAAACAATAGATTTCATTCGGAAAGTACCGATCGCCAAATAAAGTTGTTCAATTTTCTTCGTTTCGAATCGACATGCGGGCTAAAATAAAGAAAGAAGCGGACACCAAGAAGTTCGAAAACCACACGATAAAAACCTCCGTATCGTCCGATCGACTTGACGCAATATGTAGCACCGTAAACGTGACTGCAGTTCGCTGGTTGCAAAGTGCTAGAAACTAATTTGTCGTCTCCGCAGATCAATTCCTCCGCCGGCGAGCATTGATAGCAATCCAGACTTGTCGCTTAATTGATTCGGAAAGAAAGTTACTGCAGATTAGTACAAATTGAACAGGAACAATAACGAGGAGTCAATGGATCGATGTTGGACACACCGTTCAGCCGATCGATAAAGAAGATCGAAACATTTATTGTTAGCAGAGAGGATAGCACCACTTTTGTCAGTATATGCCAAAAATGTTCCATATCATTGAAAGGGGTGACTCCTGAGGACGTTTCAAGTAACTTTTTGCTTTGTAAAAATGCCTTCTGTGACTTTGTTAAAGAGTTGTTAATGGAAACACACATTTTCGCAAAGGAAAAAATTAATTCAAATGAAGGAGAACATTTTTGGGTCACCCTGTATACTTATAGACCCGGTGTAGTATCCAGTGCCCCCAACTGACGTCACAAGATAATTCAAAATGGTAAATACATAGCGATATGAAACGAAGTAACAAGTATATTTATGCATTATTTTGCAAACATTTGGAAAAATGGTGCAAACTTGTTGCATAAAGAATAAACAAGTACGTATATTTTACACTTAATATCTCATATATATTGTTCTTTCTTTCTAAATAAAGTAAGTTGTGACGAAATAAATACAGATATCGTATTATCAACATCTACATTAAAATTTATCTTTTTCCAAATTATAATTTACCAAATGGGTTAGAAATGAACGAGTTATAAAATAAAATATACAGGATGTCCCAGCTAACTTGTTCTCATTCCGAATAACTATTAAATGATATATTTTATGAAAATTGTAAAACATAGATAGAGACAGAGCATACCAGGAATATCATGGAACAGGACCTATTTCAACATGCTAAATATCGGTATGGGTTCTGTTCTGTGTTAAACCTGCGTTTAGTTCCCAGTTTTCCCGCCAAAACCACCATTGCGAAATGTAAATGTAGCTCGCTACGCAGGCATGATTCAAAGTGTGTTGAACATGTAATAATTAAATTAAATTGAGATAATCTATCAGAGCATGCTTCGGCGAACGTATGAATCAGAGCTAATGTACAATCTAGCGTTAGTCGTCGATATATGGCTAGTATAGTGTTAGGTTCCCCCATGCGCGTGACAAGTAATCTGATCTGCCGATATATTCTTTTACCCTCAAATCGGCCAGTGTGTTTGATACAGTACTGCGCCCCGAAAACACCATCGCATGGCGCTGGTTCGATATCGATGTCGCTCGAGAGAAATTCGTTGCATTGGAACGGGTGTGTGTTGTTCGTACTGATGCACTGATAGCATCGTAGACTGTCGCCTGAACGAAAACAACGCGTGAAAACAAAGAATTTGCATTTCCCCCAATTATCGTGTCTCAACTATCTACAATCTTCTTCCGATGACATTTGTCACTGCGAAATTGCCATAGGCTAAAGTTCAAACCGGCGCTCAATTATCCGTGGAAATGGAACAATGAAAATCTCGTGGACACTAAATCACTCGAAATATCTTGTGTGTACGTGTCAAGACAGGGGCGATATCGTCCGATGTAATTGGATATGAGAAATTGATTCATCATCCTAGAAAACAACTGTCAGCAGTGTTTCTTATCTAGATGAATCGATCGTGCTAACGCGCCCTCAAATATTTGAATTTTTAATTTCCCGCAAACACGATATTTCCGTTTACACATATAAACGTTGAAATATTATACAGAGACCGTTTTCACCGGATGCTCGTTCTTGCTGTAACGATGTAGAGACTGTCGTTTAACAATCGAAATTTGGTACGCGTACGAATACAGAACGAAATAACAGAATTACAAATGCCCCGCCCAAGAGACGCCGCGATATTCGTCTGTCGTTTAGTTACGTGCGTTAACCTTACTAGTTTGGACAAGGAACAGGAATGCCGCGAAAACGAGGAAGCTCGTGATGTCACGTTTAGCGGCCATTTGGGAAGTTCTGCTCGTCCTGGACCACCGATGAAATCTTATTACGGACGGAACACGTTTGTATACAAGTTCTAAACAACACCCGAGATCACAACACTGCGCGACGTTAACCTAGCCAGAAGTTATGACAGAAGCGAAAGCAAGCGAGAGTCACGGCGACGCGAATGCAACTAACCGCGGGAGAAGGGATTCGGAATGCACGAGTTTCTGTCGTGTCCTTCCGAGCGCGAACGGAAACGCACGAAGCGTTCGAAAGTGATCCACAATCGATGCGCGCCGATAATTCAAATAACCACGTTAAACCGCAGGTCTGTTGGTATTTATGTGTGTATATATTATCATTTATTCTCTTTTACATAAACAATATAGGAGATCTGGAAAGTTTATACATAGGTTGTGTACATAACATGTATATAGTACGTATATATTGTACGCGTACACACGAGAATACAATGGAGGGCAATAATTCGCTATTCAAAATTAATTCGATGCCTAACAGAAGATGTGACAAATCTTTTTCGAATGAATAAAACAGATATATATATATATATATATATATATATATATACTTGTTTTATTATATATATATATATTTATATATGAACGACGTTACTAGATTTCCCAATACTTTGTGTCAGGCATGGTAGTTCTATATATATTAATAATGGCAATTTTTCACGCATAGCGTAAATTATAAATCATTTCGCTTGATGCAATAATCTAAAATAAATCATCAGAATCGCTACGTATGTGGTATATGCGTATATTTACGAGTTCACTTCGTTTAGAATTTTGTTTGGACACTCGTTGCTTATCAGGTTCTCTATCACTATGCTGCCTTTGCTTGTGTCGTTCGATTTGGAAGACTTCAGTTTCTTTTGTTCTGCGATGCGACAGTATTTTTTAGTTGGTTTCGAAGTTTCCTTCGCGCTCTGTTTCTCCCGTAAACAGAACGATCTCGATGACTGTTTCATAGCTTCCGGTGCGTTGCTGGACGACTCGCCGACTTCTGGTCGGGCTTTGCACATTCTCGCCGAGACGACTTTCAATCTTTTCGCGCCGTGTTTGATCATCGCCGTCTCCTCGGAAGACAGGGTCATTTTCGACAGCTTGTTCGTCGCCGTTAGCTTTTTGCTCGAGCACTCTCTTCCCAGGGTATCGTTCAACGGTCCGAAATTCGAATTCTTTAACCGACTCTCGGGACCCTTTAAAAATGGCTTCATCACGCTCTCGGATCGAATCGCAGGGATTTTCGAGTTGTTCTCGACGCTGTTCACGCACTGATTTTTTAACGGTCTACGAGCTACGGTTTGTCGGCATTTCTTGTTGCTTTTAATTCGTTTCACCGCACTGTAAAAAGATGTGGTGCGGCGAATGATACTCGGCTTTTTCGCTAGGTTCGGTTCGCTCTTCATGGAACTCTTTGTCTCTACCGAAGAATCGGTAGCCTGACACTCGATTCCCTTTAAATTGCAAGAATCTTGGGATATAATACCGTTATCGTCCTGCGAATAAAACTCGGTTTTAGGATTTTTTATTAACAGTAATAATATAGTCGTCGAGAACGAGAACAGAATCAATGTAGATACAATGCAATGAATTCTGCGGAATTTCGTGTGTATTCATCAGCGACTGGCCAGAGCCAGATCTTTGTGAGAGAGAGATTGACTTTAACTCCAATGTAATTTTCTCTGTACGACACTATTGGAAAAAATACGTTTAATATTGTTAGAAACATAGAAATTACACTTAATACAACAGTGGGACCAAGGATCAATGGGGGAGTAAAATAAAAATAAGGGAAATAAATGATCGCTAAAAATACTGTACATTTATTAAAACAACGGGACGTGTATGTGTGCACTCGTACAAGTGTATGTTATAACAGGATACATTGCAAAGATTCTATACATGAATTTGTACATAATATTGTTTTTTTCTTTCTTTCAATTAATAACATTTACATATACATGTATATAATGAACAACATGATAATACTCTATTACTCTGTGGCTATGACTCTCCAAGGATTATTTATGCATTCAATACTCTTATTCTAATCATGATTCTATGTAATGGTGGAACACACATTCGTACTTTTTGTATGCAATAGACACATATGATATTTCTCTTAAACAGTCAGTAGATATATCTTTATATATATATATATCTCTCTCTATTATGCATATAAAACATTCCGTTTCGTTATTTTGTATGAAAGATCTAGGAAATATCCACAATTATTGTCATTCGTTTGATTAATGACGAATTAAAAAGAAAATTCAATGAAACTCTGATTTGGAAATCTGCACTCATTTGTGAAAACACTCCATCACCCAGAGATTTATGGTTCAATCGTCTAAACCACTATTTTTTGCCTTTCGCTAAAGAAATAGACATCATTAATCACACACGTGTGTAGTTCTCATTGTCACTCGCAATCGTGGAATAATTTGTGCATTGGACACTAATTTAAGTGCACTTATCGTCAATGAAATTATAGTGCATCAAAACCCATTAATAAAAATGAAAACAATGTGTACACTTCTCATTAAAATTATAAGCATTAGCACAGAGTATTCGATACTCGATTAGTTCTAGTGCAAAAATATATAAAATTTCACAGTCTTCGTAATTACATAATAATATTGCATTGTAAGAGAAATTATGCAATAAAAAAATTGCATATGCACGATATATTTTTGTTAATATATAATAAATATAGCTAAGCTCTGCCGTTTGTTTGTTTTTTGTACACAATTTCTAAGTACGAAAAATTATTTAACAGCTCTACAAAAAAACGAGTAGACAAACAGTTTTTTCACAAACCTTTATGTAAAAATATATAAAATATTATTGTCATGCATACATGTATATTAGAGATGGAAGACCCATTAGCTCGACGTATTAAAAATTTTAGAAGATCCACAATCGTTGTATATTTAAAAAGAATATTGTATACCTTAAAAGTTCAATCGGATTTAACAAGAAAACTTTTTTTTTACGAGATTGCAAGTGTTCTAAAATAATAATATATGTAATCTTTTCGAAGTAAAATAATAGTATACAATTTGTATGTATACGAAATCTCTCTCCCACATGTTTTAATTAAAAAAATAAAGGTGCGACTACTTAGGCACTAATGTGTCTTGATATAATTAATGTACAGAAGCATACCAATTTAGTGGTATTATAAGTTACGAGAGTACACACTGTCTGATGTCAACAGCTGAAATTTCACTCTCATTATTGACATTGAAATTTACCTTATGCAGAGACTTGCCGAATGGCGTCGAGACATTGTTCACGTACGCTAATTTTAAATAAGATTTTACGCCCCTTAAAGAACGATACTGACTATTTGGCAGTCGACTATTGGAATTATTACTTGTAAGGTCGAGAATCGAAGGACCTAATGCTGCTCCGACCTGCGAGCACAATTGGGTACATTATTTATAATTACTTTTCATTACTTCACACGTGATCTTTTGTTTTTTTTTAATAGAATAAAATATTTCACCGCTTCGAAAACTGCTGGAGTGTATTTCGGTGGAACAAAAATGGGAGGCATAGTTTTATTGACCCCATCACGAATTCTTGTAGGTATCGTATTCACTAAACGACCAGAATTATAGTTGCACTCGAGAGTATAGCTACGTATGAGACCAGTTAATTTATATACAGCTACCCGTCCAGATCCTTCCCTCGACATTCCATCCCTTTTGTCTCTGTAGAAAGGAAATGTTATCGTTATTAGAAACAAATCGGAAATTCAAGTTGCGTAAGCTTCGAACAACACTTACATAATGTACATATTTCTCTCTGTAAAATTGCACGAGGTGAAATGGAAGTTTGGATTGTTTATCGACATCAACTTTGGCAGAAGCATGCACGATATTGTGTCTTCTGCATCGTCGAAATAGTTGCCATACATAAATACTCCTTTCTTTGAAGCATGACCATGGAGATCAATGTATAAATATAATCCGGAATCCTCTTTTGGCAATTGTCCTATGCCAACCGCGGAATACGTTGTCTTATCTGATTTAACTTCTACAGAATTATCACTCTCTTCTGTACTATTGCACAGGCCTTCTCCCCCACCTTCACATAATTTTGCATATATAAGTAAAAGAATCTCAATCTCGGTACCAGGTTCAATAATACTATTTCAAAATTCATACCCTGGGGCATGTCATCCAAGCTGTGCGCTCTAGATAATGTGCATTCCTGAAAAATGTCCGGTTTGTCTTTACGATGTTTTTCGTCTAATGTCATAAGTGTTACCTAGTATTAAGATTAGTTGTTAGTGTAGATTATTCCCCACCATATTGGAAACATGAACAAATTAGTATATGTTAGCAGAGTATAGCGATAGAGTACCCTATATCACAACTATAATTACCTGCTGTAATAATCTAGTTGTTGTGTCACGTACTATGCTTGCGATTCCACAAGTAGAATCGATAATGTTCTCTCCATTTTCAAAACTTACGCTCGAGACGTCGTCCTCTTTTGGCAATTGGTACGTGTAATGGTAATATCTTAAACATTTTGTATTTTGCTTTAAATTTCTTATAAAAACTAATTTTATAGAAAGCAGAGTATTCCCTTTGCTACCTTATTAGATTTCTTGAAGCGAATATCGTCGGGTGTTCTTTCAAAGAAGGATTCAGATAAACCCTATTAAGATTAACTCCTCTGGTGTCCATTCGATAATGACCTGCAGCGACTCCGTCAGGATTGAGCATCGGTATTAATTTGAACACATACAGGCGGCGGAGAGTGATTGCCATTTGGTCATCGCGATTCAAAATAAAATTAAGAAACCCATTGAAGACGAAGCTAGACGGTGTTTCTCCTGGATGGACCCTCGCGCTAATAAAAATCACCTAGAAAATGCATCCTCGTTTAAACAAAACCGATCAATAATGAATAATAATCTTTTGAATGGTCAAGAGAGAATTATACTTTTTTATTCCAAAATTTGAAGGGCCTCTCCTCGTGTTTCTCAGGAAACATGTTAGTCAGTCTATCTTCTCTCTCTGTTGATATGTAATGGAACGAACTAATCGTAAGGACATCTAGTCTCCTTCCTTCCAGAGATTTTATTGCACATTCCCTGTGATAATAAACGTCGTCCGCGCACGTTACAGTCCTCTTTGCTATTCTGGTGTCGACCCTTCTTAAATAATTTTGGAGATCGGTGTAAGAGAAAGGATAAGTGAATGCCACGTACGTGATGGCTTTCGTGTTCTCAGGGGTACAATACAGAAAAGACAGCGTGAAATCACTGCCTTTTTGATCCACCTGTAATATTTTAAGTTTCTATGTTATCTCTGCACTGAGAAACAATGGGTGTTAAGTTATATGATAATTTACACTGAAAGTGGGTCTTTCACGAATCCGTTCCCAATGCAGATGACCAGGTAGAACTTTAAAAACAGGACACATTCCTTGGCTGAACATTTTCACTTGCTTATTTAAGTTGATTATGTTAAATCTAACATATGCTCCCGGTGTGCAAGCTTTAAAGCCGAAATAGAACCATGTTCTATTGCTGTTTTGAAATTGTGTCCCGTGGCAATCGTGTTTCGTCCATATGTTAAATTCGTAATCAACGGAATCGTCGGACATCGAGCTTTTGCACGATTTATTCTCAACTTCGCTGCCATCTGGAACGATACATGCCAAATATTGTGATAGTTGTCAATCTTAGCGTGTTGACACATATGTATATATCATAGGTATATATACATCTATGTATACGTATAATGAAAAATGTAGGTCAGGGAAAAATATAAGATTACCCTTTTCAGATGGTTCTGGCACTTTGGCCAGCTCGACTCTATCTAAATTCGCTGAATCGAAGTTATTGTAAAAGACAAAGCCTCCGCAAGTAACTGGGTCGGCGGCTGCATTTGCCATGATGTGTCAAAGGTTATAAGGTCGTCTGGAAAATACTGGTATGAAATGCGTTCACGCGTGACGAAAGAACATGATACTTTTGAAAGTAGGAAAATTCGTATTGTTCGTATTCTCACTTTCTCCGATATCAAGCCCGATTTTCTCCGTTTGTAGCGTTACTCTCATATTAAAAGGGTCATGGTTTTGACAGTTACATATCTTGAAATCGAGACACGATCTCTAGTTAGCCAGCGGGTTCGCGTTCACGCTACGAAACGAACGAACGCACCAATAACTAGAACGCACAAATAATACACGATAAATTCAATCCCCCTAATATTTTCACTAGCACCATTGTTACCGCTAATGCAAACATGTTTGCGAGTTCATCGTAGCTATCGGACCGTCCGACGATTATGACAGAACGACGGCGACGACGACGAGTGTCACTATTTGTCAACTGTTTGTCTTGTCAAACTTCCTCGCCGTGTTTTAGTAGAGAATCGTGTGTTAATAGAATTTGTGCAGTTTAAATCAGGGTTTCGTTACATGTTGACCGACGACTACCACGGAAACATTAGACCTTCCCGAAGTGTTACATTTTCGTACGGGACTCGACGTCAACTATTTCGACGCGCGTTATGTAACTTGTTCGTACAGTTATCTCTTTTTACATTTCTCGATACGTTATTTATACCTGAATCGCATGCAAAATTACCGGGTGTTTCTTTTTTTTTTGTTTTTCAAAGCAACACCGAACCTCTAACGTATCCGTATATATCGGAAAACAATTGTTTAATCTCACAACGGTCGGCTGGCACTTTAATACAGTGTAATACTATTTGAAATAAAACCGTGCCGTTGCGTCAATATATAGGCAGGTTTACTATAAGGAATTATTAGCGCAGACATAATTTGGCACAATACACCGATTATTGCGTGCACTTCTGAGTCCGTTGAAATTGGCGCGAACAGAAATATCCAATCAAACGACGTCATCGATCAACCTTCCCCCGAGCAAGTAAATTACGACAATACATGTATTTCATATTTACAATATTTCTCTATCGCGTTTATTTGCAATATTTACGATATTCCTCTGTCGCAGTATTACCGAACGAAAAATGGGAGAATATATAAAACGCTCATCGCAATCTAAATTATCGATGGGAAGCGGCGCGACAGGTGGCGTCATCTACGCCATCCGCAGACAGTGCGTGGAAGAATTAAGTCAACAAGAGGGTGAATGCCAAAAATTCCGGTGCGACTCGGTCTATTTGACAGTTTGTACGATTCCCATCGATTTATAGAGTTCGACGAACAAGAAATACAACAGGAGGAACAACGGTGTGGTCGATCGGCAACAATCGTGTCATGACAACCGGGTATCTGACACTACGCTAGTCGTAGCTCACGACGTGTCAACATTTCTCCGCGGCTAACGTTTTTCAATGCACGTTCGTTCGAGAGGACGTGTTTCATCTATCGTACAGTGCGTTCCGTGTACAACGATCGAAAGGACTCGTCGAAGTTCGTCGCATTTTCAACAGATCGGACCGTTCGGTGTGCAGACGATGGAGCCTACTGTCAATAGCGCTACGGCTCGATCATCGCGTACCAACACACACGAACGCCTCGTAGATGTGATCGTACCCACACCCATGTGAAATTCTGCTATCATAAGAACCACGAGCACGGTGTTCTGCGGCTCAGATTCTGTTTCGCTGTGGGCCAGATCGCCAGGAACCTGAACCGGTGACATTTTGATTGCCTTTCGCCTCACGTACTCTCCTACTTACCAACTTACTTACGTGGCGGCTGTTCAACCATCGAGAACAACATGTGCGGTGAGTACGCAACCTTTTACGTATCCACTTGCGAGCAAACCGCGAGATCTTCTCGGCAGGATCGATCGATCGCTCGTTAGAGAAATTTCGAGGGAGAAAGCGTGCGCGTTCGATCCCTTGGGATCTCGATTCTGACAGCTCGATGCAGCGATAGAGCCGGCGCACGCGATTCTTTCATTACGTTTCGACGATCGCCGACATCGTTGACAGCTGGTCACGCATTTAAAACGCTGCGACGTTAACGACGCTTGCGAATTAACGCTCGTTATCGCGCTCGAACTGAACGGATTCGATTCGCCGTATCGAGCGGTTTTATTCTATGTCGTTCTGCGATTTTTTTAATTGCGGCAAATATTGCATTGCGGCGCCTAATTGAATCCATAATATTTCAGACCGCAATTCCGGTACCGCACGGTCGCCGAACGTTAGAAGAACGGATGCGTGTAGCGGGTCTTATTCTCTAAGAATAACCTCTTTTATATTGTTTCTTTTTTCATTAAATTTTTATTGACACGCGTGTTAAATCATTCTATTAAAATTCAGTATTGTTACTCGAGCTGAAATAAGATATGCGCTTCTCGCTCCCGTCTGAACGGTTAAATCGATTCAAATCGAACTATGTTTCGCGTGTTTTTTCAAATTCTAACGAAACCATGTAGGGGGCGGTGAGTTGCCGTTGTCGACTATTTCCGGTAATGGTTGTGATTCCGTTCGAAAGTGCTCCGATTTGAAACTCGCTGTTTATTTGTACAAGAATATGGATCGAAAGGTGAGAACCATTTTCAGTCTGATCGCAAACATTTCGAATTCCGATAAGATTAGAATTAATAGTAATTATTGAATGTTGATACAATCAATGTCGAAGACGGTTACATGGGATACTCATCGATAAAGCAGCACATTAAAGAAAATAGTTAGAATGCACGACTGTTTATCTGATAAGGAACTATGCTGGCTTTCGATAAAGTGTTGATCGCTGCGTCGATTTAATCTTTCGTCGTTAACGTCAATTCTCTCGTGTGTTTTGCATATTATCTACCATTAATCATTTCGACGGAAACGTGTGCCGAGAATAGCGAAGCACCGTCGGCCATAGATGATTGTAGTTTTTAGGAAAGTGTACGGAGGCTAATGAGACGCCGATCGGGACGTCACCGAAATTTACGTGGCGTATCGAAATATAATTCTGATGGGCCACATTCTAGAGAAACACGACGACAACTTCGGTGTCGTAATTACGAAAGCATTTTGCGTCACTCGTTCACGGTGTAATACGTTGTTTCTGATCGGCGCCGGCGAAAGTTAGTCTCCCCGGCCGATCCGATCCGAAGAAAGGAAATTCGACGTGCTCGTAACAATCTCCTCTCCGCTAAGAGACGCACAGTGGGATATTTGACTCGAAAAGTCGAAAAAAAGTCGATTTCAAAATTTTGCGTAAGTTCTACAATTTTTTCTGTTTGACGTAGTTGAAGATCTGAAGAGTAAGGCTTCAGTACTGTTTACTTTTTATTTCTAGTTGTGCATGTGCCCGGTACTGGCAGAGAGAGAGAGAGAGAGAGAGAGAGAGAGAGAGAGGGCAACATTTTCCCCTCGATTCGCGCTCCCTCCCCTTGATGACATTGATTCGACGATGCTCCACGAATAAACGCGCCAACACGCGAGACATTAACACATGAAAGCACCGTGTCAATTAAAAGGAGCAACCTCGCGGTTATCAAAGGATTTCTATTTCACAGATTAATATTTACAATCGGTCTGTCGTAGATTCTTAAGTCATAAACAGCACACCTGAGCAAGCATTGTTACGATAACTTTCATTGCTACTCCTCGATATAATTGGTTACACCTTGATTATTTAATCCTGATACTTACGTATTTAATTCTGGTTATCACTGCTCGGTTGAAGATCAACGAGAGACGTCAGTATGTACGTAATCGATCATGTCTTATTGCGAATTGAACTATAATCGTCGGCAAAACTCGTTTGCCAATTGCAGTCGGTGGTTTTCCGGGGACACCGTTTCCATTTACCCGAGTAGGTGCGACCACCCCGGTCGGCGACCTCCGTGTTTACGTTCTGCATTTGCAGATTTGCGCTATCATCTCTAGCGTGTACATTAGAATCACTCTACAGAGTTTAGGATCCGTCTACGTAGGCATAATCATAGGCTTTGCTCCACGGAGCGCTGTTGTGGATAATTGAAAACCGGGAGCAACGAAGCCACGCCTCCTTAGAACATTCTATAAACACTGCAAGGCAAATAGTATTCTATAATCTTGGATCTTTTATCTCTGGAGTCAGATTTTTGGGGGATATACAGTCCAGGGTGAACACAACTATAGTTACTCTATTTAGAGCTGTTCTAGCTTCCTGAAAATTGGGGAAAAGAAGCCACGCCTAATTAGAACATTTTATAAACACTGCAAGGAAATAGTATTCTATAATCTTGGATCTTTAATCTCTGGAGTTAGATTTTTGGGGGATATACAGTCCAGGGTGAACACAACTATAGGTACTCTATTTAGAGCTGTTCTAGCTTCCTGAAAATTGGGGCAAAGAAGCCACGCCTCCTTAGGACATTCTATAAACACTGCAAGGC